>JAOTON010000978.1:230000-383248 GCA_034440635.1 Lepas anatifera | reverse complement strand
ATCAAGCTCAATAATACGTACATGGTTAACCAGCACCAAAAACTGGTATGTTAAATCTTCATGTGTTTTGACTAATTAATGAGGTCATGGTAGAATCGCTGATTCGTTGGCAAATTAGATAGCTAAAGTTTAACACAGTGTATATGGGAAGATCCTTGCTGACCACAAACAATGAAACCCATTTCTGGAAACAAGCAAATCTATATTCAACATGTATTTGAACGGCCCCAAAAAGGTAAAACGAACAAACTAGCTGACCTGAGTTAATAAGAGATAGTAAAGTGCTGATAAGATGTTTAATGGCCCGCCTCCCGCCAATCCTGGATGCAAGATGGGGCTAATACACTGAGATTGTATATTCAAGCACAGTTCTTCATTAGAATCCTTATAATACATCAGGTGAAAACATAGATTATTGGTCATAGTGTGGGAAGGACCTCGAATCTGAGTCAGCATATGTTGTCTTGCCCACACTATAGCCAATAATCGATGTTTTCACTCTTTGTATTACGAGAATTCTGATGAAGGGTTGTGCCCTGAATCTATACTTTCAGAGTATTAGATCCATTTTACATCCAGTATTGAAGGAGGCAGGTCAGTAAACACCTTACCAACTTAAAATAATACACCCATGAGCACACATACACAAAACGAACTTATTCATCAAATAAACGGAGTCAACCATTTAAACTAAAAAATCTTCATAGGTGACCTCCACCTCCTGGAAAGTCATGTCTTGGGCCTCCTGCGCCGGAGCAGGTTCGAGGCCTCCAGAGTAGCGATGGGTCGGCCTCCGGTTTGCTCGTCGTTCCAGCCGGTCGCGGCTTCCCGAAAGCCACTTGCTAATAGCGTGACAAATCCCGCCCCGGCTGACAGGGACGCCACTGTACCTCAGTGCCTCTGTGAAATATATTATCAATTTATTACATTAGGTAACATTTACCCAATTTTTAGTATGTGGGTGTCTCTTACATACGTAATCCATTTTGGGGAACTAACAATTATTGTATTTTGAAATTTTACCAGAAAGTAGGGTTGTATACTTTGATACCCATCCAAACACGCGTTTGATACTAAGATATCCACATATCTAAATTTATGTCACTCCTGGGAGACCCTTTGGGTTACCTTAAACAGTTTATCAGGTTCTCATCAATAACCGTTTAAAGGGTCCTCATAGGTACGTGATTTGACTCCACATCATTAGCATTGTAATTACCAATCAATCAATTTATATCAATGGATATTCACGGTGACTTCTTCAGGCCAGGTCTGAACATCTGGGGTTAGGCATAGTATTGTATGTACAATGTTGCTAGACAAAACACGTATTATTCACGTGTTGTTGAGTCAGGTTTAGGAAAATGTATTTAGACATATAGCTTTTTTAATAAGTTATTGATCTGACCTAAAAATTTGCAGGTAAATTTTCTTAATCACTTTCGAAATGCAATAAATTACATCGCCTCTAGAGAGCCTCTACGGGTTCGTTAAAATAAATGATAACGTTTTGCACAAATATTAGGTACTTTATGACGTAGATACTAGACCACGAAGAACTAAAATTTTATTTCATGTAAAAAGATGTAGGATTTGATGATGTTTCATAAATACGATGAAACCAGTGGTCAAACTACTTGACTTTATTGGGAAACATCATGTTTAAACTAGACAGTGAGAGTAAGAATGCGGTGAGATTATAAGCAAAACTACAAATAGATTTGGTAAACCGCCGGAACGCGGTCATTTTTAACCAAACACGCGCCCGCCCGCCCGCCCGCGGGCGGGCGGGAGGCTAGTTGTAAGACAGCTTCTGGCAGATGAAGTTGGTACTATACATAAAACGACAAGTGATTCGAGTTTGTTCTCCCTTTGAATTTGATTGGATGTACATATTTGATCCCAGAGAAGCGAAATACATGAATTGATGCTCGTTCATAGATCTCAGCACACGGCTTCCGCGGGTGTTGAATGGGGAAATATGGTGAAATCAGAACTTTACATAATCAAACTCAGAGACGGGTATCTTCTCTCAAATTTGCATTGGGCACCAGACGATGGCGGATTTGACAGTGGCTATTTGAACGGCAGGTGGGGGGGGCTGCTGGGTCCAAAATCGTAAAATAATCATATGACGTGTTTTTTTTAAATCTGTTAAAATCGGCAGGTTTGGGGGCAGATGCCTCTTTTGTAACCCCCCTGGATCCGCCAGTGATAACAGCGAAAGAAATTGGCGTAAAATATTTTTCTCTCTACTTGAAAAATATTGATTCCGACACTGCCATTTATTTTTGTATCTTCGGCAAAACTTTTGGAGGCCACTCACCTGTTATTGAAATATATTATCAATTTATTACATTAGGTAACCTAAAGTTTAAAGTTCAAACTAACGATAGCAATAAAAGGCTTGAACATGCTCTTCATCTCAATGTTTTCAAAAGCTATTTTACTTTTTAAAGCAATTGATTTTGTAATGAAAATGTCTGTGTTCCTGCACTAGTATTTGTATTAATTTTACGTAGCCTGTAAAAACTACAAAATGAATCAGTTTGCGCTTAAAATTAGGTATAAAATAATTGCTCAAGTCTTCAATCTCGGTATTTCAGCCCTTTTCTGCAAAATTCCCAGCATGACGAAACTTTTGCGTCAGATAGGTGGGCCACATGACCCAGGCATGAGAATTCCTGCGCTTCTGTTTGGCCAATTGTGATTTCTTTAAAGTTCTATATTTCTGTTAAAAAAATGTTTTGGAGTGTTGTTTTTTAATACTATTTTCTGTGATAGTTCAAAGTTCTACACCACTGTTTAAGTCGCATATGACGAAGTTCTTAGAGCAATTGATGGCCATAGCCGAGGTTACGTCATTTAATCGATAGTGAGAATTCTTGATAAGTCGTCTAGAAATGTTAACTTTGAGAGCGATGTTAAGGCATTTGGAGGCTGAATTCGCAAAAATGAGCGTAGTACTACTGAAACGCCTTTTTGTGACCTTTTGATCTAGCCAATAATTTTTGACGCATCTCCCTTTAAGGGAGACACCATTCCCTGGTACCCCCCCAGGTTCCACGACCAGTGGGGGCGATAATGGCCTTCATCATGCGCACAATAACTATTGGAGAAAAGGGACAGGTCTTCAGACATCTATTCTAAGCTAGAACGGCACTGGTCCAGAATGACCGAAAATATGCTGGGTTGAAGACAATTGGGGAGGCAGATGATCATAAAGGATTTCAGTTTGCTTATAAAAATATACTGCTGTTGGCTACTCTGGTACTTACTTACCAATGAATGGTTGAAAGTAACACCTCTTGGAATTTCTTCAGCTAGACGGAGATATGTAGATGTGTAGGTAGGTATGGCCAGAAGCTAGACGTCCGGAGTGATGCTTCTTTGTAATTGGGATTATGCAATGGACTTGTCGAAAGTTATTGTAGGTATTATTTGGTTAAGTTTCACACGAAGGGCACACTTATCAGTAGAAAGTCGCACGTCAAATACCCACATTTCCGCAAAAGATACCTTTTATCTTGATTTGCCTGTTACCTGGGCTGTAATGTTGCACGGTTAGAATATACACTAATATGTTGATACTACTGCTCTGCAAAGCCGCTGCTACAGCAATGGCGGCAGAAAATTATGATTTTGAAATTCTGCTGCAAAGTCGGTTGTTTGCGCATGATCAGTACGGCATTAGCCTGGCCGGAGTTATCCGAGGTTACGGCAGGCAGTGCCCGAGGTGTGCCCGAGTTACGAGAGCAGCTGACGACAGGTGAACCTGGCCGCAGCTGTGCCCGCTTTGCTGGGAGTTACGTCTAAAGCGGGCCCAACTCGGGCCAGCTCCGTGACGGAGTTATCCAGATACTGGCCCACTTTGGCCCGATCAGATGAGTCTGTCCAAGTCCATCTAAAGCGGGCCGAAGTCGGTTTAGGTAGGGCCGCCCGACTTGTTTGCAGTTGATCCCACGATAATTGCTGGCTGGGCAGGCGTCCCCACCAGAGTTGTGCGTCTGAGAATTTTTTTGAGTCGACTCTCCTCAACTCAAGTGCTGAAAGCGGTTGACTCAATTCTGACTCAACTCATGGTCAAGAGTTCAGTGAGTCGACTCAACTCCGACCTCAAGGTTAACCCGTGCCCCACCGGGGGTCCCAGCGCCACCTTCGCCCCACCGGGGGCCATCGATGGCCCCCTCTAACTCCGAAAATATGGGCGTTAGCGCAAATCTGCAAAGTGCAATAGAAAGGTCGCGTGAATTCAGTAAGAAATTACTTCGCATGTTTTAGTGCTCAGGTCAATGGTTTGACCTCCAGAGGTCAAATTAGGTCAAGATCGGCTATTTTCACTCAAATATGCAATGCTTAAGCAAACTGGGCATAACTCTTACGCCATTAGAGCTATTGAGATCTGGTAAAGTAAATTTTATAGGAAATTGTCAGTCCTTTTTTCGGTATGTAAAACGTAAAGACTCCCACCAGTGGTTTGATCTCCAGAGGTCACCTCGTGACCTAAGATGACCTGAGCTCACGAAAGGTCAAAAAGTGACCTTGCCGTATATCAAATGAAAGCCAGTGACGAGACAAACACGATGGTGTTTACTTCAGCGCTCTGGCTTAATTAGGTCAAAAGTTATTGTCAAAATACTTTTTTGACCCCTGGTGACCTTGGATGACCTTGGAGAGGTCAAAGGGCAAATATGGCCCCTGGAATCCGTAAAAGGGTGTCTAAGAACGCTTTTTTGATCAAGCTGAGCATTTTCAATCGCTTTTGTGACTTTTAGATCATAAGACAGCTTTTCCCCATGCTTTTTCAATGGGAGAGGTCACCTCGTGACCTGACCTCAGGGCACGAAATCGAAAAATCCCGGATATACACGTTGTAGACCCTGGAAGGGTCATGAAGTGTAGGAAGTTTCAAATTGATCGACTTCGAAATGTAGCTCTTACAGAGCTCTAAAGTTGAAGTGAGGTGACCTTGGTTGACCTCGTCTGGTGACCTGACCTTGGGTGACCCGGGGGGAAAAAATTTCAGGGATGGTGGGAAAATGATGCAGTGAGAGGTAGAGCCCTCAACTGCGGCGCTGCACCTCTTCGTTTTTCTGCTATCCCGGAAAAACCTTAGGGGCCATCGATGGCCCCCCGGTGGGCGAGGGTTAAATTCATCCGACTCAACTCTGACTCAACTCACGACTCAACTCAATTCAAACTTCGATTCGTTTTCCAAATAAAATAAATAAAGGATAAATACATAAATAATGATAAAAATAGCAAATAAATCAATAAACCAGTAAAACACAACCTGTTTAGAGAGTCCTTCAGGAAGCTGAAGATTAATAGAAGCAAAATTAATTAATTGGCATTCAAACATTGATTAACAACTAACCAGCAACCATGGATAACTTTTTTTAATTCTTCCAGACTGTCACTTCCCAAAAAAGCTGCAACATGGTGCAATGATTTCTAAAAGGACCATTGCATGTTAAACTAGGTACATGGAATCAAAAGGAACCTAAAAGGGCTAAGGTTACACCAATATAGGCAAATAATTGAACCCCCATACTGTCAGAAAAGGTCCCAGCTAAAAACATGATCTTAACTGTATTTGCAGGGATGATATAGGTATTGTTTTTTTCTGAAATCCCTATCGCTAGGAATTTCTTCAGAATGATGCTAGGTAATTTTTCTAAATGAAACATTCTTATGCTATGAGTTTAATGAAAATTTAAGCAATAATTACCTACTAGGAGAGACTGGGGTCAAATGTAACACGGGGAAATTGTAACACTGGCCATATTGTCTAAATTAATCAATGGATGGATCTAGTGGCACAACCGGAAATGCGCAATCAGCTGCTGCCTTTGTTAACGAAGTTTCAACTCGGTGTGGCGGGTAAGTCAGACGCTGTTTACAATTATGTGTTTTTGAGGGTACTTTGTAACTTTTGGAAATATTTTAAGTAGATTAACTTATTGATGGGTATGATAAGGTACAGCGGGGACCGTTTCAGTGCATAAAGAGTGTTTAATTAGCTAAGAAATGAGCTCAGAATCTGTTGCCTAGGCCAGCTCGTTGAGCGGCAATTTTGGTTTAAAAAATTGCGCGTTGCGAAGGGGACAATTGTAAAATTTCTCTTGGGGTCAAATGTAACAATGTTACAATTGACCCCTATGGCCTCACGACGTATTAAACTTGCTTCTACTGCAAAAATGCAGGAGCTATGTTAGTGATTTTATGAACAGGCGCTCACCCAGGATGTTCGTTGGGGGGCCTGACAAGGGGACGTCAAGCCAATGACAGAGGTGCACTTGTTCACTCAAAGGGGCCAATCTTCATATCTTGGGTGAGCGATGAACTTTATGCTTCGCAGAGCTAGTGCCAACTGTTTTTGGGAAGAGACACTTAACACGTTGGGGGAAGGGCAGGTCTGGATCCAGGCCGACCGTTGGGGGAAAGTGGCCTAAAATCTGGAAATTATGGATTTTGAAGAAACTCGACAAAAATTTGGCGATTTAGGGGCTGGAAATTGCCCTGTTTGCCCCCCCTGGTTCCTACCTTGGGGAGAGGGGAGGGTGGAGTGCGGGTCCGCTGCCCCCTGGGTGCGCTACTGTTTATGATAATCACATTGCTTTCCAATGCTATGTTTGTTCGTAGGCTGGTATATGTTTCGGAGAAGTGGCAATGTGGGCTGCCCTATATAATATGTCTTATATTGAAAAATTAAAGATGACAATTGGGGTTTAAGGGCACGTCAGCTGCTAAGGCTATATGTGTCTAGTTTCAAATTAACGAGATTTCAGTCAAATTATACATACATTTTTTACATTTGCACTGCCTTGCACTGTCGTTGAGAGATATCATGGAAACATCTGTGAAAACTGTGGTTCAGACTAGGTACATGCCGACGCCTGAGTGTAGCACACCAAAGATGCAGAAGTATTTGCATTAGGATGTTTTCCATGGTACCAATAAATCGCCGAAGTTCATACGGCTTTACATTGTACAATTGACCCCCGGTGCTGTTACAATTGCCCCTCACGTGGGGTCAGTTGTAACAGCTAAAGTAAATTTTTAGAAGTGAAATTTTGACCCCTAATTGTCTTTATTTGGAAATATTTCTACGTTTGTCACACTGCAAAATCTTCAAAATTGATGAAAATATAATTATAAGTGCTCTAACTCGAAGCAATATTTCTCCTGAACCAGAAATGTGAAATTTGTTACAATTGACCCCAGTCTCCCCTACAGTAGGGGATACCAGGGCAAAACGGACATCCTAAGTGTTTTTCTAACATTGCAAGCTCAATAGCGGGCCGAAAATGTGTTGCTATACACCCTGACGTAGCCTAATGAATTATGTCTCTAATGTAGGAGTATCAACTTCAAGAGTTAATTTGGAAAATATGGCAGTAAAATATATCAGCCAATGTTTTTTGTCCGTTTTGTCCCAACCCTGGGGCATAATGGTTTTCAGGTAGGGGAAAAACGGAGACTGTATGACCTGCTGTCATTGGACTTTGCCCGGGCTCCCCCAAAGATATATAAATCCACATCCCTGACAGCCTGGGTGATATGGCGAAAAACATCACATTTCCGTTAACACGCGCATTCACTGGGGCGGGTACCCGCCCCTCGGGTTTTTCGGAGATAGCAGTAAAACGGCGGCGCGTAGCGCCACCGTACTTGGCATACCTTTTCTCTCATCATTTTTACAATTTCTGTTAAACTTTTAAGGTTAGGTCATCTCAGGTCAGGTCACCAGTACAGGTCAAGTGACCTGACCTCAAAAAAAGTTTAAGATAGCATAAGTCGGAGCAGAGTGAACTTATCCGATTGAAACTCATATCACATGATGGACCCAACAGTTCTCTAAAATATGTTCCGGTATTTTCGATATCGATGACCTAAGGTCAGGTACGAGGCATGACCTCTCCATTGGAAATACATGGGAAAATGGTTTTTTCTGTATAACTCAGTAACGAATAGTGATAGAGCATTTATTCTAGCTGCATTAGACTCGCCTGGGCTTTGCAGTTCTAATGATATGCATTTTATATAATTTGACCCTGACCTGACCTCAGGTCAGGTCAAATCGTTGATTTGACCTAGCAAGGTCAAATTATATATCATTCGATTCGGCTTGCTGCGAGGATTCATATAGTTCAAGTCGTTTTGCTCTAGCTTTACTTATTCAGATGCAATTGCCGAAAAACTTAATTTACATGTTATCCCTATTACGGCATGTTTTGACCTCTCGTGACCTTAAATGTGACCTGACAAAAAATGGTTCAAATATTTTCGATGGAGAAGTGGATGGGCTACCCAACACCGTTTACCGTTTTTCGCTACCTACCGTGGTTCTTGAGATCTTAGGGGGCGGGTATCCGCCCCCCTCGTCAAAGCGAAGGTGGCTCAGACCCCCGTCAATGCGTGTGTTAAAGCGTCAACATCTATTAACTCAGTGAAAGTTTTAACCTGGTTTCATTTTGGCAAAAGACTTCCCCTAACCTGGACCCGCCCCTGCTTTGTTTTCTCGCTGTTTCTTTGACCTTACCACAATAACAAACTACACAGTACATTATCCTAAGTGATTAGGGTAAACTAGACCATCAGAACATCTTACACCATTAGTCCATTTTGCCCCTTTCGTTTTGCCCCAAAGCTACTCCGATTCAAATTTTTAAGTGTGGGAAAAATAGCGCGCTTTGAGATTTGAAATTACCCTTGCCGTAAGCCTACACTGCCACTTATTCAGACATATGACCATCAGAACTGAACTCAGTTTGTCACTTGAAAAAGCGAGGATTTAAAACTTGTAAATTGCGTAATACCTACAGGAAAATCCTCTCCAGCCAGTCCGCGTCGAAATGATGCCACTAACAGACGATATACACACTATATTCTGACGTCCTTTGTCTAAAGCAGTAGTTCATCTTTTAAAATCTAGATAGAAACACCAGTAACATACTGAAATAGCGAAAATCCGTTTTGCCCTGGTCTCCCCTACCTAGTTGCAATTGCAAGTTCTAAGAACTAGAGCAAACGCTAGGAAATCGTGTCTCTGATCAGACAAACCCAGTAACATGAAATAATTCCTCTGATTCTTGCAATGAAGGCTTCTCAATATTTTTTTTCAAATCAGAGATAAAATTTTGCTGTGCTAATAGCAATATCTGCTTCTAATGGGCAAAATGAAAAAACACTTGTAGACGGCGCATTTAAGACAAAAGAAACAATGTCATGTTTAGTTGTAAAAACATTTGCATCACTTTATGAATTATCACGTGATGTTTATACTTTTACCCTGGAGCTACCCAAGCTTGAGCCCATACCTGTTAGAACCGTGAGCCCATACTGGGTTGAATTTGTTCTTTAGAGACAGCAATGGCGCACACTATTCTCAGACGACGACGACTCTGACGACAACCAGCGACGACGCGTGATGTTGCGGTGATTGAAGTAAAGAAGTAATGTAAAATATTGAAGATGAGAAGTTTTTGAGAGTTTTGAAATGTATTTTGTAGTGCGTTCCACCACTTCAAATGTTTAAGACAAGGCCAGTGATATGAGCCTGTTTAATTTGTCGAGTACATGTATTTTTTGTGCCTAGGGATTTCTTCAGACCGGATGGGCCTTTAAAATAAGCAATTGAACCGTAGAACTGGATTGATAAATTGAAACAAATTGAAACTTTGACTTAAACAATTGAAACGCTGGAGGGAAAAGGTATTTAAAGGAGGTTAAAGGAGGTTTTCAAAAGGTAGATAAATTCAAACACTTTTACTTAACATCATGTTTAACTGTTGAGCCAACTTTTTCGTCAACTCATTTGACTCACCGTCTTCACAACTCAACTCAACTCAACTCATTGACGTGGTGTGAACCGACTCAACTCAACTCAACTCACTTGTCCATTTTTTTCAACTCAACTCAACTCAACTTTGAGTCGAATGAGTTGGAATTTGAGTTAAACTCTGACTCTGACTCATGAGTCGCACAACTCTGGTCCCCGCGTGACACCTCAGACCCAGTCTGAAATCCCCCGCCGGTGCACAGTACCAGAACGGGCATCGAGACTGGCTTCACTCAGCACGTGCTGCGAGAGCCAGCAGCACGGGGCTGAGAGGACAGTTATAACTCACTGCTGGAAACGGCGGTGCGCTTCAGCCGCCCACTGAGCCGCGGGCAGGACACGTGGGACCGTGGGAACATCAGCAGCGGCACTGAAACCGACGACGCTCAGTGCTGAGAGCGCTGCAACCATGCACAGAATTCGCCGCGTCACAAAAAGAGAGACGAGAACAGGGTGTGACCTCCGGTGTGACATGGAAGTAAGTGATCCCTCTAAGAATCCAGGGCCTGCGTCATTATCCACTATGGCTCCGAAATGAACTGGTCATTAACGGCTATTCTAAAATGTGTTGATGTAGCGATTATAGCAGCTAAAAATTCTAACCCATAACGCTTTTGAGGCGAAACAAGTTCTAGGTCCAGAGTTATCTAATTTCATAAACTGATTAAAATTATTGACAGTCACCCACCAAGCTCTTATCCCTTTTTAATTTATAATCCCTAGGTCATTCGAGGTCAGACACATATGAAAGGTCAAACAAGGTCACTAGGCTTTAGCAATCTTTAACAGAGTAATCTCAAACATGGATGCGTTTGCTTCTAGCTTCATTCTCAAGCATATTCATCTTCTTCATCTTCATATACTACACACACTTCTACTCAATTTATGTGGGTTTTAAAGCGTTGCCGTGATGAATATGAGGCAATTAAAAAACTATGGAAGGAGACGGTAAGGATGAGGAAAGATGAGGATGAAGGAGATGGAATCTACCTGGAGGGGTAGCTTCAACCACGGGTGCATGCGCTCGCAACCCCCGGGTGGAGGAAGGATAAGGACAAAGATTGCCGATTAAAAATCATACATAAACACACGAATACCAAACCACTTGCCAAGTCTCACAGCGGATATCTAAGCACAAATAATATGAACATGAAAATTATCGGTGCTTCGGCTTCGTGTTCGTTCTTCTTTGATTTGGTAAATTAAATTCCTTGTACCTTCAACTGCACGGTTTTATGTCTCCTTCTAAATCGTATTTCGTCCTTGATTTAGTTTCAATCCTTTTAACTTTCTTTGGTCCATTTAGCTTTCCATTTGACCCACTATTGTATTAACCATTGACCAATTTTACTTTAATGTCTTCCATGCAATTACCAGAAAAATCTCTCTCAATAAATATTTATGATACTTTCAATTACTGGAAACCCTTTATCAGGCAAGAGCTTTAGGGCAAACATATTCATGAAACAAAAATAAAGTCCGAATTTTTTTGTGATTCAAATCTTCCAAAATGGCTGCGATTCAAAATGATATAAAACTTGATGAACGTGTCCTGGTCGTTTATTGGTCAACATTCATGAGATAAAATTCACTGTGACATTTTTAGAAAGGAAATTACTCACGATACGTATTGATCTGATTCATATCCATTTCTGATAAGCAATTACTAAAACAAATTGATCAGTTCAGACGATCGGAAAACAACTTCCCTCTTCGAAGTGTCCCAACCCAACTCAACGTAAGGTTACAAAGGTCCCTTTAGGTCCTTTGTAGGCATGGATGCATTTAACAGAGCTGCAAAAAGTCGGGCTCTCGGGTCATAAAGTGCCCGACAGATTTTAGGGCACGGTATGGTCCTGCGACAGATCTTACAATCTGTGAGAAAAAAAATCTTGAAAGGAAACAGAAAATATTTTTTGTTCTAAAAAAACTCAATATTAGAATTGTCACCTCTTTCACTCAACAAGTTTTTCATGAATTTGCACCTCTCCCATATCAAGCCAGTGTGCGGCAAGAACCGATGGAAAATCGAGGGACTTATGAATCGAGGGACCTTTGAATAGAGGGCCTTATGGACAGAGGGCCTTTTAAACGTCACCCAGAAAATCCTCTGCTGGAAAAATTCCTTCACCGGCCTGTCGGGCCCGATTTGTATTCCATAGCACGCGACAGCTTGGCCCGAGAGGCCGCCGTAAAGGCCTTTCGACAGGCAAAACAGTTTTTTTCCTTTGTTTCCTTCGTTTGGAAGTACGCTCAACGCTGCCGCAAGGGCGCTGTTTGAACAGCGCCCTTGCGGCAAAGCCGGTGTAAAAGGTATCTTTGGTTTGAAAAGCAGCCCTGCGGTTTGGTGTGTTGCGTTGTGGATATGGTGGAGGCCAAGGCCCTAGAATCCCGTGGTGTGGTGGAGGCAATAAGTTGCAAGGTTGTGTTTTTGATTATTTTTCTCTTGCATTACTTTGGTATACATCTTGAGTAAACTGGTTGAGCATGGATTTCATCGTCCATAGTTGAAGGGTGATAAATGGCTCCGATTAAGCTGAAGCCCCTTCCACCGTCCCGTGTCAAGCTTAAATGTGGATTTGAGGGATGTGGGTATTTTGGCGAAAAACGTTTTTTAAGGAGCATCAGCGAATCAAGCATTCTGGGCTGCCCTGCAAGTTCAGGAACAGTGGTTTTGGCCAAGGAGGTCGTTTTGAAGCATGGATCAAACAGCGGGCAGATCAGAACAGTGTGGGGAGAAAACAAACAAGTAAGTGGTGTGGTGTTTGTTGTAATTTCGGCAGCTTACATTTATTTCCACACAGTATGTTATGCTCACTGTTGATCAATAATTTTAAATGGGAATCAATAAGGGAAAAATGAATTTTACCAGCAAACTGGTCAAATTAGACTAAAACATTTGATTTTCCCTTCCGTCGTCTTTTAAATCCAATGCCTGTTTGTCCAGAATTAACCCCAAAAGTTGCATACCTTCATCAGTGGATTTGTAGATGCCAAAGAAACAAAACTCTTCACCTCTCCACATTAATTTGAGTTTTAAGTACCAAACTATTTCTCCCATTTCATTTTATTCACTTACCTAAATATGCCTATGGTCTATGTCAAGGGGACAAATATATAACAAAAACACAGCCTAGTGCAACCTTTACTCATTCCTTTTACCCTTAACTTCCTTGGAAACATGATATTTATTTGACATTTACTATCTAACTGACTTAAGGTTATTTATTAGCCTCATTAACTTCAGATCCTAAACCACCTACCCTCATGGAAATGAGCACGGCAATACATGAAAAACTTTGAAATAGCCAACAGCTTCAAAATTTAGGGTTATTCATGTAAACATGCATTTAAAAGTCATGGAAAGCTAATATTACATGTTTGCATTCAACTACAAGTAGCCATGATCCTTAAAAAACACTTTTTTCGAATATAAAAAAGTACCCCTCCAATCTTGTTCGTCTGGCCATCAGAGCAAAATCCTTATATAGATTTTGGGGGTTCCTTCCAAATTACCCCCTCCCACCTCCAAAAAAACTGAAATCATGAAAATCTGCAGAAGCTGGCATAAGTAACCGCATGGTATGGGAACCAGGTCAGCTTTCTTCCATTGCAAACTATATTTTTTAAGGATTCTGGGCTGGACTATGTAACATAATAACAAAATATCACTTATTCTCATTCTAGTGTAACATTTTTTGTCAATGGCGGCTGCAGAGGACTGAAAAGGGGGCTTCTTTTCATGTTATTGTATATTTCCACCTGTGACCTAAATCATTTGAATTCAAGACTGAGTCTTATTCAAGACCCAGTCGAGCTGACTTTGACGCACACTATTTGTATGCTGTACGTCCACAAATCTCAAATTACATCCAATAATAAATTTCCTTTACCAATGGTGACTCCAGAAAATGAGAATTGGTGGTTTGGTATTCAATTTGTTATAGGTTTCTGCCGATAACCTTAATTTCCTGAGCGCGTCTGATAATTGAAAACCCGAAGAATAGTCTCAGTTCTAGAGTTTTTAAAATTAATAGACTTGTGTCATTCCACTTAGATTTGCCATAGGCGGCTTCAGAGCACGAAAAATAAGGATATCACACATATAAGGATCAGAGCACAAAAATAAGGATAATGATATCCATTGGTGCTAAACTAGAAGTTTTTTATGCTAATTTTAGTATTTTCTATGAAGAATGTGGAAAATGAGTACGAAAATTTTACCAATTGAATGGGTTTTAGACAATTTTAATAGCCCTATCCTAACCACCCGACAGATTTGGAGGTTTTTTCGAAAGTGCCCGACAGACTTGAGATTTTTTGCAGCTCTGGCATTTAATTGAGTGTTGAGTGAGTGTAATTGAGTGTAATATTCATGCCTTTCCACTCAATGACATGCTTGGCTCAATGACAATTTGAAATTCTAAGGTAATTCAGGGCCAGTGACCTTAAATGACCTCATTTTACATGCAACATCATATGTATAAGCCTTTAAACACATTAACCCGATTAGTGTAGGGGGTTCCAGAAGCCCCCCTGACGGTTTTTCTCGTGGCACGATTAAGCCTCAATAGATATCGCTTTTATACTTTGTGACTTTCCTAAAATCGATTTGGCATCAAGCAGTACTTAAAAGAAAATTCTAAGTGGTCCATGGGCGACTCCAGGGACATATTTTGGGGGGCATATTAAGCAGCTATGGGAAAAACTAGCTCAATTGTGACTTGCTCTATTTCTGGCACAAAATCCCTTGTTTTTTGTAGTGCAATGCAATGATTGCCTCGTTACTTTATCAATGAGGTCATACCTGTGCTTACTTTGCGGTTTTGTGTCCCAAGGACGGTTCCAGGGTTATACAATTGGGGCATTACATATCAGTTGCATAATGCTCTTTGATAAGGAGTAATTATTTTTTAGCAATGAAAAAGCTCTTGATATATGGTTGCAGACATATTTTTGTGCTTAGTTTCGTTTTGGGATCAGTGGCAGTGGGAGAGCGAGGTTTGGGTGGGGCAGTTGGCACGATAATGACTCGTAACCGGATTATTATGTTGAAATTCTTGACTCTGAGGTACAGAAACAATAAAGATGTATGATGGGTGTTGTATGCTATATTTCACTTACATCGATGCAAATCTAAAGCTTCCACCAAGGGCGGATCCAGGAAAAAAACTAGGGGTATAATTTTCATATTTTACGAGACATGTACATCGATAGGGTGATTTCAATCGGATTTTGGAGATTGTTTTGCCTCTGTTTTGTATCAATATCTAATATTTTCTGATCATTTTCATGCCAGGGGCAATTTCAGACCATATTTTGAGTTGGGCAACCGGAACAAAATTCTTACTAAGTATGATATTGTGTTGAAACAGTTAATTACGAGTACATGAGGGTGTTGAGCCAAGCTAACAACCGTGTGGATACATCTTACCGTTCATAGTTCCAGACGCTTGGTATAGTTTACATTGTCATATTGGACATATTGAAGTACAAATAGTTACCGCGGCGCTGTTATCGCACTGAGGCAGTATTGGCAGCGGCGCCATGGGACCCTGCGTTGTCTTAGCTCACGCCAGCCCACTAACCCTTTGAAGCTGTTATGTTCCCCTCCCAACGTACGCATGCCGGAAGTTTTGACTCTTGGCGGCGGATCCAGGAATAAATTTCGGGGAGAGAGGGGCTTAGGGCGTGGGAGCAGCAATTTATAAGGAGATGCATAACAATTAATGTTTATGATTTTATGAGCTTACTTCGTTTTTCTGCTTATGAATTAGCATCCAAATACGTACAAAATCTTAGTTTGTATCAGAATCAACATTTCGCAGGTAAAATTTGGAGAACCAAGCCTCTCAATACGAAAAACGGTAATAAGCAGCAACTTTGCTACAATGTCCCCCCTTTTTAAATCTCCTACATCCGCTCGTGGGAATAAAACGGCAAAAACAGATTCCTCACATCTGTCAGTATAAGTCACAAACGTCAAGTTATTTCAGATAAGAAAATAACGTCAAAAACATATATCCGAAAATTTCTGATATTTACCCCTCCTAACTCTGGCCTTGAATTTAGAATTTCAATAAACCCGAAATATATTTTTATCAGTATACAATTATGAAACTACTCACAAAGTTTCATACAAATCCAATAATAAATGGAGGTGCAGTAACCAATTGAAAAAGTTCAAAATATCCCATTCTTTTGCCCCCTGACCCCCTTCTGAAATTTTTGGAAAATATATATAGCTTAACAGAGAGTTCACATCAAAACAAACAAAATGGTTTTGTTTCATTTAAATCGGTCGAGAAATTTCCGAGCTAGCAAGGGGGCCGATGGAGCCCCTCCCCTACCGATTCTGACTTTTTACAGGGGTGGCGTAATAGGGTTAAAAGTAATTTTACTCATACTGCAGCTGATCGCGTACTCGGGGTGGCGAAAATCAAACAGGGTTGCAACAGATCAACAACAAGATCAAGCAGGGTTGCAGAGGTCATTAGATGACCCATACAATTTTTAGGCAGGTCATTGCACCTGCAGGATATTTAAAATGTCTCAAATTGTGTTTTTATGATGGTCAGTACTAAAAGTTGACAGAGAAGTGCGTCGTGACAGTGTATTGCGTGAATTCGGCATGTTTGGGTCATATAGGTATAAGATCTCTCAAGCTCACCAATTTACCTCGGGTAAACATCCTATCCCATCAGGATTTCACGTCACAAACAACACGATACCACTTACTGGGTCTTTCTATCTGTCTCAGATTACAAAAATCCAGGAGAGGAGGTGTTTGAATTGATCATAGCATTCGAGTCGTGTAAAACTGAATAATAGAAGTAGCTGACTGCCCTCAAAAACGCCCCGTCCTTATCAAATTCTCTGTTATCAGAATTTTTCAGATCCAAGGATTGAGTCTCGGGCGGCCAATGTTTAAAAGAGGATTAGTCACTGTCTTTCATGGTTGCACTCGCAACAGGTCATTTTGAAGTCAAAATGATTGAAGATCCGGAAACGACCTCAGAAGTCTGTTCCGCACGGAAAATATGCGTTGGAAAGGAGAGCTTTGAGATGCTTTGTGGCGACCTGTTGGGACATTTGACTACGGTGACGCCGTTTATTCTCAGAACAATACTCATCCAAAAACAAGCTAAAATCAAAGCTTCATATTTGAACGAAGAAACAGCAAGATAAGCAGATATGGAGATGTTTCTCATATTCGTTAACCGTGACAGAAAACATCAGCTGCTAGGCGTCTGCTCCCTCAGAGCCCGCGGAGGTGAGGTGATTGTATTACACGCTCTGACGCAACATTGAGCCCAGAGGGCCGCTGAACAACAAACAACCGGCTGGTGCGAATGCGAAGTAGTAGCTCTTAATTATGCGCTGAAAAATATGCGTGCTCTATGATTACATTTCTTCAGTGGTTTGGCATAAGCCTGTTCCATTTTTAAACAACGTAGTACACTGTGAGGAAACGAAATACCGCTATTTCAGAGAACAATGAGAATTTCCGAGGGGCTTAGTCTCGTGATTAGTGAAAGCGTGGTGGCTCAGAGCTGTAACCAGGGAAAACTACCTAACCTTAGACCAACTTGAGTTTTGGAAGGACGCTTGGAAAGGTAGACACATTTCTAAAGTGAAATAAAACTTGTCGTTTCATTTGTTTGTTTATTCAGACAACACCTGAGCATTCCACAGCTAAAGAACTCGTCCGTCATCGTAATGGATGTCAAGACTGGGCAAGAAAAATAATGTGCAATTCACCTCTTGTGCCTTCGCATGAGACGACGTCATATGTTTCAATGATAGAGTGGTTGGTTTTAATTAGCAGGTCCCAAAAGCGATTAGTGCACGGCTGCTTCATGAGTAACTGCATTAGTTGATCAGGTAAAATAATGTAAATTAATTTGGGCCGGCTAGTTGTGGCGAGAAACTTCTTCGAGAAAAACTATAATTGAACCAGGAAATACAGTTAATATTCCAAGAGCGACTGCTCATGGCCAACATTCATATATAGCACCGACTGGAAGACCCCTTCCCATGATACAAATCAATTCGGATTTACTGCTCAATCTTTCAAAACAGTCTTAGATGCAAAAATCGGATTTTCCCGTTTTTCAGCACTTGGAGGCATCATGGTAAAACGCTTTCCCCGGTTCTCCTCACCATTGCCGTTCCACTGTCGTCCACACTACCTGGACAGCCTAATCTTGCCGAGTCCGGAATAGCCAAGTCTTGCTAAGTTAGTGTGACAACCGAGCTAGAGAACACCTGGGGGTCGTTCAAGAGTGAATTACTAAGGAATTTAGTTTGGCGTCAGTGTCTTAACTTCGGGAAAACCGTGTTCTCTGTTTTGGTATCAGTTTGAGTGGGAGGCCTCGCAATCGCCTGATCAGAATAGCTAAATATTACTGTGCTGTGTTCTACCATGACCACTCTGGTAAACAGTGAAGAGGAATGTCTTATATGCGCCAAGAACAGAGCTTTGCGGTCCGCTACTTTACTTCCCTACTTTGCTACTTACGGACTCTCCAAAAGGTAGCGGAACAGCGATAGCGGCTTATGTAACCAAAATTAGTGTAGTAACGGGACTGTCACCTAAACACTAGAAGATGAAGGCTGCGGAACATGATTTCTTACATCACCGTTTCCCGAGTAATGTAACGGGTGGGCACTATGAAATGGGAATTTTTTCCATCTCAGCTCACGTAGATGGTGCTTGGGTGACAAACAAATTTCATTCAGTCTCTTGTACTATATTTCAATCGGTGTCATGAGCTCAGTGAATGTATGACTCCACGCCCCTCCGCGCTGCCAGGCGCACGCGCTCCGGGAGCGTCATCATCATTTTGCGCGGCACCTCCGGGTCGATGTTTCTCATCACCCGCTGGATTCTTCTGATCAGCTGCTTCTCGTTCTTTGCTTGCCACCCTCCATGATACACTTGCTGTTTAATTATGCCCCAAAAATCTTCGATGGGTCGGAGTTGTGGTGCGCAGGGGAATTTTCTTCACGGGGCACAACTGGCACCCCTTCTTCCCTCAAGAGGGAAAGTGTTTCCCTCGCGTAGTGGGCGCTTACCAAGTCAGGCCAGAAGATCATATCATGGTCTGGGTACTTTTCTTCCAGAAAAGGCAACAATCCTCTGCGGATGCAGCGCTCGCGGTACATCGCACCACAGACACTCTCCTTGCTGGAAGTAATGACAGGCTTTGGCACCCCTCGTAGGCTTATAGCGACCTACACCATAACCTTCTTCGAGTACTTTCCCTCCAGGCGGTATTTGATGTGAGGAGGAACGTCGCCGCCAGCCTCTGTGTAAAATCCTGCATTTCCAGGCATATTACTGCCTGTAAACGTAAAGTAGGATTCGTCATCCATGACCACTTCTGTGTGGCACGACTTATTAAAGGTGCTCCGACTTCAAGTCCGAATACGGTTTTTTTAGCGGTCTTCTGTTTGTCTGTTACCAGGGGTGCCTTCTGTCTTCTTTATACTTAACACCAGCTTCAAAGATAATTTTGTGGACGTATGTTCTCGAAATTCCGAATTTTCTTGCCATGAAACGCTGTGAGATGCCAATTTTGTTTTTTGCGGCCTTGATGAGGTGATTCTTCATAGCGTTTGTCATTTTTATAGCCCTTCTGCCTTCCCCGGTGTGGTTGAGGTCCCCACGTTCTGCCAATCGGTGTATTAAACGGTAGATGGTTGTCTTTGGCACTTGATACCTTTTAAAGTGGGCCACGATGTCACACTTTTTCATGTCCGGGTTTTTCTCCAAGAACTTCGCCACCATTTCTCGGACATCATGTTTTTTAGTTGGCGACATCTTGAGAACAAAAAGAACAAAAGGCTTGATTTTTCTTGTTTTATCTTACAACAATAGGTACAACTCACGCGCAAAAATTCATAGAAATCCATTGACAGGTTTTTTATTTATTAAAAGCCAAAGAAATTCCCATTTTATAGTGCCCACCCGTTAGTTATAAGGAACAATGTAAAACAAAATTTGGGTAGCACATTAGTAGTATTTTATTATATTATTAACGCTTTATAGGTAATACTAGCGATAGCGGAGTAGCGGGTAGCGCTTTCGTGATTTTGACAAAGAAGTGCTACTAACTGGGTGTCCTAACCAAGACGCAACGCGTCGCAAGGCGTTACGCCGTCGTTCTGCCGCAACGACCGGGATTCTCGGTCAGGACACAAAACGCACTGACGCAGCGCGTCGCGGCGTTGCAACGCGTCGCAGCAAAAGTTGAACAATGTCCAACTTTTGACGCCGACGGTCTGCGTCAGAAACTGATATCCATGTTATTTGTTGTTGTTTTTAGTCATTAAATATAATGCATGTTTTAGAACAATAATTCAAATTGGAATTCATGCTGAAAAATCGATGGAAAGTGGACATGATTCCCTTTTTCTCTTAAATCGTTCTTTTAATAGTTCTTGATGCCAGCCAAGTTTTGATTGTTGGTAAACAACAGTTCGTCGCAGCTTGAGCTACCAGATTGCTACCAAAGCTGAACCTTTCCTCTGCCGGCCAAACCTCCAAAATTATCGCTCTGCAACTGACGCCGACGGTCGCCGACGGTTGGCGACCGTCGGCGACCGTTTGGTTAGGACACCGGGTAACTGTAGCACCTTCAGTTAGCCAAGATGGTGGAAGTACCGCTAGCGATTTCAAAATCAAATACGTGGCTTCTTAATCCCAGGTTTTCTGCAGCCGGGAGTCGAGTTTAGGCACTTAACTCTATTCCTGTCAGTGGGCGGATTCTCTCAGTTTCTCCCGGATCTGGCAAGGAAGGTTGGGTAACATGAGAAGTATAAATATCCCAGGAGACATGTACATACATACCTTTCAGACGCTAGCAATATGTATCTTGCAGCACTTTTCTGCTGTCCTAAATCTGTCTCTGCTTTTTACACTTTACCTTTTTCTGGATGTCAGCGATGTCATGCAGTATCTCCCGTTTGCTAAAATTTGCAGCAAATAAAAAACTGGAAACATATTCACACTTCATCATATAGTTCTGGCCCTACAACCGCAACTGAAATTGAATTTTCACATATCGGAAATAGATGACAATTTAGCCTCAATTCTTTGCCAATCCGTGCTAGTTTTTTTCTAAATCAAAGAAAAGTACGAAGAGTCATAGATAATCTAAAAAACAGTTAAAATGTATATTTTGCACGACCTTGCCAATAATTGTCAAAAGTTAGGGCGGCACCCGGTGCGGGGGCCCTGTAGGGGCCCCGCGTCGGGGGTTTCATAGTAGCGCGTGCTAATACGTGTATGCTTTATGTATCATTTTACTGGAAATATATAATGTAGGTATGGACGGAAATTTGATTTGTTTTTTCTTCAAATGGAATTCAGCTTGAGGTCAATTGATCTCACTTGATTTGTCTAATCTGACGGTTAGATTTCGAGATTTTAGGGGTGGGGCCCAATCCACCTCCACCTGACAGGAATAAGTTTAAGCAGATGTCATCAAAATACAAACTATCCCAAACATTTGAGAAGTGAAGCAATGGGCCTGCACTGAAGGATACATTTCCATTAGCAGGCGGATAATACAACTGGTATGATATTGACCGTGTCTGCTCTGCGGATAGTTCCAGGTATTCTCGTGGGGCGAGGATATACATTATCCAAGCATGGCGCACCCACAACTTTTTGCCTTTCACATTAATGCTTGGTAGTATTTTAAGGTATAAATACATATACTAGTCCGTTCCAGTTACAAGCAAGGTCGAAGTAACAATAAAAAGCTGGCCTTGATAAAAGTAAGAGTTCTATTCCCTGAGTTGTTGGAGGTTTCTTCAGTATCGGCTAATCCGACCAACACGTTTCTCGTTCATGCACGACAGAATTAGGGCGGAACTTGCTAACTGATAAGGATGGTTCAACATTTGAAAGCAGCTGGTAAAGTTTCGAACTCCATCTCCTCAGTGAGAATTACAGCCCAAGGCAGCCTTGTAACACAATAATCTATATCATTGTTCTATTGATAGATGCTCATGTAATTGCAAAGAAACCAGTTCTTGACTGGGTGAGCTCGTATTTTACCCAGCTGAGCGACGGCGGATTCAGCCCGCTGGCTGTCGGTGTATTCTTTCCGTTCTGTTCCGTTCTGTAGTCCCCGAGAGACTCATTTTTAGTAATTAATACATACATACTTGAGATAGGGCCTGGCATGTGCCGTGCTTTTGTACTTTGCCAACATCTTCTCGTGAAACAGCCCCTGTGATGTATGCTGTAAATAGCCTCGTAGTCCAAATGGCTCATTCTCACCTGGCAAAATCTGCCAACATTTCTGCCGGCCGAACTTACGAGGCGCGTGAGGAGATTACAAGCGCAGAGGATTGGAACTTTCGGGCACGTCATCTGCTAAGGCTATATGTTACGATATTTTCAACAACAATATTGTCAGATTCAGAGGGTAGATTCCGCTAAGTGTGAGTCGGTGTTTATCATGAACTGCTTGATATATTTATTCATTTGGATTCGCGTAAAGAGTACAAATATTATATACTTCCCTAGTCGTTCCAAGGGGACGTAAAGGATGTTTGTCTGTCTATATAACTTTAATTTTGTGTATCCAATATTTTAAAATGGTTTTGATCGTCTTACCTAACATAGCATTAGCTCCCTGTCCGTTTCATCAGATTATTACTCATTCCTTTCACTCAAAACTCGCCAATTCCACCCCTTTTAGCCCTCGATATAAAACACAAAAATTAAGCAGAAAAGTCCTGGCTAAACTTTGCACATGCGTCATCCTGATCAATAATGCCTCAATTTGAATCCTAGTATGCCTCAAAGGAGTGTGCGAACCCTTCCATGGTAATGCTGATGAAAATTCACTTTCGACACGCTTCCTAGATGTAGGACCGCATTTAGTATTGATTGTGTGCTTACTCGTGCGCAGAATACGATTTGTGTGGTTGCCTTGAAGTGACAGGGCTGCAGCAACTTGTCGGTCTGGCCCAGATTGGGTTTCACAGTGGTGTTTCGCAGCTGCAGTCTCGTGTAAAACTGAGTCGCATAAAATACATGTAATGCGGTCTCACGTAACATGGCGGAATTAATGTAGTCTCAGCTGTGGTATATGCCAGCTATGAGAGGTAGCGTGTATCAGGTGTGGTAATGAGCGTACTGGGCAATGTGCAGCTGTTTCCAATCAGGGGCCGTTGCTGTTAACCCGGCGAGATGGGCGCTACGCTGCCCACTTGGCCGCCATTTTTATTTCACTTCTTGACTCCACCTCTGAAAGACTGTTGAAGTGCCCTTTCAAGTTCCTGCCATCTGGAATAAAAATATGCGAGAAATTCTCACCAGCCAACCAGACAGGCAGCCCTCAGGTCTGTACGTGACCCGTGTGACGAATATTTCAGAAAATACTTTTAAGATCTGGATACAAATGATCTGGCATGGCACACTAGTGACGAGAACGTCCCAATAAAAAGGGTTGCACTTTCCGAACAACGCTGGTAGTTAACAACCAGCCCAAAGTACTTAATAAGCTAGCTACTTTCTACACAAATTGATGATAGATAGAAAGGTCGGTAAATACGTTATTGACAGACTCTAGGTACAAAAACAAGGGCTTGTTTACATTCTACAAAGCGTCACACAGCACAATCCACCAATCCGATGGCGATGTACAACATGTGTACAAGTGTGGTGTGGATCGGCGTAATAAAACTATGTCAGATGTTCGCTCCAGGACATGAACCGACAGTACAGGCTTCAACGCATCCGTCCGTCATTGCAGAAGAACGCGGAGTGCACATTGTATACGGATACACAAATTAGTGTGGGCGTGAGTGCAGTGACTAAGTGCGTGTATGTGTGCGCAGGCCATAAGCGTCGCCACCGGCAAAAGGCAAAAAGTGGGAGGGCCAGCCAACCCTTAACCCGCTGCTGATTCTCAGCTTTCCCCTCTAGATCCAAAACTCAGCCAATTTGGGCTCACTTGTTGTCTTCCGCACTGGCTGGCAACACAATTGTACGATAGTTTATTAAATACAATTAATTATTAGACACGATTTTAGTTTATTAAACCAAACAATCAAACTTGGGTTAATGTTGCACGGTTCAAACCTTACGGCAAAGAAGCAAGAACGAGTAGCACGCAGCGTTCAAAAGTTCATCAGTAGAACCAAGCGGTTTGTCTAGTATGGTGGCGGCGGCGGGCGGGGGCTTTGCTGCAGAGACGATTTCCTTGGAATGGGGACTGCGAGTGCGGGTGGTTGACGACTCGGCGGTGGGTTAAAACTTACGCGTTTTGTCGCGCAAGCGGTGATTTGTTTAAGCATTTAAGTGCTTTTTCTACCAAATGCCTGCTTTTGTTGATAAATGTGAGAATACTTGTTGAAATAAACATACATACATAGGTACAACATAACAATTCATTCTCACTTTAGCTGAAATAACGAGTTTTGGCATGTTAAGTGAAGTGGGGCCAGCAACCCCCTCCCCTCTTATTAAGACGTCTATGGTCAGGCATGATGCAGTAGGAACGGTGAGGGGTTTGCTCAGAGGCGGATCTAGCCGGTAAGTTTGGGGCATAAGTAAGAAAAGGATAAATCTATCCAATTGAAACTTATACCACATAATGGGCCCAACGAGTACTACATAAAGTGTTCCAGGACTTTTCATATCGATGACCTAGGCTCAGGTACGGATCACGACCTTTCCATTGGAAATGCACGGGGAGAACGAAAATTGGCCGAAAAAATCGATATACCTATCTCTTTAGATATCGCTTGAATACCTTTGTATTCTCCAAATCATAATATTCTAGGCCCCGTTATAGGTTCATGTTGCAGATTTGTTCCTGTGACCTCTGAGAGGCCACCTGGGGCTACTTAAGCTAGTTTTCAACTTTGGGTCAATAAAGTTGCAGAAAAAGATGATAATTCTTGTATTATGGTACCATTATGTTTGTATTGTTATTGTAAATCAATTGATATACGTATAGACTATGCTAGGTAAGGTAGTGACCTTGACCTGATCTTAGGTCAGACTATTTTTATTTTTGAGTTAGTATATTAATATTATTCATCATTCGATTTGCCGTAACAAGAGGAAGAGAATGGTGCATAAAAAATATTCTGACTCAACTCTGTCAGACGCTAGAGCCCAGAAACTCTTCTCTAACATGCCATCTCCTTTGCCCTGTCATGAACTCAGCATTAACTTGAGCCAACAAGTGACCGATGAAGTTGAATCATGAATTTGTATGGGCTACCCACAATCGTTCGCGTTTTTTCGCCATCCTGCTTGGAAGCCGAGTTCGAGGGGGTGTTTGAACCTCTCCCCCACCAGGGCGAAGGTAGCTCGGAGGCCCACAGGGTCGGGTGTTAATGGAGTGCCAGCCTGCGGCTAATTTATCCCTTGTGCGATTTAAAAACAAGCGGCGCATTTGAAGTCTTGAGCCTGAGGTCCACTAACAGTCATTTGCGTATCCATGGCCCTGCTCTCTGGAGAACTTGTAGTTTCGGTACCTTTAAAAGCTAGTAGGTTTTTGGGTCAGTCGTTTAAGCTCATTCACGACTTACCGTTGTCGTGTTGCGAAACAATGTAGGTATTGGGGCGCACTGGATGTAGTTATTAGGCAGCTGTCAAAGAATAAGCTGAGCAGGCGACAAACTAGTGCCCTTCACAAAAAGTGAAGGCTACAAGATTTATTTTGGCCAAGAAATTTTGCAGCCTTACCTCAACCCTCTTCATCCAGGGCTTTGAGAGAGCCCCAAAAGGAACAGATGAAGAAATACTCGACCAAAAGCCAGAGACCTCGGCCGAAGAGGCATTTGATCGGAATCATTTAGCAGTATTTTCATTGTTTACAACGAAGTGTAGCATTTACATTTTAAATCTGAATTATACCAATACGCACAAATCGCGTACTCCTCGCCAAGCCCCACGGGTTCTCGCACCCGAGCATCAATCGACCCATCTCTCATGGTAATCCTCTTCTGATTGTAGTGGGGGCCGCGTTTACATATATTTGAATGAAGTGATCCGTCTACATCGCGCCTCCCGCCGCCCCCGTTACGTTGACTACGCCCACAGATTGGACTGGTCGCCACTACTACCGACACGGCCTTTGATCTGGCCCATACCGCCACAATTAACATGTGTACAACCAGAGTGCGAGACAGGATGTCATGAGACG
Source organism: Lepas anatifera (assembly GCA_034440635.1). NCBI lineage: Eukaryota > Metazoa > Arthropoda > Thecostraca > Lepadidae > Lepas > Lepas anatifera. The sequence goes on along the minus strand of JAOTON010000978.1, from coordinate 357,220 downwards.
CTGAGCATGTTTACCAACTGTTTGGTTTCCGATTTAAAGACTAGGAATGAAGAGTGCGACACAGCGTAAAAGTAGTGGGGAAAGAGGAACGGGACTGGCATCCGGATCCACAGATTCAACACCCGATATAATACTTGAGCGGTAGATGGAGCTCAGTTTTGAAAAATAATGAATATGTCAGAGCAGCGAAACCCTCAAAATTTCCAACATACGAAACATGAAGAACCAGCTCGTGCAAGCCATTGGAATAAAACAATGCAGACCTTACTGCTGATTCTTGTCACACTGTACGCCTTGTTGCAGCGCCCAGGAGTTATGTTGCTCACAGATACGTACCTAAGGTAAACTGGGTTGATAAGTATCACGCTATTAGGGCACATATAGCCTTAGCAGCTGACGTGCCCAAAAACTCCAATAGTCATCATCATGATATCACGCTGACATCGTGAGAAAACAAACCTAAAACCGGTTAGAGAGCATTTCTAGAATTTGTGACGTTGGCGAACCTGCTCCTCCACTCTCCCTGATAAGCTCTCTGCGGGCGCGGGTCCGCTTTCATCAGTTTCACCCTCACCCCGAGGGTGAGCCGGGACCAAGCAGGACATTCGGGCGCTCGCGGTGCCTAATCCCGGCACGCTGTGTGCATTCGAAAGGTGACGGACCACTCTCGCTTTCAAAGACGCCAGGGTGACGGGACGACACTGTTGAATATTTTCAGTTAATGAAAAATAGTAATTCAGTCACGTGTTTTTCGTTCTGCCTGCAGCAGCTTTGCTTGAGTTACCGCCTGTTCTAGGGTCTAATTATGAATGAGTTAAACATTGCAGAACTGTTCAGAATGTACTAAGCTGACAAAAAAAATCCTTCCACAACCTAAACACGTAGGGAATAAGAGGTGGCAAATACAATGAGAGAAATCTGGCTGGATATCGTCGCCTCAAAGCTTGGAGAATAAAACGTAAAAGAAGACTTACAGGAAGGCACCTGGTAGGGCAAAGCATGACCTTATTAGCGCAACAGCGATCTAAATGCAGTTTTTCATAAACGTGTTTCGTGGCGTTCATTCAATGGCGTCTCACCAAACAACTGGAGCATAAATCACAGTTTATTTTCTAAGCAGTTGGCATCATAGCTGCTGGCACAACGGGATAATCCCTTGCCGCGGCTCTGACATGCTTTTCACCGTCTCGCGGCCCGAGGCGTTCTTAGCCCGGTGCCACACGGACGTGCATATGCATGGCGGCATGCGGACAAGCGGCCGCAGAGGAACGAGCATGCAAATGCACTTTCACGCTCTAGGACCTCATATGAAGAAGTGCACAGCGTTATAATGAAACAAACATAGTACTAACAGTCACCATGCTTTATGGCGTGCGTTCTACTTTGGACTACTACAGTGCTAATTAAACATGACTGAGCGTTACTGATTCACGAGAAACCATGTTTAAATCATTCTAAACGACCAAAATACCTCTCCGGAAACACTCACGTTCAGACAGAAGAGAGAGAGAGAGAGAGAGAGAGAGAGAGAGAGAGAGAGAAGAGAGAGAGAGAGAGAGAGAGAGAGAGAGAGAGACAGAGACAGAGACAGAGACAGAGACAGAGACATATATATATATATATATATATATATATATATATATATATATATATATATATATATATATATATATATATATATTCTTTAAGACACACTGAATTGAATAAGATGGCATTTTCACTTTTTGATAGCTTCTTCTTATGTTTGATAATGCTATTAATTATATTTTTAATTTCAACTGGTAGTCCAAATATCAAATCTCCGATACTCATATGAAGTCACTTGATTACGACGCGTTTCGAGTTTATTTTAACTAACTCATCATTGGGTTAAGAACAGTGCTCCTAGGTTTTTCACTTTTCTATAAGTTTTGAAAAACAATCAAGTCAAATTATTTGAACAAGCGACAATATTGACGGTTCCTCCTGTAAGAAATTCCTCCTAAACTTATTGCTTTCAATTCTGTAACATTTCCAAGACACAGTATTAGAATACAATAATAAAGACACTTATACACTTATACACCATTACACTAACGTCATAAAACAGATAGATACATAGCTCAATTAACACTACACATTGCACGATTGCTACCTTTTATCACATTATGACACGCATTCTCCCCACAGTGCCAAAGATATGTGTGTGTTTGTTTGGAGGTTGATGTGTGGTGATTGTTCGTGAATGTAGAGTGATTCGAATATAGCTAGTCTTCTGGTGTCTGGTGTGGCAGCGATGATGTGAGTGTTATGGACTAGAATTTGTCGTGTGAGTGTTGTGCTGTGTTGTTGTGTCATGTGTTGTTTGGGTTCCACCCTCCCTGAGATGCATAGTTAAACGCCTTGACAGAGTTGTTGAAGTAACACCAATGTAGCTGTGTCCACGAAGCCTGCAATCTTTGTCGGGGCATTTAAACTCATACACTACGTTGGTGCGCTTCAACATCTCTGCCTTGACAGGATTGTTGCGCATGATTAGGTGTCGTGTCTTAGTGTTCTGGTAGTAGATAGTGATGCGGAGTTTGTTGTTGTCGTTACACTTGATGTTTTTCTTAAGAATGTGTTGTAGGATTCTCTCATCGGTTGCAAATTCAGTGTTCATGTAGTTGCGATAGTACAGTTTTATCACGTTGGGGTCAGTTGTGTTTGTCTCTGTTTCTGTCTTACTAAGTTGGCGTTTGATCTCAGTATCGATGTCTCTGTTACGAAAGCCATTGTTGACCAATAGCTGTTTAAGCCTAGCGAACTCATTGTGCATACTTTGATAAGTAGAACTGGTTTTCTCGGCTCTTTTTACAAATGCTCTGATGACACTAGCTTTATACCTCTCAGGACACTCACTATCGGCATTAAGAATGCTCCCGTTGTTTGTCGGTTTTCGGTACACGCCGGTTTTGAACGCACTATCAACAGTTTCTACAAGCACGTCTAGGAAGGGTATGACATTATCCCTGCTTAGATCATATGTAAAATGAAGCACAGAGTTATTCTCAAATTCCTCAACTAGTTTCTGGAGGTGCGGAACATCCTTTACATCTAAAATGCAGTCATCCACGTATCGGAGATACCATGCGGGTGCTAGGTTCGGTTTGCTTAGAACTATGCCTTCAACATAGGCCATATAAAAGTTGGCGAACAATGGGCCCAATGGTGAGCCCATTGCCACGCTATCCTTTTGAACATAGAGTGCACCATCTGGACCTCTGAACGGTGAATCGGTTGTGCACGCATTTAAGAGTTGTTTCAGTATCTTTTTAGACAGCTTTAAAGGATGAAGTCCGTTTTGTTTTTTTCTGATAAACATCTTCAATAATTATATCTATAGTTTTTTTTAACTGAAACGTTAATGAAAAGACTTTTCAGCGTCAATGGAAGCTAAGATGCCATTTGGCTTCTTAGTGCGTAGTATATCTAGAAACTCGTCAACGGAATTGATACAAAATTTAGATGGAACATATGGTTTTAATAAAGAATTTAGGCGTATATATATATATATATATATATATATACAAAAAAAAAATATATATATATATATATATATATATATATATAATTATGAGACAAAGTGAGGACATAAGCTTAGCCTTGTTCTTTTGTAGGGAAAGTAGGTGGAATTTATTGCACCTAGCCTCTTCCAGTCTTTCCATTTTCTCCGCCCCAACTAGATTGAACACAAAATAATGATTTTTTCTAGAAAAATTCCGACACCCAACAAAAACGCAGCCAGGCATGCCCCACCACAATGCAAGCAACCACAGCGCCTTTTACTAACAACATGAAACATGAAATTAAACAAGCAGCGGCGCGCCCTGCTAAGAACGAAATATATAACCTAAAAACAACCACGCGAGTCATTCGTGTTAAGAAACTCATGACCACCCTGTTATGAGACATTCCACAGCTGGAAATCGCAAAAGCAAAGACAATACTTTCTAGCAGGCCACTTCCATTGCACTCTTAGTAAAGCGTGGGACACTGGGAAACAAATAGAAATGACAGTAACGTTCTCCAGCCACCGGCGAATTTACAGCGGCAGAAGCTTGTTGTGAAAATTTACCAACATACCTTCAGTTTATACCGCACTAAAGTCAAATCTACATATCTACACTCTCACAATCATAAGCAAACTGAACCATTTATGTATACATAATCCCACGCTTACGCACACATTACAAGCATATACTCTCAACACACTCACGCTCACTGGGCTACATCACTCCAAGAACTCACGCATTTTCGCACTCTCTCTCATCAGCAAAATGCACATGCCTGCAGACAATTTTTGACATGCTGCAGTTCTCTTCAACGGTTAAAAATGTAAATTTTGAAAGTATTTCATTAAATGGGAATTATTCAGTGGTATATGATTTAGGTTGGGAAACATCAAGCTCACTATCTGTTTTGAAACGTACGGCACAGAATAGAAAATACAGTTTTCGATAATTTGTCATATGTAGGGGAATTTCAAAATGCTCCACTAAACTGGTGCTATCTAAAATATGTCGCTGGAACAAGGCAGCAATGCCAGTTTCCATTGAAGCAGGAAAGTGGATCCTGGACAATGATTGGGGGCAGTGGCAGGTCCAAGGGAGGGGGACAAAAGGGTCGAGGCCCCCACCAAATCCTAAGATATTATATTTGGTCCCCGCTTTTGGCCCCCAAAGAGCCAAATTTAGCAATTCTGCTGATAAAAATATTATGCTTTTGCAATTTTGTCTCGATCTAGCCCACCCCAAAGTGTTGTTTTTGTAACTTCCGAAATCTACTCCTGTAAGCCAATAATTGGACGTGCCAAATTTCAAACAATGCCAATAGCCACTACAATAAGGGGTAGCCTAATATAAACTGTCTTAGCCTTCTTACAGGCCTGTGAAAGAGATAAAAACAAAGTAAGAATCGTTTAAATGAAAAATACGAATATTTAAAGCATATTTTAAAGCGTAACATGGACTTTTAAGAGAGTCAATAGCTTTCCAGTCAACGCCACTGAGTTAATGTTGAAACTAATGGCCAGGAGAGGGGACATCAGATATTCACTATGAATTCGCACCTGGCTTGTCATGCTCTCTCTCTCTCTCTCTCTCGCTCTCTCGCTCTCTCGCCTCTCCTCTCTCGCTCTCTCTCTCCTTTCTCTCTTCTCTCTCTCGCTCTCTCGCTCTCTCTCTCTCTCTCCTCTCCTCCCTCCTCCCTCCCTCCCTCCCTCCCTCCCCCCTCTCTCTCTCTCTCTCTCTCTCTCTCTCTCTCTCTATCTGCCATCTGTCGTATGCAGCGGCTGTGCTCGGTGAGATACGATCACACCTGTGCAGCGTCCGACCGGCCGGTTAGTAAGTAGTTGAGCGGTGCTGCCGTGAGAGCTCTGGACGGTGTCCGCAGCTCAGCCGTTGCAAGTTCCGCTCGGGACTTTGCTGGTACAGCCGCACTGCATCAAATGCACTGGTTCCCCCAACGTCCAATCACCATGCTACATGCGCTACAGTCAAGCAGCCCTGAATTGGAGCACAATTTAGAGATGCTGTGTGCATCTATCTAGTCATGGCGGGACGTCCGAGTTCAAAGGTGTGGGGGGAGGGAGGTACCATGGGCTTTTCGACCTATTTCTTTCCAGTCAACGCCATAGCGTTAGTGTTAAAATTTATGATTTAAGGGGGTGGGGGCACCGTGCCCCAGTGTGCCCCCTTGACGTTTGGACGTTACGTATGATGTATGATGTTTGGATTGCTTTTGTGAGTCGATTGATATGTATTTTGACTGTGCTGGGTTGGATAGTGACCTTGCCCTGGCCGTAGGTCAGGTCATTTTTATGTCATGACCTAGCATAGTCATATCATACATTATTCGATTTGCCGGAACGAGAGGAAGTGAGTGGTACCTAAAAATTGATTCGAACTCCATTCTATCAGACGCTAGAGCCCGAAAACTCTTCTCTGACATGCCACCCTCTTTGACCCGTCATGACCTGAATATTGACCTGAGCCAAAAAGTGGCTGATGCTGTTTCCTCATGAAATTGTATGAGCTATCAAACAGTGTTCACGTTTTTTTTCGCTATCCCGCATAGGAGCCGAGTTCGAAGGGCGGGGGGAGGGGGTGGTTGAACACACAACCCCCACCCCCCCACCGGGGCGAGGGTGGCTCGGACACCCACCGGGGAGGATTCAAAAGCATACCGATAGCACTGGTCGGTGATGTTTATGTTCCAAGGACCACATAGGTGCCGAGGACAGCATACATGCATTGGCAGTTCTAGTTTTTGTGAGCATGTGCTGAAGTAACTGTATGCAACTATTTTTTTTTACTTCATCGGGCTCAACATGGAATGTGAATCTTATTAAACCTATTGTTCCAAGGACCACATAGGTGCCGAGGACAGCATACATGCATTGGCAGTTCTAGTTTTTGTGAGCATGTTCTGAAGTAACTGTATGCAACTGTTTTTTTTTACTTCATCGGGCTCAACATGGAATGTGAATGTTATTAAACCTGTTGAGCTTGAAGCCGGTGCGATTTGAGCCGTGCCGACGGCTCCGGCGTTAATTAGGGGTCCGGCGCTGGCTCATGGTTGCATGAGCTCCCGCTGGACGAGATGAGGTCACTCTGCCCTCATTAAGCGTACACAAAATATACTGAGTGGATCCAAGGAATTATCTGCTTTGCAATGCACACGTCTTGAAAAGTCTGCCTCGCCTCGACTGTAAGGCACGTCGAAATGACTTCGGAAACGTTTACAGACACCTTCACAACGAATGCTGACATGAAGCTTCATTTCTCGTCGTTTATTTTGACACATTTCCTCTGCACTCCTCGCCCACGGTTTGCTCCTCATTTCGATCACTATACGTTTCCGGGATTCTCGATGTGATATATTCATTTACTAAATGATATTTAACACCCGCACTGGAGGGGTCTGGCACTAACGCGCACTGGAGGGGGCCTGGTAGGCCCCCTAAGATCTCGGAAACTAGGAGGGTTAGAAAAACGCCACTTGGTAGGTGGGTGGGGCTATAGTGATCTACATGATGACCAATTTTCATTGACCTAGGTCAATATCTTCAAGGTCAAACGAGGTCGTAAAGGTCAAATATTGGCCATGCTGGGATCGATTGGTAAATGCTGTGATTATGCAGGAAAATGGCGGGAATAAGCTAAAGACGTACAAGGTTCATAGAAAGAGGTCTCAAAGAGGCTCCCCCACAACGTTTGGGTCAAGGTCATTCAAGGTCATTGACCTTTAAGGTCACCATATGGTATATTACTTATTATTTACACTTTGACTAACACTGTAGCCACTGTTTGGCGGGAAATGAAGATTGACCTTTCCCAATGACCTTTGACCTTGACCTTTGTATTGGGGTACCCTACCGATGACGTCATAGCATAATATATGTCAGACGGGGTAACGTCATTTGGCCGGACGCACAGTGGTCAGTGACCTTGAAAGTGCAGATATGACCTTGACCTGTGACCTCTGGCCTTGACCTTGACTTTCATGTGAAGTGACCTTGACATATAGTCCCGCTTATATGACGTTATGACGTCACCACTCGGTCTTCAATGCAAGCTAACTGGTCCAACCGCGCGTTTACGGCGATCCCAAATGCAGGTCTGACTTTGAAAGCCTATAAGTAAAAAAATTCGGCCGATTTTCAAAAAGTCTTCACCAATCAACGCGCTATTAAATTCTGTTAAATGTGGCCACGTTTCGTTTTCGGCTACAAGCGGTTCTCCGGCCACCTTGGAAAAACAGGTGGAAGGGCCTCCGAGGCCCCCTCCAGTGCGCGTGTTAACGTCTAAGATGCTCAGATTTACGAAATCTTTACTGGGTTATCGAAATCAATCATCTCCGTTTCTCAAAGACAATAGCGCGTGCTCCCAGAGAGCGGAAACCGGTATGTACCTGTCAATATTTGCGTAGTGAGAGCACGAATCAGCGGTTTTAGTTGGGACCAAATAAATTAGCAATCAGGTTAGCCCAGTAGTAGGGGTCCCAGTAGTAGTTCGTCCCAGTAGCGGGGGGAGGGTGTTTGAACCCCCCCGTTGGGCTTTTCCAAAGGTACCAGCAAATTGTTGCGTGAAGAGACGCTGTACTTGCGCACCTTACCTTTGATCGATTGCGCAGCCTTTCTGAACTATCTAAGTTTGGGTCATCAAGGTCAGGTCACCAGGCCAAGTCAAGTGCTCTCACCTCCATTTTTTTAAGTGATACCGTTGAGCACACGTTCAAACTATTGATCGGATATTCATGTCACGTAATAATCCTACCGAGTACCACATGTTGTGGTAATCGGATTTCCGATACCAACGACCTAGGGTCAGGTACGGGTCATGACCTCCTCGCTAGAGATGCAAGGGAAGAACGGGAACGGGTCAAAAATGACTATTTCTGTAAATATGGATATAATAGCTCCGCATTCTTTCAATCCTGGTTCTTATCTTAGGCCCCTCCCCTCGGTCATATCCCAACTTTGAACCTGGGACCTCTGCTGCTGCAGCAACAGCCCCAGCAGCAGCCTCAGCAGCAGCAGCAGAAGCAGAAGCAGCAGCAGTGACAGCAGGCAACAGCAGGAAGCAGCAGCCTCAGCAGCAGAAGGCAGCAGCAGTAGCAGTAGCAGCAGCAGCAGCAGCAGCAGCAGCAGCCCGCCGCCCAGCCAGCGCGCGGCAGCAGCACCAGTCAGCAGCCCAGCGCGCAGCAGCAGCAGCAGCAGCGCACGCCAGCAGCGGCAGCGCGGCAGCAGCAGCAGCAGCGCGCCACACGCAACCTACAGCGCCAGCCCAGCGCAGGCAGCAGCAGTAGCGGCGGGCAGCAGCCAGCAGCAGCGCAGCAGCAGCAGCAGCAGCAGCAGCAGCAGCGGCAGCAGTGCGGCGGGCCCCGGCCAGCAGCCCAGCCTCCGCCACCAGCACGGCAGCAGCGCGGCAGCAGCACAGCGCAGCAGCAGCAGCAGCACAGCAGCCAGGCAGCAGGCAGCAGCAGCAGCAGCGCAGCAGCAGCAGCAGCAGCAGCGGCAGCGTAGCGGCGGGCCAGCAGCAGCAGCAGCAGCAGCAGCAGCGGCGGCGGCAGCAGCGGCAGCAGCAACAGCAGCAGCAGCAGCAGCAGCAGCAGCAGCAGCAGCAGCAGCAGCAGCAGCAGCAGCAGCAGCGGGCAGCAGCAGCAGCAGCAGCAGCAGCAGCAGCAGCAGCAGCAGCAGCGGCGGTGGCGGCGGCAGCAGCAGCAGCAGCAGCAGCAGCAGCAGCGGCGGCAGCAGCAGCAGCGGCAGCGGCGACTGTCTGCGTGGGGGCAGCAGTGGGGTCGGCCTGACCTGGCCCGGCTGGTTTCACCGGGCCGGCGGGCTTCGGCGCTGGGGAATGTGACCGGCGTCGGCACACGTTCTTCTGAGGTGGTCGGTGGCGGGCGTGTCCGCTGCACGGAGACGGGCGCACCGTGACGCTTCAACACACGAGCTGTTGCGACCTGCAGCACCACTCAGCCGCGTCGGGCGCGACGCCCACCGCCGGGCGACGGGAGTGGTGGCCAGTGCCGAGACTGGGTGTTTGGACGGTTAGCTGTGACTAAAGACTGTGTTGTGCTGGGTCAGGCCAGGTCACTGTTTGGGTGCAGCGCGTGACGCGTGTTGGCAGCGCTGACTGGGGGTCGGCGGCTGGCCTGAGCCGCTCGTCTGAGCCGCCGCCGCTGCCGCCGTCGTCGCCGACGACATGGCGAGGCCGCTCCTAGCCGTGGTGAGTAGCCAACCGGACACAAAAACGACACCTGGCGCCCGACACCTGCTCCCCAGCACATGGTGTTCAGACTGCACGTGATTTCTCGACGAACTGACTGACAAGTTACCGGTTTTCACCGACCACCAACTGGACTAGTCACATCCAAGACCATGGCATATTTCTGTTGGTTATTTTATTATACTTATTATAACGGTCAGAGAGGTTTTGAGTGTAGTTAACTTTAGGATCAAGTACAACGTTCAAACCTGATTAGTGATATGTGATTTCATTACGTTTACCCTATCAACCACATTAGAGTTTTGAGTGTAGCGAAACTGTGACAGTAAGTTAGCTTTCATGCTTGATAAGTGAGATCTCTAAATCCAAGCTGTCCCCCTATAGGTAGCTATGTTGATATCCATAAATCGTAGTTTGTCAAGGTGCCAAGTTAAAATGACGTGATGCTGCAAATCGCAAAAAAACATCCGTATAGACGTAACAAAATACCCTAAATAATGGTAGCAAGTTGAAGCTGAAAGAACATCACAATTTTATTCCTTGAGAAACAGTGAGGCCACTTTCAAACGTACTTTAAATGAAAATTGGAAGCTTGGATGAAGGATTTTAGGCTCTCACTTAAAAATAACTTCACAGTACATAGTTTCAGCCCAGACGTCCAGGTCATACCATACCCAAGTCTGTGATTTATCAAAGTAGAAACATAACGTGCAGATTGGTCTTTTCGTAGTTATTGGGAAATTATACTTATTCTTTATATTGCGTGAACCCCAAACCTTTAAACGAGTCGTACACAGCTATCCTCTGCAAATGTCTATAAGAAATATGCTCCAGAATAATCTTCAGTGCAGTGGATAGCACCTAACGAAACCTTCCATACCAAGGTCCTAAAGACGGAACGGATCTCATATCTAACCATCGTATATGCCATTGAGACATAATCTTCCATTTTGTATCTATTGTGAATTGTTTATGAAACTTTTCATCGAAGGCCTATTCTTCACTTGTGTGGTTGAAAATAAAGACGTTCTAAAATGTGAAAATAAAGATCATTTCATTCCCCCTGAACTTCAATCGAATTCCAAACGATCCTGCTTTAATATTGAAATTAGCTTGGGCCGCTTGTGTGGTAGCAATTTGCAAGACCTTTTCCAACTGCGATTTCAAATGACACTGATTCCCAACAGGCTACATCTCTGACCGACTTGCATCTGCCTAAGCTATCGGGACTCTATAATTATTTCGAAACCACAGTATCATCTCCCATCAGCTTCGAGTGCCGGTTTCTGGCTGCTCCGCCTTGTGGCTGAGCGTCCCACTTCAGTATCGTACAATCGCCTCATTGTGTTTACTGTCACGTGTTCCTAACGAATGGGCCATCGCCGTTTTATGGTAGCCGCTACCCTGTCGGTAGGCTGACTGGGAGGGTCGTGACCCCACAGTGGCGCGGTGAAACACAGACTTTTCCCAGACAATGTGTAGTCGGAAGGGGATGGCGACCATTACCGGTCGGCGTGAGCATTGAAGATCGAGATGTGTGACTTTCAATTCTCGTGTCGCGCCCCGTGAGTGAACTATTAGAAGTCACATAAAACACTCCGAAGGGAAAGTAAGAAATATCGGGTACAAACACGTTGATTTAGCGAGCTTAAAATATAGAAATTAAGATGCGATAAATGCAATCAGGTTTAGCCAAAGTATACAGCTGTAGATCTATGTCTCCTAATTCCAAAGTTTGAGGTGGTTGGTTTGACGACCAATAAAAATATTGGTATAAAGTGCGGGGATTCCTCTATATACTATCATACAGGGATATGCTCAGCCCCCACAGTATCACTAATACGAGAAGGTCCTTTTGCACTTTAAGCTATATACACCTTTTCTTTTAAAGACACTCCTTTAACCACGCTTTTAGTAAAACAACCTGAACTAAAATGAGAAAATGTTAAATCAGAAGCATACACAGGTACCATGGATGGAGATCATGGGGGGGGTTGGGGGGTCGGACTTCCCTGGATTTTGGGTCTCCCATAGGCTTTCTATCGGGCTTGTATTGCCGCGTCAGCGTTAGCCCACCCAGGACCCCCTTGGATTGAGAGAAGATATCCGGCCTTGAAAGGTACGCTGCCATCAACTATACAAATACGATTGCACAATACGTCCTCCCTCCCTCGTCGGGTGAATATTTCTCAGGCCACCAAAAGAATCGTTACAAATCATAATTTCAAGAGGCAAAGAACTGCTAATATTTCTTAGAAAAATTAGGCTAAGACTTCGGAGTCTTAAACATTGCATTTTGAAAGGGCGAGACGAGTCAACATAAATACTTCAAATTAGCGAAGAAATAAACACATGGAGCTGAAAACTGTCCAGTGTCCCAATCTTTTGGCTCACGTTAAAGCTGATGGTTTTAGTGTTAAGGTATAACTAAGCAAATATTTGCAACGGCCGTGAGAATTCCACTGTTTTGTTTGGTCTTCTTATCATCCCTCGTTTCCAGTTTGTAGCTGAAGAGTGTAAAATCCACAAATCGACAGCCCTCTCCTTGGGCGCCCTCTAGTCTGAATAATTCGGCGTTAAGGGTGCAAGGGAAATCATTATTTTGTCGGAAGCTTTATGACAAAGGAATAAAGTTAATAGATGAGTTTTTGGATGACGTTGGTAATGTGTTAACGTACCGAAACTTTCAATCTCGGGTCCCAGATGTTCCTATCAATCCACTGTCATACTTTGGATGGTGCCGCTCCATTCCGGGTGAGTGGAGACGTAAATTAGCAAATTCTGAGAGATTATCTGAATAGCAAAGGGAATGTAAGCCAGTCATTGAAATTGATGGCAAAAGAAGTTATTTTGGATTCAATAAGGTCTAGCTACTTTTATTCCGTTCTCCTTCCTGAAGGAACGCCTACCGCGCAGGCTCGATGGGAGGAGAACAGAGCATTCCAATGCAATTGGAAAAAGGTACATGTATTGCCTTACACTGTTACTGTTTCAACTAAGCTGCAGAGCCTGCATTTTAGGATAATACATTGGTATTTTCCTACTCGACGATATTTGTTTACTCGGAAAGTAGTTGATGACCCTTTCTGTGATAACTGCGGTTTGGTGGATTCATTCGAGCACTTCTTTGTGGAGTGTTTTGAGGTTCAGGAATTCTGGAATCAGTTAAGGGAGGTATTGAATGGCAAGTTGCAAAGAAAAGTCAATTTGAACAGTGCTGATATCATATTTGGCACAGTCCCTGGCGTTGTCGTGGCTAATTTGATAATTCTCATGGCAAAACAATTTATTGTGAATCAGCGTTTCCACGGAGGAAGAATTGTTTTGGACACGTTTGCAAATACTTTGAACAAACATTTTACAATGGAGAAGTGCATTGCGCTAAAAAGCGGTAAGACTGAAAAGTTGAAAATTAAATGGAGACCCTTTATTGATGAGTCCTTTAATTTAGCATTCAATTAAGCGTTCAGTTATATTTTAAACTGCAGCCTCGAAAATCTTTTGACTTGAAATATCTTGGATATGACGATGATGAATGGGTATGTCACCCAGTGCGTTGTGTACCAAAAGCGATGATTTCATGCATCATGCATCTCTGTACGATGTACGATGTCCATAGTATCGTTAGTATCAATCATGTGATGAAAGATTGGGACATTGAAAAGTGTTACTGTTATTTGATTGTTAGGAGCTGGAAGAAAGTGTTGTGTGTCAAGTTTTTAGCAGTTGAAGAATTCCTTCCATGATCGTCTCGTCGTGAGAAATGTCTGGCAGCTTGGAGAGTGCATTTTCTTGGCTTAATAAAAATTGTTTAAATCGAAAAACTGCCCCCGGCACCCACAACAGGTATTTCACAGTGGCGGCCCCACCCCACACATGGACACCATAATACTAAAAACACACCCACAGGTTTCCGTTTGTTTGTAGCTTGGCCATGATTTGGTTCCACGTATAGTCAAAATACAAGTTACAAGTTTAGTCAAATTTACAGGCATATTTCAGAGCAAACTTCATGCTACAATATCTGCGTAGGATATCGGTACACATCCTTCAGTTTCCACCCAAATTTCATATTTTCATGATTGAAGGGGCGTGTACGTGAGTAAACGTCCCTTCAGGTTGTAGGTTAAGTGTGCCAGTAAGCGCAATCCATTCATTTCGTCTGCACCTGAAGTGAGAAAAAGGTATTTATTTCCCTAAACTTAACGGCAAGATAATACAGTTTTCCCAAACACAAAATGATCGGTTTAAGTCGCACGAGAGAGAAAATGACGATCCCTAACGCACAGAATGAAGAGATAGGCGTGAGACTGTGATACCCTGCCATATTGAAGGGAGTATTATTTACATCTCACCGGGTACCGATAACCGTTTTCAAAATGCTCAAAATTTTGGTTCTCCGGGATTCTCCCCAAGTAGGTGGGCAAGGCTGCGATTCGTCAGACCTTTAATACTCCTATCAAATTTCAGCTTAATCAAGATATCAGTTTCTGAGATATCGAAGAGGGGTGCGTGTGTGGGCACGTGGAGTAAGGACCCTGAATGTGACCGATGTTATTTTGTGCTTAGGGCAATTCAAATATATGTCCCACATTTCACTTTGGTTGGATTCGCAGTATCTGAATAACAGCGCCGGGGTGAAATCTGCTCACCCATCTCCCGTGCACCTACGCACCAGCCGTTTGACCTGGGGTTGGGTCAACCTTCCCTCTCAACTCCTTACATGGTCGCTCCCTGTACACCAAGTGTGTGTCTATTCGGAGGTATCAAAACCGATCTATGGCTTAATATGTGATAAATATGTGATGATTTGATATGCCCCTACTTTTGCACGTACCACGAGCTTTCTTAAGACCACAACGAGCTCGTTTATGTTCATTCAGTAATTGAATTGTTCAGACTATAAGAAGGCCAAGACTTAGGTAGGGTGCATACTTTTGAAGATAGAGCTTTTCATTAGCGGAAAGGTTTGGCCTGGTCGGGCCACTGCATAGAGAACTCACGGACGCCACACGCCCGCCCGGTAACACGGCACAGAGCTGTGCAGCGAACACGTGAGACTCTTAAGTCCCAGCAACAACTTGTGCTGCACCGATCGGGCCACTGGACAGAGATGCAGCTGTAGCGGACCAGATAACGGTTACATGCTCCAAAATAGACTTCACGTCGGCGCATATGTGGCCGGCAGGAAATCTTAATTGAATCAGGTCTATTGTAGGACGGCTAGCAGTAATCTAATCAACATTGACTGTTAGCCTGTCAAAATATGTCGAGAAAATTTAATAAAGTTCGATTGTAAATCAACAATGATGCCTAGATCGTGAATGCCTTTTAACGGTTCCAAGCCGGCGTTCTCGATGTGCTCCGCTGTCTGAATGTGTACACGCATGTGGTTCAAGGTCTTAGTTTTGCATTTCAATGGGCTGAGTTTCAGATCCAATATCACGGAACAATAATGCTATTAATTACAATCATCCTGCAGCAATTGCCCATTAGAGGGCCATTGCATCATTAGGAAAGCTTTTGCATCCTAGGCAAAAGCAAGAGCCAGATTCGATTTCACCCGGAAGATCGCTGATGATAAGGGGCAATGAGAGGGAGCGGTGAGAGAACTCTTCGATATGGCTGAGTGAACACGGTTTCCACCAGGAGGTTTTTGATTGGGAATGATCCACCGGCGGCGAAATAGACTCAACAAAGAAACTGAGCCATAGAAACCGAAACCCGCTGCAACCAACACTTCCTTATGGTTTCTCTGGGTCTGTATCCAATGTAGACAGTTCATGGAATGACCCATAATACGTCTCATAACTTGTTGACACAAGAGCAGCACGAAAATTTCCGGTCTCTTCAGCCTGCGTTGTTGCGAGTTTGTCCACACATACATATGCACGTGTAAAATTTCAGCTAAGCACAACCATTTCTATTAGGATATTCGTGCGTTTTCGTGAGTTATAACCTAAAGGGAAAAAAGAAAGGTAGGCATGTAAGCTGAGCTGTGCGAAAACATCATTTCCGCCTATTATATGGACTCGGAGTTCCTGACCGCAGATTGTATCTCCACGCTGAGCGTTCTTTTCAGGGTCTATCACCCTGCAGGGAACGCGGAAGTCCAATATAGAGCACGAAGTGCTTTAGCAGTCTCAGCCAAGAAAGACTACAAAACACGTCATTGGCTGACTTTAAGACTCCATCTCCGAGAAAGGATGGGGAATTTCGTTTACGACTCGTCTCAGTGTTAGATTAAATCCAGTGTGGGTCTGGCGGCTCCCGCTCGGTAGTGTTCCGACCATGACCGGATTATTTCCACCGACAACGGCAAAAATCCACTCACTTTCTGGTGGACAAGAGCGCAAGAGAGCACCGAGAAAATGGGAACGCCCATTATGAACGTGCTCGTGATGGAGGGACCCCGCATGTGAAATCGAGAGTGACCACGCACGGCTACGCTCACTGGTCTAAGGCGAACTACAGCTCCGTCGACATGGGTTGGAACCAACTGGAGCGGCTCAGGTATTCAGCGTTCTTTCATTAGCTCCTCTCGTGACAAGACAAACTTGGTGGTGCATAAATACGTGTCTGAGGTCCAAAGACTGCCACAAGAACTCGGCACCCTCATACATTTCTCAAATACCATTGCTTGGCTAGACTGGCATGACTAGCAAGACTAGCATGAAAAAAATGAATGATCTAGGGCTATGGGAAATCAAATTTGAGAACAGCTTTGTCACACACTCCACCATGCAGTTGCAGCACTGGTTCCGATTGTTTGCATGCCTGCGTTCCGTTGTTTGGCCGGCGTGGTGCCGTCCAAACCAACCGGTCGCGCCGACATGTGAATGTTCCGCAGTGCTCATGACTGGCTATTTAGGGCGGCCATTTGTCCGTGGCTAACCAAGTGCACTGCTGTAGATAACGAGCAGAGGCCCGACGACCGACTGCCACACGGGCCCGGCGCTCACGACACCGGCAGCTTTGTCGATGGAGGCGCTGCTCAGGGGAAATACAGACTGACTGGATGGGTGGGCGTGTAGCGCTGAGCTGCATGCCGCTGGTATCGGCGCAAATGTTCCATAGCTAGGAAAGGAGAAGCGTAGGTTCTATACTGGTTGGCCAACTTGCGTGCCTTGTATGGCATTGTAGGGAGTGTCATTGTGTGCCTCTTATCTTGACAAGTTCAGCACTGGGAACTAATATAGTTATCAACCTAGGTCAAAACTAAAGTACATTATCATATAATTCTAGTTTCTTTATTGTACTGGCGGTCTATCTTCAAGTCGGACAGAGTTAAATCACCTGTATACAGCCTGACCAGCAATGTTCTCAACGCAGTATGTTTATAGACGAGACCTTGCATTTGTGAGAGGTTTCAACTGCGGGAATATATTTTTAGAAACAAAAAAATAACGTTGGAGTAAACATCTTTGACAGATAGCTTAATGACGCCTTCATGCACTGTGTCAGCATCAGCATCAACGGACCAAACAGGCTTAGTAAGATCAAATTAAGCCTCCGCGATCTAGCCATTGTCAACAGCTCAAGGTCAGATACAGACTCAGGGGTGTTCCCACATTTTTCTGTTTTGGTTTACTTTCCTGTAAGCCTGACGTTAGATATAAAAATTTCCTAAGAACACACACACACACACACACACACACACACACACACACACACACACACACACACACACACACACACACACACACACACACACACACACACACACACACACACACACACACACACACACACACACACACACACACACACACACACACACACACACACACACACACACACACAGCAAACGGTAAAACGTATCCGGGACTTTGCTGGAGGGGACGTAGCTAAATTTACAAACTTAGCTGTAAAATTTGGACTGGGGCATTGGCTTGACAGAGAAGTACACACAATCGTTGATACATTTTCAGAGACTCATCTTGCTTGCGGCAGCAGAGGCCATACAGGGGAAGACACTGTACAACAATTATAACGACAATCTGCTGATGGACTTGAAATTGAAACAACATATTGGGGAAGACATACTTTCCAGGGATGCAAAACAGAGGAAAAACTTATTTAACTCGATTAAAACAAACCAGCCCCGAATCAGTAGCCATCTGAGAGTGTACCCAGCCCCACCAGCGTGAAAGATAGAAACAACAACCCAATCAAACAAGAGCTCTGGACGCCAGGCTGAAAGCGGAGCAAATGCGGTCATGCATGCTTAAATATTTAGAAAACCTGCAGAAACCGCACAACTACCACTCTAAGCTCGGAAAATGCACACCGACTTCTACCGTTATACGACATCTCCCAGCAAGCCGTATATCAATATCTCGTACGCAGATAAATTTACGCCGTATGAATTTATGCCGCAATAAATTAATCATGTGCCCAGTATGCCGTATGACATACGGCTGACCCATGTGGTGGTCTCAAACCAGCCAGGCTTGGCCAGCATCAAAGAGGAATTAGGGGTCGACCTTGTTATTCTCTCGAGGTGGTTCCGAAGTAATGGTCTAAAGCTTCACCTGACAAACACCGAGTTCATTATAATAGGCACCTCAAGACAGACCAAGAAGAATTTAAAGCCACCATGTCAGGTGCTCTTCTAAAACCCCCGGGATTTTACTAATTCTCGGGGTGACTATCGACAATAACTTGAGCTGACAAACGCAAACAGCGAAGACCATTGGACGACGTTACAACGGCTTGATAGCCAGAAAGAAAACGAGTCATATTTTCCCGAAGAGAACATTTAAATATCTAATCCAGACACTACGGCTGACAAGTGGATCATACATTCGAAAATTCTAAGCACTTTCCCTCCATTCACGTACTCACAATGTTCACTGCGAAACTCTTCTTAATGAATTAGAAGTTGCATTTAACTTCGATCAACCACGTGCGCAACGTACATATTTTTACACATACTTGTCTACGGGACGACCATCAACTCCGCGCAAGGTCGGGAAGTGGCCGGAGGTTCTCAGGAATTTACTGCAACTGCGCTGGAGACGAGCCGCCGTGCCTGTTCGGCGAGGGTGGTGACAATGTTCTGCCTCAATGTGTGTAAATGGCGATTGCGGCAATCGAGTCGGTCACAATTATGTCGTTTAGTTTATTCTTAAGTTTTGTATTTAGGTTATTATCAGCTTCTCAATACAACGTCTACATTTATAAGAGGAGGAGATGGCTAGATACCAGTGCTAAGCTTGTGTGACAATCCTTAAGTTTTCCCTCCTCAAAAAGTTGTTTGTTGTTATTATTGTTATTGTTCTTATTATGATGATTATTATTATTATTAAGTTTTTTTTACAAGACATTCTGTACAACGCACCCTTGTCCGCCTCTTAAGTGTGTGGTGGAATTTTTAGAGGAGGGTGGGATTACTTTAATGTCTAAAGGCAATGGGGAGATATGCAATGAAATTT
Organism: Lepas anatifera; assembly: GCA_034440635.1. Lineage (NCBI taxonomy): Eukaryota > Metazoa > Arthropoda > Thecostraca > Lepadidae > Lepas > Lepas anatifera. The sequence goes on along the minus strand of JAOTON010000978.1, from coordinate 338,034 downwards.
ATACCGGTCGTGGTGCACAGCATATTCAGAAAATGTGACCAGCTTTTTTCAGGTACCTAGATCCTAGGCTGAGAGTATGGCGCAATAAATACCATCAACTGTTCAAGGCCTAAAAACTCCGGCCCGCTGTCCTCTGAGTGCGGGTTAGGCTGCCTATCTCCAGGTTTCCCGACAGTGCGAAAGAGGGGAAGTCAGCAGTTTGCAGGCTAGTAGTAAGTACAAAACAAGTATTATTGCAGGTCCCCAGATAGGTACATACATACCTCAAATTTTACAGTTGACCGTAACAAACCACGCGATGAACAAGCAATAAACTATTTGACAAACCAGATAAAAAAAAAAAAAAGGAAAAAAGGGGAAACAACAAAAAATTTTAAATAATAATTAAAAAAAAAATTAAAAATTAAAATTTTTTTTTTTTTTTTTTTTTTTTTCCTCGCTTCGTAGGGGTATGGTTTTTTTTTTTTTTTTTTTTTTTTTTTTATGGGGAAATTTTGTTTTTGTGGGGGGGGGGGGGGCCCCCCCCCCCCCCTTTCCGACGCGTATGAACCAGATGACCCTGTCGATAGCCCCCTTGATCGAACTGCCCTGGACTGCATTAATTAGAGCAGACACTCAAATGAAGAAAAATAAAAGAACACTGTCCATATCTTGAGTCATGAGGAAAGAATAAACCGATGAAGCAAATAATAAAAACCAAGAACAAAGAAATTACTTGCCTTCCAGCACTAGCTCAGCAGCTCCATTCCACGGTTTCCGTTGAGCTGATGCAGCTTCCTCTCCATGCCCGGTAGAAACAAAGTAGTGTGTAAGGCATCGGCACAGTACATGCGGTGGTAGTGGGATGCTGTTCAGAACACCCCAAATACACCGCATTCACGATTCACTATACCCAACACGTATGGAGTTCCTTTCTGGGTGGACGCTATTAGTTTTTTTTGTAGACAGATCCTCTACACACCTTCGAGCCTAGCGAATTGACTTATGAATGTCTATCCACATCCGCTCCTAGTCACCCAATTCAGGCACTGCTGTCACACCTTTCCTTTCCTGGTCCTCTAACTCACAGCACCTTCCGCTTCAGGTCACGGACACGGCTCACAAACCACCCGGGTCTCTCTCCCCAAGGAGATTGAACTCGGTCACTATGCCACTCATGCGATCACTCATTTTCAGCACCGCTGCTCGGCTCGTCTGCCCAGCTGGCGGCTGACTGGACAGCCACGCGGGGTCAGAGGCGTCGACAGACGTAGCTGATGAAGGTCGAGCTCTCCACATATTTGGACGTGTGCCGCTTTTCGCTCTGACTGGCAAAATTGGACATAGTTCTGGTCTACTGAGTTGGTCGACGGCACAACATCGACCTTGTGTGACCTCTGCTGACCTACACGCTGACGCCGCCGCCGGAATCATTACAGGCGCAAGAGCCATGACCCGGCTCAGGCCACGTGACAGAGGTCAACTCAGTACCGTATAAGAGGCCTTTTGGTGCCAAGCAGTCAATCCAGATCCCATGCGATGCTCATGTTCACCCCTCAGTCGTCGAGGGCGGGACTAATACTAGCCGGACTGGTCAAATCTTGCGTGCTGGGCGCATAGACCCCGTATAGGGTGCGACGGGCTTGGGTTTAGTTCAGCCAGCCGCACAATGCTCAGAAAGCATTGCTGTTATAGGAGACTCAGAGCGAGCATAAAGGATCCAGAGCGGGTTTCAGTGGTAATGGGCTGTTTAAATCGGGCTCAGAATACGATGATGGGCTGTTACATAGACTGACTTAGATATCTCACCACGCTGTTTAGCAAACTCGGGTGCTGGCGGGACCATTCAAGCACTTGTTCACCATTGACATTGGTCAGATACTAATTGTATAACTTGGAATTTTAATATAAAGATAACTTTTATATTGCTATTATAAATGAATATTATTAATTGCTATTATTATTATTAATATAGAGACGAGCCCTTGTTGAACATGATCGGATCAGGCTTGCTTCATGATGCTCAACATGGGTTTGTCCCCAAGCGGTCATGCACTACCCAGCTGCTCTGTTCATTAGACAGTTGGAGCAAGGAACTTGAAGAGGGAGTGCCAGTCGATGTAGCCTATCTCGATTTTTCTAAGGCATTCGTCTCGGTGCCTCACAAAAGTCTGACACAGTAGCTAAGTGATCTTGGTGTTAGAGGTCTGGTCCTCCAATGGATTGAGTCCTTCTTATCTGGCAGATCCCAGAGAGTGCGGGTCAACACAGCTGTTTGTGAGTGAAGTCCCGTGACCGGTGGGATACAAGGTTCAGTCCTAGGGCCAATGCTCTTCATTCCCTTTGTGAATGACCTGCCCGAAGGACTGTCCTCTGATGTCAAAATGTTTGCTGACGATACCAAGTTGTACAGCCCTGTGGACAAACACGACGACCAGATTCACTTCCAGAATGACTTGGGCAAGCTGGAGCTATGGTCGCAAGAGTGACTCCTTCTTTTCAATGTCTCCAAGTGTGATGTGCTCCACCTAGGTACATACGTCAAATCCCAAGGGGCAGTATGTAATGAACAACCAAATCCTGGCTCAGCTTCAGATCGAGAAAGACCTAGGAGTGCAGGTAGATTGTGTACTCAAATTCCGTAGACAGGTCGCTATAGCCATCTCCAAAGGCCAACCACATCCTGGGAGTCATCAACCGATCTTTTCCTCCATCTTGACAACTTCACACTACCTCTGGTGTACAAGGCCTTAGTCAGGCCCCATCTTGAATACGCAAATGCTATATGGGGCCCTTTCGACAAGGCCAATCAGCTGCTGGTCGAAAGGGTGCAACGAAGAGCCACAAAACTTTTTCCACAACTGCAATGTCCTGACTACCCAAAAAGGTTGAGAAGGCTTAAACTTCCGTCATTGCTGTACAAAAGGCGAAGGGGGGGACATGATCCTAATGCACAAGCTGATGCACGGAAATATCAGAATACGTAAAGGAGAGTTATTTCAAGATCCACCAGTCGCAACCACGAGAGGACACCGCTTCAAGGTCACCAAGCCTCAGGCTGTCTCCAGAATCCGGAGGAACCACTTCGCTGGCCGTACCGTCACGGACTAGAACAGCCCGCCTACTTGGGTAGTAGAGACACCGAGCACCGATGTCTTCAAGACTTATATTGATAAGCATTGGGTGGGGTTTTTGTACGAGACCCCCAACTAGATCACTGAATCACTGGGATCACTCAAGTTAACTAGATCACTCAGTTAAACCGAGTTCGACAAGGCCGGGTGAGACAGGCACCTGCGAGTGCCTCCCAAAGACCCGCATAATCTTGTCTTATCTATTAATAATAATAATAATAATACTACGTGTGTTACCAATTATCATATAAATATATACAGAATGATTATATTAATCATACACAAAATTGCACAACTAAGTAAGTCTGCCAAGTTGACAAACTGTAAATTGATATTTCCCCCGAATCCAAGGATGTACACCCGGTTCCATACTGATTGGTAGGTACTGCTGGTCCGGCTGTTTTTGCCAAATAACTCCAGAGCAATGCTACTCAGCGTCCTGGTTTCAAACTCCATGGCAGCTATTCGTTGAGATCTTTCGATTGGCTTGCACTTAATTTTCATCAGACGAAAAATTTAGAAATTATTCAATAAAAACACTTTTGAGGCCGTGAAGACGGGGCAAGCGCTAGAATACCTGGCACCGCCTATCGCAGGCGCACCCCTCTGACCCACACCCGTCAATCAAGTCTGAACCACGTGACACTGCGCCGTGCGTAAGCAGTAGTGGCGGGAACCGGTCAATGGAACATCTGTCATTGTGCACGCGGTACAACTTCGGTGAAGAGCGGATAACCGCGTAGCCAGAGGCAGTTGGTCACGTGACTGGGGTGGGACTGCACTGCTGCGCGGACAGCGAGCTCGCCGAGTTGTGCTGGGGCTACGAGTAGATCGGACTGAGACATGAAGCATAGAAACTCGGAAAGTTTCTGTTGTTCTTAGGAAAATTAATACTCATATTTGGGTGCAATGTAGATGCGTAGCTAATTCATTAAAATATCATTTACAGACATTCCAAATTCCCGTTTGCAATTCTAACGCTAGGCAGGTTTAGAAGCATGGGAATCGCCACGGAGTTTTCGGATGGTAGATTTCTTGACTTAGCGATGCAAACCGATGTCCGTTTCTCCATCCGTTCAGCTCATAGGCGGATCCAGGGGACAAGGAGCGGATGCTTTTTCCTCCCAGATTCAACCTTGGCCCCTGGTGCAAACATGCCTCTTCCTCCCCTTCCCCCCAAATAGATTCGACACACCTCTGAAAGGTTGCACCGTCCAGAAGTGGCTGCCCTCTTGGCAAATAGCGACTCACTACCCGAGTATCCCTTTCCCGCAGCCCTTGCGAAGTTTTGGGTAAGACCGGTCCTGTCAGCCGCTAAGATGCCGGAACGAATCCCTGCAGCTTGGCGGCTTCGATTGGACTAACAGAAGGTTTTGGATAAGTTTTGATCCGAAGGCGGTTATGATTCTTCGGCTAGATGGCCCCATTTTTATTGATAGGAGTATTTAAACTAATTGTCCTGGCGTTCAAGTGTATCGGCTTGGATTTGGAGAAAGGATAGAAGGCACCCCTAAGGCACATATTTCACGTTTGACATGCTCACTGGCAGTTGCAGAGTTTGAGTTTGGGAGACGGGCAAATTGTCCCAGATTTTGGGCACCGGCGGGAGTGAGGGTGATCTAAGGGACAAGTCTAAAACAAATATTTTGATGGTTTTAGTTACTAAAACGGGCACCACACATAATATAGCAGCTGATGTGCCCTTAAACCCCAATACAACTACGATATCAAAAGGCTAACTTGCAAAACCTAAACAAAGTTCATAATACCAAATTCAGCACTTATCTTCGAAGCGCCAATGCAAAGAGTTGATATCCCGTATTCGCAATTCCAATTCAGAAACCCTCATTAAATACCCAAAGGTCCCCGAATCGACCCAACGCGTGAACTAGTTAGATCAGCAAAAAAACCAAAACTAAGCAGCCCAGGCAAGAATGAAAGGTCTTGCATTGCAATGCCATTGCTCGGGCGCATAAACAAAAAAACGTTACCACCAGCAGTTTTCCTTTTAGTTACGTATTTAATCAAAGGAATTCATTAAGTGGTTCCAAGGAATTGAAATGTAAAGTGTCTTTTACGGCAGAAAAGTCGAAGACACAGAATGGACTTTTCATGCTGTTTTAAGCTTCAAGCGAACATAACACGATAGGTGACATTACTTTTTAGGCACTGAGCCAGGAAAAGTATGGAACGACAGGCACCGACTCCGACCAAATCTCAGATGCTCCGCACTCCTTCCCAAAAGGCAGCAGGATGGTGTGATTTGTGAAGAAAGGCTTAAACAATATTTTTACATGCTATGCAACCTAACCGGAATCTTTTCAATAGCTTTCGAATTTTGCTTAGAAATTTGTCTAGCTGTTCTAGGAGCTGTGTTACATACAGGCTCTGTAAGCCTCGGTTTGAATAACAAAATCGCGTTGCACGGGCTCGGAAATGACTTAATAAGTCGTTGACCTCCTCTGAGGTAAGTTTTTGGCCATAGTTTTTTTCTTCAAAGTCATCACTTGAGAGGTATGCAAAGCGACGCATCTTTCATTTTAATCGATTCGGAATTATTAAAAAGGGAATCCAATCGGACCAGGCCTATATTCTGGTTGTGCTGGAGCTTTTGGTAATGCAAAACTGCCAATGATAGTCCGCTGCTGTGTCCCTTTCAACATGCAATGGTGGAAACAATGCAACAGTAATTGTTTCTGAATTCGTCTGATACACGATTTCTGGGAACTTTTTTGGCCGCGACGGGACCGCAGCAAAGACGCTGTTTGGCTGGGTGCATCTCTCTTCAAATCGGCATCCATGAAATTGGCCAATAATTTTTTCAGATAAAATGGTAACGTCATCATGTCACTTTTAAATTCATTTGGTGTGGACAATGCAAACAATTGGCCTGTTCCGGGTTGGAATTTTGGAACTATTACCTTCTTTCCAAATGAAGTGAATAATACCTTAAACAAGTCACTGATGAAGTGGCGGTGGTTAGACGTTTCTGTGATGTGACGTCCTAGGTAAAGCCCCCGCGTATTTATCTCGCAATCCGTGAGAGGATCACTCCTTAGCTATGTGTGGTTATATCTATTCGGAAAAAGAGTTCTGCTGCGGCTGTATGATCACTGGCAGGTTTTTTGACGCACTTGATTCTAAGATGACGAAAATACATGAGATCGGGCCAGTAAATTTTGGTTTAGAAAAATATGTTTAAGAGTTCAGCAGCGTTTTCAAATATCGTTGCCCGCAGAGATGAACCAGTTGCTCTCAAATTGTCTTTAAACAACTATTTTGATAACATTGGCAATGTATAACAGTAGACCTGGCATTTAGTGGCAGTAGGCATAGATAACAGTAAATGTGTTGTCAAATCCAGGTATAATGTTATCTATGCCTTGACAAAATATTTACAAAACTTTGCAGGCAGCCTTAACGAAAACTAAAACTGTGCATAAAGATTCTGAGTCTTTACTGTTGGGACGAGTAGTTGCTCCTTAGCCAGAGTGAAACGAGATTTATTTTAAATCAAATTAAAGATTTACGGATTAAATATTTACTGGTCGATGTCACTTATCGAGGCATCACTTATTGCCGGTGCTGTTTCCGTCGCTTTTCCCAAAAGTATCAAAATATCATTGCGTGGATGATATTTCGTAAATTTACCTAATCGTAAATCTTACAAACAAATTTGTTAAAATGAAAGTCAGCGCCCACTTTGACAATTAGTTTTGAACTGAGATACAATTTTGAACAGCGTGTCGAGAAACCACTATTGGCATATTTCATTTATCCCAAAGCTCTCTGTATAAAATTTACACACGCTTTAAAGTTAAGAATAAAAGGGTCTACTTTAAAATTTCAGACCTCGAAGAAAGCCAGTTCCATCTGACATCGCACGCTGCGAAACAAATGTAAACAAATGGCATAGCATCAGCTGCTGCAAGCAGCCAGACTTACAATTACCTACACGCGACTGCTAGGTCAGGTAGTAAGGGAAGAGGAAATATTTTTGTGTTGAGTGATTGATTAAAGGTGGAAAAATGTGTTTCCTGATCTTCCAACCTATTTTTCCGTATGTAGTCTTCTTTATAATTTTGAAAATGAAGTATACTCCCTTTGAGGATTTCTTTTCAGGCTGTCTCAGAGTATGTATTATTAGGGTGTCCCAAAATACCACTTTTTCGTCTGTGCAAGCTTGCCGGTTGACACCGCATTCTCCTTTGAGTTAATAATGAGCATGCAAAATTTGGATTCGATCCTTTGAGGTTTGGTCCCCCGCCCCCCAAAACTGGTGAAAATCGAAAATCGTTGAATTGGCTCAAAAATGGGTTCATTCGAAAGCTTATGACCGAGGAAAACACGTTTCTCTCATACAGATTGATGTAAAACCACTTCTTCATTGTTTTAGAGAGCTAAGAAGTTACGAGTTGTGGTCAAATTTGCCAAAGCGAGTAGAGTTGTATCACTTTTAAGGGGATGGCTGGATTGGTTTTCCTTGCATCCCCCACTGGTATAGACATGAAAAATTATAAATTGTACTTCGCCTGATTTCGGGAAACAAAGCCATTTGCGGCATCACTACGGATATAAGTGCATGGTACCATTGTGACCGTTAGAATGAATATTCCATGTGTTCGTTCCTTTACAGAGTTGTCGTGTCATGAGTAATTTGCATTTAATGTTGAAGGGGTCTTCCTCAAGCAAATTGTACGATGCCTTCAGCATACTCGAAGAAAAGATCAAATGATGAAGAAGAGACAAGTCAGCAACGGGAAAAACATGCAGGCTGACCTCTGAAGTACCCCTTTACACCGTTGTGACTGTTAGAAGAAATATACCATGTTTTTGTTCCTTTACAGAATTGTCGTGTCAGGAGTAATTAAGGTGTCCCAAAATACCACTTTTTCGTCTGTGCAAGCTTGCCAGTTGACACCGCATTCTCCTTTGAGTTAATAATGAGCATGCAAAATTTTGAATCGATGCTTTGAGGTTTGGTCTCCCTGCCCCCCCTTAAACTCATGAAAATGGAAAACCGTTGTATTGGCTTGAAAATTGGTTTATTTGAAAGCTTATGACAGAAAAACCTATTTCCCTCATACAAATTGATGGAAAACCACTTATTGATGCTTTTAAGGAGCTAAGAAGTTTCGAATTGCGAGATTACTGGCCAGAGGCGGATCTAATAAACTTTTTTGGGGGTATCGCGGGAAATGTGGGGAAAATTATGTTTTTTTCAAGAAAATGGACCAGAATCCACAGTGTGTACAATTTAACCGCTTTCAAGGGCATAGCTAGATTGGTGTTCCCTGGGACTGTCAATGGCACGGAAAGTGGGCGTTCATTGCACAAATACGTTGTTTAATTTTTTTCGCAACCGATCGGTGCAGTCAAACGACACACCATATCATCAAGCCAATGGCTTTAATGTGTTTATTCGGAAGCCCATGAATGGGGAAGGAAACTTGTTCTCAGACAAAATGTTGTTAGACTACTCCTTCTAGCTCTATATTCATATTTTTACACGTGCACGCCATCCAGCTCTTTTTCGAGATTCGGCTCTTGGAGACGGTGTGCACAGGCTACTGTCAGTTTTGAGCCCTCATGTCACCTTCACGGGCAACGTTGGTGTAGTCCATGATGTATTCCACCGATCGTTCCGCGCTGTCGTTTGTGACTGCTAGATTTTCCATGAAAGCGTTCATACTGATGAAGTCTGTATCACTCGCCGATTCCTGGGTGGTAAGCACTGGTTGCTGACGTTCATCCACCTGAATGCCAGCCAGGAGTGCGGTAGGACGAAGTCACAGAGCCTCAGCTTATCTGCTCCAGACAACATCGGCTTTCCCTGTGCCAATGTTCCTGGCTATGCGTGACTGTCAGGGAGTGCAGCTGCTACCTTTGCATTTTCATCTGTTGACACACCCTTACCAAACAACTAGAGTACGGCGTTTTCCCCAGTGAGATGCCAGGTTTGACGCATGATAGAGCACTGTGTGGCTTTCGCAGCACTTGGTAGCTGCCCTGAATAGGTCTTCATGTCCTGGAACAGCCTGAGGTCAAGCCGTGGAGTTCCCGCAGTCAGTAGGGCCTGCAAGAAGTATGGGTCATGAAAGAGGGCGATTAGCTCTGCAATCTGCTTGACTTGAAGGTGCTCGGCGGGGGCCATGGAGAGCTTGTCGAAGAGTATCGCCAGAAAAACAACAACAAAGAACAGCGTGAGCAGAAAATATTTTATCTAATTCTAGGATTAGGCACCTGGTGTTGATTCATGAAGAAACTGAAGTCCTCTTGCGAAGAAGGATTGTTGTTAGACCTCGTGATCATTTGCAGGTTCCTTAAGAACTTGTCACTGTTACCATGAAAAGAATAACCGACTGCCATGAGCTGGCGATGAAATGAATAGAGCTGGCGCTGAAATGAAAGTGTTTCTCGATTCAGATTTCAGTATTGCCTGACTCACACGCCTAGCGTATGCATGATACATTTTGACAGCTGCTGTAAACAGTATTGCAGGGCACTCAAACAGTGACTTATATCGCCTGGACCTCTAAAGCGATCTGTCCAGCTAGTTAGTGCTTCGTTGCACTAGGCTCTTGTATGCGGAGGACTCGGTACCTACGGAGGATCGAATCCAAATTTTGCGTGCTCATTATTAATTCAAAGGAGAATGCGGTGTCAACCGGCAAGATTGCACTGACGAAAAAGTGGTATTTTGGGACACCCTAGTGTATTATTTCGGATGGCCCTTTAAAGGGCATTATTGTATCTTATTAATAGCCGCACCTTCGCTCGCAACAGTCACTTTACAGAAATGCAGATCTATCGACAGTCCAGTGCATCAAATTGTATACATGATATGAATACACAAGCCTGTTCGCGATAAAGCGTTGAAAATATGTGAAGGTAGCTTTAATATACGGGATATACACAAGGTGAAGCACCAGCAGGCAGCCCGTTTACCGTAGCCCAACCATTTATTTAATGTCTTGTGACCATTTAACAGGACAGACCAGACGTTTTACACGTTTTCTAAATCCTGAGACAAAAAGAAAAGACAAGAAAAGACATCAACTTTCCAACCATGCTCCGATTGACCTAATGGGGTCATTGGAAAACCCTCTTAAACAAAATCCTGTCCTCAGTTATTGGGCACATAACCTGTCAGGAGCCAAATAGATAAACAAACCGAAACAAGGTAAAAGCAGGTTCAGATTCTAGGCACTGATATGCGATAGAAAATGTTGCACTCCTGACATTGTTTCCGGGGAGATCCACGGCAGGTAACACCTAAAGCTTGCAACGGACATAATTTGTGTCTATTACTTGCATTGCTTCATTTTAAGCGATCATACAGTAATCTAGAAGTGCGGTAACTTTATCCATCTGACGTTGTATTGTCGACAATCTTCAGTGTGTTTCCAGTTTGTCAGGGTTGATGGCGTAATTCAGTGGCGTGCATCTGATTTCCTCGAATAATCGGCAGACTTTAAAAATAATGTTTTAAAACGATCACATAGATAGCAGAACAAGTGGAAATAACTTTACGTAAGGGTGCTATCTGTTCTTTAAGATTTTTAGCAGGTCTTACAGATAGCAGAAGTTCAAAACAGATTTCGTTAAAGTCAATCACACTTTTCATGATCCACCACGGACAAAATAGTGAGAGGTCCAGTAAATCTTACCCATTATGACCAGCAACACACGCTAAAATGAAAAAAAACTTGGTTATGTCACTTGCAGAACTCTACGCTTGTTTCCAGACGACACCTAAGAACAATAAATTGTTACTAGAAAGGTAGGAGCCAATAGCCCACTGGACCACCTGCTCCAAAAGTTGTAAAACTTTCGAACAGTTACAAAGAACGGATACACATGATATGAGATCGGCAAGCGAGTAAACATATCCGTTGCATCGAGACTAACGTATGTCTATCGAAACGAATTTAAATGGAAGAATGTAACATTAGAAAAATAAAACTCACATCGTTGGGGGAGAAGATTCGTTGTCCCCCCCGTAGGTAATGAGGTGGATCGCCCTATGCCTATAGATCCGACAGTAGGCATGTTACACAAACAATTTAATTTTTACGCAGCACGAATCTCCAGGAGTTCAAGATATGCAAAACGATAAATGGGAAAGGCTCACAGGGCCAAAATAGCAAACAAAACGAAGAAGAATACTTGAAAAGAAAGTTTGCATTTGGTGTCCCAAAGTTTGGAGGCGCCATTGTCAAATGCAGTTCTAGGGACCAACAAAAACGGGAAAGTAGACAGAGAAGCCCCTCCTTGATCGATCATTTGGCGCCTCAGCACCATGTGCTGTCGCCCCTGAAACTGTTCTGGAGCCCCTGAAATGGCTAATTTCATCGTTCCCCCTTCACCAAGATGAAATTAATAGTAACCTGGCCTCTCGGATCCACCAATATGACGTATTTTTTTGCGTTGTATCCCACCAAAGCGCCATAGGCGGGTCCAAGGTTTCCAATGGATATCATTTGGACCGGGGCACCGACTCGTTAAAACGTTATGTATCAAAAGGACACCAATATTTGCATCCTGGGGGGTGGGGAGTGAGTTATAAGCAATGTTTCACGGGGGGCAGGAGGAAGACATCGAGGGAGATTCAGAGGACGCCGGGGTGCACTGTGGTAGCACTGATGCATGATCCGAGGGCACTTGTTTCCTGAATCTGCATATGAGAATTGGACTTGAAAATACAATTTTTGCCCTATACCTTTTATAGCTTCCTCATTTTTCATCCCCTGGATGAAATCGTGAGTCGTCAAAAGTTACTACCTTAGGAGCACGGATCCCTTACAGATTAAAACCATCCCCGCTTGGGCTCGAACCCACGCACCAGTCCCTCTGTCATCTCTTCCCACGCCCCTACACGCTGCGCCACTGAGGACTGCTGCATTGCGTGCTCCTAGCTCATGCGAGGGAAGTTTTACGGGTATTCGCACCCCAAACCACCCAGCACAAAGCTTGCAGAGGTCATAAAAATAATTTGTTTTCCCCAACAGAGGCCAGTGTTTGCCCACTAAGATAAGGAATTATCCCCGAACGAAAATAACTTCTTCTGATTTCCCGAGATTTTCCCAAACTAAATTCGGAAAGTCAGATGTTTTCTCTCCTCTGGCAGCTTGATGGAGTGCTGACACGGTCAGCCATAGCCCTGTTCAGCTGTCAGCAGTTTTGTCACAGGACCCAACCCTCCTAGAAAAAAAACCCAAATCCGTCGCAACAAAAACAAACCTTACACCATTAAAAATATTAGACGCCATTTCACTACATTTTCATCAGCGCAAACAGCAGGCCACAGCCCGTAAAACCCAGAACAGTTCCCGGGGAGAGGCTACAGTCCGGAGTAGGCGCAACGGGGCCCCTGATTGGTGCTGACAAAATCGACAGCTGAACAGGGCTAGTCACAGTCAAATGACCTTCACCTTCCCTCCGGACAATATTGTGCAGTGTGCTACCATTCATTCATAAATCCCAGGCGGGCAATGTTTGTAAACATCTGTTACGACCCTCTTACGACCCCACCTGGGCTGCGGCCAAGGCGAGGAGGGGAGGCAGAGGTGTTGTCAAGTTCGTCTCAGGCTGCCCCGCTCAAATCGGGTCGAAATCGATTTTTGTCTGTAGTTTTGTAACTATATACAAGCAGATAGCAGGAACGCATGCCAGGGATAGCCGCGGTCAATACACACCATTCAGAAGTAAAATCATTCTTGAGAGTGAAATAGTTCCTGAGATATCTGCGAAAAATAGCCGGACCAGTAGTACCTACCAATCAGTATGGAACCGGGTGTACAACGCAGAAAATTCACAGCGATCATATGTTCGGACACCGCCTTTCTCCAGAATCTTCCTCGTGTAATAAATTGATGATCAGAAAAGTTATTGGTCATAGTGCGAACCACGACCTCGAATACAATTAGTCATGCTCCTCGGTGCGGCGCTCTCGGATCTATATGCTCTTGAAAAGTAAGTATTCTAACGTATTATGTGCTGAAAGCGGCCAAAGACCACCTCTGCAATGCATACTAAGCTATTCGCCTCGCTGCACAATGCTGCTGGCCTCAAACTATACGGACGCCTTTCTGCCACCCTGCTAGGCCAACAGTGGTTTGATAAGAATGAAATAAATCTGGCGTGAGTCAAAACACGCTGATACGATTCGCAACGTGGCGGTACTGTCTCCAGAAGGCAGCGCGTCTCGTATAAACGACATTATGCTTCTGTCCAACTTTTTCGCAACAGGCTATAAAACCCTAATTATGTAAGTACGGATATAATTTCCGGCCTACGGGAGTGCCACTGTTCCAAAGTACATACGGCGACCTTTCGATAGGGAGGCCATCGGTGCTGTATAGGGAGGGACGGATCAAAGCCGCCTTTGGCTCCTGGTCTGCATATTCAATGCGGAGCAGGTATGAATTTTTTGCCTCAGTCCAAGCTTATCCTTATCCTGTCCGCAGCGTATACTGTTGCTTTTTCCTATAAACAGATAGGGGCCATCAGCACAAAGAATCGGTGAGTAACGAACAAAGAGAACTCAAATGACTTGGTATCGCTGGAATGCGGATTCTAGCTATAATGAAGGCTCACAAATAAGCTAGATCATCCCCGGTCTTTTATTACCTTTTCTGACGCGGTGTCTCTGGGAACAGCAAACTAATAACCTCACAATACAGGGCATTCATTGAGCTTGTTAGACTTTTTAGAGATGTGAACGTACTGCCAGAAGCAGTGGCGGATCCAGGGGGGGCAAGAAATTGAATTTGCTCCCCCAAACGGAAAAGCTCGGGGAAAATCTGTTTGCCCCCGCCCTTACTACTTAAGGTGTCGACCTACTCTTTGCGCTAACTCCTTTTAAGTTTATAGGCAAGGTTTTGGCCCTTCAACTCTCACCTTCAAACAGAACCAGTTAATTTCACTGTAAACATTGGGCCTTGGATAGCAAAAATAAGCACAAATAAGCAAAAATATGTCTTATCTGGCATCCCATGACATTTTTTTCTTATAGACTTCGGTTGACCCCCAAAACTTAACTGTGTGGTTAAAATGTGAAAAATATTTCACTGCGTGATTTTGTTTTCTTTTGCTTTTATATTTTTGCTTGCCCCCTCAAACCTACCGGCTAGATCAACCACTGGTCAGAAGCACATTTCATATGATCTCTAACAAATCTGATTAAGCTCGTCCTAACGACAGTTTCTTGAGCGCCCACAGCTCCTCATCAGGGGATTACATGCCACGGCCATAAGTGGCACGTTGTACCACCTCCCCTCTTCTCAAGACTGCCAAAAAGGGACGTTTTTAACGCGTATTTGGGAAATATTTTTTTCCAGTCAGAGAAGACGTTTGGCGGGGACAGGACAGTGTATATAAGCACCTCCATCCCATACTGTTTCACCAAGTGGTAAGAGGTACCTGCAAGCCGCGCAATACCTCCAGTAATGAAAGCCACCATCCGCCAGCTTGGAGGCAAAAAGTCACGGCTAATCGAGACTGGCGCTCACTCGTGCGTGGTCGTGGCACGTGCGTGCTGTAGCCTACAGCCCGGAACATAGGAGATCACGACCTGCGCTAATGGCCTACGATACGAGCACGGCGCCGTGGATGGACACAGCTTCACCCGGTCAGATTGAAGTATCTGAGCTCATGAGCGCGTATAGTGATGCTTCAGAACCGTGGGAAGGCAGGCAGGCACTAGAGTGGCGGAAGGTTCAGAAAAAGGTACTCTTCACGCCCTATCGATATCCACGGTTACATGATGCAACCGCTAGCCTCTTTCTAAACATCACTAATCAACAACATCATTGTTCGTTTCTAAGCATCATTGGAAAGCTCTAGACACGATAAGTCTGCACGCTGTCATCTATTCTGAGGCAGGTTAATACTAAGGTCATCAGAGGTTACTGAAACTCACGATCTTCAAAATTGTATCTATAACTTTTGAACGAAACAAGATACAGTCTTAAACTTGGTATCATAGTGATGGGCATGACCAAAGATTTAAATGATAAGCAAAATGATATTGAAAAACCATGACGTGAGGTCGAGGACAAACAGGTAGAAAACGGTAAGAAGACGGCCCAAAGTAGAAGACGGCAAGGCACTTTCAGCGTAGTTTTAATTTGTTTCAGTTCCTAAAATCGTAGGATGGGGGGGTGGGTTGGATCGGACCCAATCCCAGGCGGTGGTGCGTACGAAAAAAGGCCTGGCGATGCCGGGTTAACGGCTAATACAAAGGTCAGAGGACTACTTGAATAGTATTTTAGAGATTTGTAACCTCTACCTTTTTTACTCACCCTTGAGAAAACCACTGGAACTCACGCCATTTCTAGACTCAAGTTACTATTTTTCAGAAGTGAAAGTGCTATATGTTTTACTAAAATCACAAATGAGCACGATTGTTAAAACATTGAGAGGGTGAATATCCACGTAAGCGCAACGTTGCAGCCATATGTATGTATTGACATGCATTGACAAATAAAATAAGAAAACAAGGTTCAAAGTGTATGCAACATAGTCCTAAAGATACCGTTTCATTATCGCTTAGAGGACGGTCCTTTCACACGCGAGGCCAGTGACCTTTCAATTCACCTGCTGCGTCACTCCAGAGATCCGCCGCAGCAGAGCTATCCGACCCCATTGCCGACCTCTACGCAGAAGTGTGTGCACGGCTGGCCACAAAGAAGCGCGCACTCTCAGTGAACATTGGTGCGAGGCTCCCAAGCTCTAACTTCCCAAAGTGATGAATCCGAATGAATTACACTTGCACAATTGAACACAAAAGCCACGAGAAAAAACAAAAGAAAAAAGTGAAGAGTAGGTAGTCTTTAAACGAACAATCATGGGTAAACAATCATAAGACTTAGGCACGGGCGTCGAAGGCGGGGGACTAGATACGTCCCTCCAACTCGCGAATCAGGGGGACGCCTTCCAGCTCGCGCATCGGGGAGATGCCCCTCCCCAAGTTTTGGGACTCCACCTAAGTTTTCTGCATCTTCCCCTATTACCTGTATGGACTAACGTAAATGTGTTGGTGAAGTGAATCATCCTTAGTGTTTTCAAATACATGCAATGTACAAATGATTCGTCTCCCCTCCTCCCCCCAGTCATCCACAGTCTGGAATCCGTCCCCCCCACTTGAAGTCCGTGGCGACACCCCCTGAGTTCATGCAAGAGACAGAGCAGGTAAAGAAGCCGAGCTCGCTCAGTCTGCGGAGGCTGCTCTCGGAGCCAGCGCCCGACCCAGACACGCTGTTCGGGGGGGAGGCAGGGCCAGAATCGCAACAAAATATTAAAGAAAATCGGCAAAACAGGTGACAAGGGTCAAATCCCTATATCTGCTACTGAATCTATCATTCCCCCTGAATCTGCCACTGCATTGAGTGGAGTCGAAAGTGCGGCGAGGGAGGTGGGGACGGGCAGGAAGTGATGGCAACCACACTCTCACAAAATAGGCTTCTCGACAGCGGCTGGAGGCGACAGGGCTCCTGTTCCGAACACGTGCGCCTCCAGAGGCGACGAAGTGTAAAGCTGATGTAGGGCCGTTTCGGGTAAACGCTGAGGCCCCGAGGAAGGCAATCTAAGAACCTGATACCAAACAAATGCAGAACACGGAGACGAAATCACACAACAGAGTAAAAAAACAAGACAGTTTACCGGATGATTTGTTTTTCCAACTATGCATGGAACGACCATAGTGGAAAAATGCCAAATTTGAAATGTAAGCATTGGAACAGGAACAGAAATATATCGTATAACTCCTAAACAGATGACAATGGACCGCGTAGATCAAAACTAACCTCGAAACTCAGGACATGCATGTACCAAAATTTTGACAGAATTAAGGCAGTAGCAAAAATGATTCAAAGTAAACGGGAATTTCGGCAACTGCATAACACCTAGTTTTAAGTGAAAAAATCCTTTTTAAAAGTATTGTTGCAAAATTTTCATAGACCTAGAACTGAGAGGTATTAGAATACAAGTAAAGTCGGGAAAAACATTTTGTCCGTTTTGAGAATGGCAACTGATCCACCACTGTTACTTCATTGTGCTAGTGCTAAGCTACTGACGAATTCCACCGAAGCACACGGGCGGAGTTGAGTAGTACCATGGAGTCTTTATTCCATGGTAGTACCACTCTTGTGAGGATCCCAGCCAGGGGCGTAGCCAAGGGGGGAGGCAGGGACAGCCGCCCCCTCCCTGAGGACACGGACCGCGCGAAACGCAGCCCGCCCGCACTATGCTCCGTGGACAAATTTGAGATTTCATACCTGACAGGGTATGCCCTTAAGCCTTCTTCAGCACTCTATTCTGTAACAAGCAGGGCCCTTTTTATCCACGAGGGCCCTTTTGGCGCTGTCGCAGGGGCCCTTTCAGGGTGTCACCCCTCCCTGAGCGAAATCCTGGCTACATCCCTGATCCCAGCCAACCAAAAATACGATAGTTTAATTCGTACATACAACAACGTTCATGTCCTTTTGCTAATAACATGTCGAAATTAAGCGAGCTTCTGTTTTTCTAAAAACAAATATGCTACAGTGAACAAACGATATCTGATACCATCAGACAGAGTCGTGGCATAAATCTGGCATTTGAGCCACGTATGCGAGTGAGTTTACTTTGGAATGCATCATTATTAGTGACGGAAAGGCACCTTTCATGCGAGACGGTTGACGAAAATCCTTGAGCTAAGGAAATATACTTTCTTTCATGTTAAAAGTTATCAGTGGCGGATCTGGCCAGTAGGTTGGGGGGGACAAGCCAAAGTCGAAAATGAAAAAAAACTTCACGCGGTGAAACAGTTTGCCATGATTTGATTGGACGGTAGGTTTTCGAGGGTCAACCTAAAATTCAATAGGCAAAAAGGTCACGGGGTGACATATTGTTTTCCTCTCCAAGGCCCAAGGTTTACACTGAAGTAGATTGGTTCTCTTTGAAGCTGAGGTTAAAGCACCAAAACCTCGCTTTTAAACTAAAAATTAATCGGGGCAAAAAGGTGGTCGACAGTTTTGGCGGGGGGGGACAAAGTTTTGCCCCGCACTTTTCCGTTTGGGGCAAATGCTTTATTTCCCTGGATCTGCCATTGAAAGTTCTATAAACAATATAATAAGTGATTGTGCTTGGATTTGGATTGGATGAATAGTGATTGAATAGAAAACACAAGAACACAAAAAGAAAGACAACGTTGAAGTCTTATTGTCAAAAATGGTTTCGCACATGCTTCAATTGGGCCGTGAAACAGCTTGATTTTCAAGTGGTGTTAGTAAATGGAGTCACCGCAAAAAACATTGTCCAGGGACCCAGTACTCCCGCAACGCTCAGTGTAGGAAATGTAAAGGTAAAGAGGAAATGCAAAGTAGCATTAATTATAACTGATAATTAGGATTGACATTCTATTATGTGGCTAACCAAATAAAACACGTATCTGTCAGCATTCTGAGACACTCCAGCGTCACATCTTCTACCCATGCTGCCTGCAGTGCCACGCAGCTGACCCGCGCTCCTCGCCGGCAGATATGGGGCGCCCTGACGCTGGCTGCTGCTGCTGGACCTGCTGACCCTAGGTCCGGCGTGCTGAAGGAGATTCCGGCGCCGAACCTGGCACTCTCGCTGGACGGACGCGCGGGACGAGACGACGCAGACCTGCAGCTGGCGGCCTCAGTGTTCAGCACCTCCCAGTCACTGCAGCCTCACTCCAGCCACCGAGCTGTCCTTCCCACAACGCAGAAGGCTCCGGCACCACAGGCTGACCCCGCAGTCGGAGGAGAAGGATTCGTGACGGTGGAAGAACGCGAAATATATCCGCCGTTTATACACCAAATCAATGAGGACGGCTCACCGTTTCAATACGTGCCAGCCCCTGTCGTGCAACAGCAGGCGAAGTTGCCTCCGCAGAGACCCAGGCGACCGCCTCCGCCAGTGAAAGGCCTGCCTCGCCGGCGAACGCCCGCACGCAGGCCCCCGAGGCCGTTCAATGTGCGTCGGCCAGCTGCACCCAGAGGCGCTCCCCGGCGCCATCCCCCCACCACCCAGCGTCGTCAGCAGCGCCCCCTCTCTCGTGGTGAGCTCATCTTTCAGCGGGTACGAAGGCCACTCCAGCCCGAGCCCAACCGTCGGCGGTCTCGTCGCGAAGTTGATCTGGTGAGAGTTGATATCAATGGCGAGGATGGAACATTGGCACCAGGGGATGTCCTCATCAACCTGGAGTCCTTTGAGCCGGATTTGTCTCGACAACAGGTGGTTCGCTCATCGCGTGCAGCACCGCAAGCGATCCGAAGCGAACGGCTGCCCGCCACGCCTGCAACAAGGAGAGTAGCTAGATCAACCTCAAACAACTTTCCCTGGTGGTCTCGGCTTCCAATCGTCAGCAGTTTTGTCTACTCATCCCGACCACTTTTCACCACGTTGGAAGGTGAAGAGAACACGCCTGCATATGACGCATCTGGGAGAGGACAGCTCGCCAAAAGAAGCCAAGAGCTCATTAAACGTTCCGGATCCACATATCTACGGCGAAACGACCATCTTCTTCCAGTTCCACGTAACCCCCAGATGCGTATGTGCTGTTTGATGACAGGGGGGAACCATACTACCAGACTCCCGGTCATGCAGCACAGGCAATTTATGAATCTATTCCAGACATTGCCAAGCCTGTGTTAAATCCAACCGGAGACTTTGTCGTTCCCGATGATTTTGTGAATGCTTTCCGAGGGAGTGGGTACCGCTACGATATCAATCGACCGGGTTTCCAGTATTCCAACCGAGTTCCATTTCTACCAACTCCATTTCACCCAGAGGCTTCAACAGTAGGCAGAACAGCCTTCGTTCGTCGCGACAACCGTTTGAAAGCTGACGACCCCAGGCCGACACGTGAGACCAACACTCCTGTTGAGCGTGAAGTTGAGGATCCAGCTAGAGAGGGCGAGGAAATCACCATCGTTGAAACCGGAGAACATTTCGCGGTCATAAGCGGTGATCCCAGCGAGTTTATCGAGCTAGATCACATCGGAGATCTCGAGCAATCAGGCACTGAGGATGGACAGACTTCAAGGGCCAACGACAATTCAAAGGAAACATCGTTAGCCACACTTCTTAGGACCGCTGGCGTTTCAGAAACAAGTCATCCAGGTGCCACAACAACTCAGACCCGGGTGAAGCGGGAAGCAGCTCCACCTGCTCGCTGGCGGCACCGAACCCGTTATCGTCGTCCTCCCCCTCCGAGGCTTCTGCCACAGTGGCGTCGCCAGGATTCAGTTCCACGGATTCCCCCTCCTCATCGTCCTCAGAGCCATCCACATTTCCACACCCCAAATTTCGCGCCGCCATGGGACCATGGAAGTTATAACGTTGAAAATGAGCGTGAACCTGGCCAAGTAGTGCAGCTTCCAGTGTTACGAACAGAAGAGGCTTACGAGAGCCATAATGACGAAGAGTTTCTCAGAGAAGAGTACAAGGACGAAAATCAACATCCTTCACTCGTTCGACCACAGCAGCGAGAACAAACGCCCTTTTTTAATCAGCAAAGCAGCTTGAGGCCTGGAACAAATCAACCTGTAGACGAATTCTTCATCGCCTACGACGACCAAAAGCCAGCTGCAATAGCTGGCCACGATATCGTAACAGACCACGATTTCGCAGAGCATAATGTTCATCCCAATACTCCAAACAGTGATCTGCAATTCGGCTTTCGTCCAGTGGATGTGCCAAGGGAGACTCCCAACGTGAAACAAGACTCTCAGTATTTCAAAGCCAGCGCGTCTCTGGGGGATCAAGTAATACGAACAATTGCTCCACAAGCGATTGAAAGGCAGACGCCCGCTATATCTTCATTCTCTGTTCGGAGCACACCCCCAAGGACGACGAATCAGCAGGACATACGGCACGGAAGCACAGCGACCATCATTGCTAGCTCTCCAGTTCATCCGATTAGTCCAGAGACGTCTCATCCTGTTCCGCCACATCGCCCAGTCATTAAAGTTGATAAAAGCCCCTTGACTAGTCGCACTGTATCACCACCAATACAAACAAACATCAAGCAGACTAGTGTGCGGCAACCACCTGAGTCACAGACTTTTGAAAACGAAGTTATAAGACAGTTTACTGGTTCACCAATTTTGATATCAGGTACTGCGGTGTCCCCATTGCCAGAAGAAGATAGTCTGACACCTGAGAACCCAGCCAAGAACCTGGTTGTTCAAAGCGACCTCCATGCATCAGCAAGCGAGTTTGCCACATCGCCGCAGGGGACTTCGAACACGAACGTACCTGCCACAGCTAGGGAAAGAAACAATCGCAGGGGCAGCCAAGAGACCACCGTTGTCAACACACCACAGGCAGCCAGCCTTCGACGACAGCCTCGCCCACGGATTCTACCAGAATTGGCCAACGGAAATCCAGCTGATGTCCATATCAAGGTGAAGCGCTACAAAAAGAGGCAGCGGCGTCCCCAGCAGAGTTCGTCAACTAGCGCAAGAACGCCCACAACTTCCGAGAAGAAGTCAAGAAGGCCCAACAGCAAGCGTCGTCGCATTGTCACTACCACCGTGGCTCCGACCGTACATCACGGTAATGTTAGAATCCGGGCCTCTTCGAGTTCACCCCAGCCAGTCCAGACGGAGCGCGGTACAGTGGCCCAAATTTCCTATGGCTCGCGTCTCCGTCCCTCGGGCGTTCGTCGTCGCCGACCGGCACAGGCTTCAAATGCTGAGGCATATACTCAAAGTGTGCAAGACGAACCGGAAAGCATTACCACTGCTACCTCTCCACCAGGGGTTACAGCTGCAGAGCCAGAAACACACGCGCCTAGATATGGTCCCAGAGACGTTTCCGGTGGTCTTGGACCCGCATCTACAGATGATTTGGAACCACTTATCTTGACAGAAGCTGGGCAGCTCGGCGAGGCAAGTTCGCTTCATGTGACTCGCTCAAAACCACTGACAGAACAGCCAAGGCAAACCGCCACAGAGACACCAACAACTACCACCCCTGGCGCAAGCACCATCCAGTTAAGAACAACAACCTCAACAACAACTGTCAGTGCTCGCGTAGATGATTCGGAAGAGGCTGAAGATGAAGGTCCTCGTAGAAGTGTCAACCGACCGCGAGTTCCCCTCCCATCTCGCCAACAGAATCCACCACCACAAACCAGTCCCGCCGAGATTCCTGTTGTCGCAACTATTCCACCGCCATATCCTCTCGCCGAGACCCCAACAGCAGAGCCAGAAGAATCAAGTGATGCCCACAGCCAGCTGCAGGACTACCTAAGCAAATATGCAGCCAAGTACGGACTTGGCCTCGTCACAACTCCCAAGCCAGAGCCAACGGAGCGCCCTACGACACGCGACCCTGCTGTACCGGTGTCTGGTCTGCGATGGCGACACCTGGTCAACAAGCGAGTAACAACTAGCTCACCCGCCACCGACACTGACGACGACTATGACGACTTGGTACCAGCCGATGATGACGAACGAGTAATCCAAGGAAGTCAGTACTCATACCGAACGGTATTGCCTCCCATCCGCCGCGTTCCTCCTCCTCTTGGCACTCCACGTCGAGAGCGCCCACAGGCTTCTAGACTTGCCCAGCTTCTGGGCACATCTTCACGCTTGAAAACCACCACTCCTAAACCTCAGATACGTTGGCCCGCTGGATACACTCCATTCCAGGTTGTCGAGACAACAACTCGACCCTCGAGCAGGTGGACACGACAGCAAGATAACCCCGCTGAGCAGACGTCAGTACTGTCAGAGTCATCCGTGCCTGCTTGGAGCCGCTATGCAAACGAGTTAACCACTACGAAAAGAACAGTCACAGAAACCGAAACCACTGAGCCGGCACCGGTACGGTCTCGCCCGATCTTCATCCCACCTATCAACCGCCAAAGGATACGATCCCGTCCACTCACTTTCTTGCAGGCTAACAGGCAGCCTGAGGTAGTGGCAGAAGTTGTCAACGCTCCCGTGACCGAAACCGATGTCACCGTTGGGACCACTACCGAGAGGCCAGAAGCTTCACTTGTACTTAACGACACAGGTTCAGGAGATAGCCATGAAGTGGGTTTTGGCACTGAAGAAAACGAGATAGTGATCGAGAGCCGTGATGTTTTAGAAGAAGAGCCCACGTCATTGGTATTGGGCCACTCAAAAGATGAGGACTCCGCAGTAAAAACCACAGATTCTCTCGAATTTTCAGTTGAATCTGAACCCATTGATGAGGATCTAATCTCACAAGACGAAGGATCAGTACATGATCTGTCGCAACACGATCCTGTTGGTGAGTCTTCTCTGTTCTCTCTCGTCATCAGTAAAGAACGTCCACACGCACAACCTCCCCAACCAGAGATATTTGATCGGCTCAACAGGCTTCTAGTTGCAAACGGGGAGGCACCTCCTGAACCAATCACTGCTGAGTCAGTCTACGGCGCCGCAGCAGCGACACTTCTGGACCCGAGTCGGGAAGATTCTTTCACTGTTACTGTCGGCACATCACAGGACTTCGCTCCAAGCCCGACTGCAAGCGACAATGCTCAAGAACAGGCTTCCTCAGAAGACGAGAGCGCTGATGACACAGTTGCCTCGGACGGGGCAGTCATCGTCCGCGCAAGGCCAGCCAGCACTGGTCAGGGTTCGTGGGTACCAACAGTGACGGCTGTTTCTGCAGTTTCTGATACCGAAGAGGCAGCTCCGAGTCAGTCACAGCAAGGTACAGTTGTTGTATATCCGCATGGGGAGCAGTACCGTTCTCATGCAAATGAGGATCTCATGCTATCGGGAGACGAAGCTCCCATCTCGCAAGAGGACAAAGTGCCTGTTGAGATCGACTTAAGCATATCTGATGATTCTCTTGGGGATGAGGTGATCTACTTCGAGGATGAGAATAGCGGGGAAGAGGATGACGATGATTTGGACGACACAGAGCTTCTCAAACAGACACCAAACGAACAAGGAACCTATTTGACGGCGGCGGGCGATGAAGGACGTTCTAGCGAAGCAGAGTGGGAGCTGGACCCTGAGCATCAGAGTCAGGAGTCGTATAGCGCCGATGGAGCACAGAGGAGCACAGAACACGATGCTGAAGAACTCCCCTTGGTATCCGACCACCCCGATTACGAACCAGAGGCGGCCAGTTCTGCGGTAGTGGAGGTGGCTGTACCG
This sequence comes from Lepas anatifera, assembly GCA_034440635.1. Classification (NCBI taxonomy): domain Eukaryota; kingdom Metazoa; phylum Arthropoda; class Thecostraca; family Lepadidae; genus Lepas; species Lepas anatifera. The sequence goes on along the minus strand of JAOTON010000978.1, from coordinate 313,763 downwards.
CAATACGACCCGTACGGCGTGTTCTGGTCGTCACCTACCGGCGCTACCAACGAGGAGCAAGCCGAGAGCCAGCTGCTCGTGGGCGAGTTCTCCTCTGAGGACTCGAAGGAGGTGCAGCAGAAGGCAACTTCAGTGGAAAGGACAATAAACATGTGCCTCGATGGCAAGTGTATGCTTATTTACGAGCCAGGGAGGCAAGTACGAGTGAATAATTAACATTTTGTTGGATCCGTGGAGAAGCAGAATGACAGGATTGGTCGATAACTGCCCGGTATGCAAGGTAAAGTTGAGGAGTGTTGCCTGCGGAGACCGCAGGGTCACTAAGGGGTGTACATATTGTTGTTACGAGAGGATTAGGACATGCCATGTGAACATATAAAGAGACTGCTGTTGGACTAACTTTCTTATTTTTGTTGTACTTTTTTACTCAAGAATGTGATTGTATCTGAAATGATTGACGGAATAGCTGGCAACGTTGTGTTTACGTTGGGTACGGTAGTTTGTCAGTTGCTTTCTGCGGCTTAACCTGGAGGTTTAGGCTGGAAGTCGTTGTTCAGCATAATGCGAGAGTGAGATGATACATACCCACCAATGGGCACTGCAGGTACTAGATTTCTGAAACTCAAATTGGGTAAAGAATTTCCTAATCTTAAATCATACGCGTGCTTCGGTACTATCAGATATCGATGTATTCTTCATTATCGATATTAATGATGCACACTTAAGTATTTTTCAGATGTTACTCACAGTGTGTAGTTTTGTTGCATAAGAAATTCAGGAGTGTAAAGCAGGTTCACTTATACCAGGGACGTTAGTAAGCTCATCTGTTGCCTGTTACTCTGTGCTACTGCTCTATATACCACCGACGAGTAAGTATCGTCAGTGCGACATCGCCTCTGTTTTCGGCGACAGCCGTTTTTGTGATCAGCTGCGCCCCATCGCATGTCCGATCCATCTGGAGCGTTTTGAATATACATATGAATGATAAGAGCATTGTGGCGGAGTAGCGGCATGTGGGGCGTTTCACCCCGCCAGATACATATCTGCGGACACCGGCACACCTGGACTGCACACCCTGCGGCGGCCTGCAGCGGCCAACCACTGCCGACCGCGCCGCCGGCTCAGGGTCGGGACCTGACGGCTGGCTTTCTCCGCGCCGCCGCCGACCCCAGGCCTGGCCGGCTCAGCGCACGCCAGCCGATCGCCATTCAAAACACCGGCACCCCGCTGCACTTTCGCCCCGGCGCGCCGCTGTCCAGCGGACCCCCGCCAGGTAAAATCCCGCCACCGTCGCTCACAATCCAGACAGCTGCCGCCCCCATTTCATGGCTCTGCGCAGAATCCACTCATTGGCCGGCATACCGTACGGCGGCGAGTGGCGACTTTCCACTCGTTGCCGCATTCCTCCGGCTGAGTTGGCACGACTGACGGCGTCACCGCCCCGTTGGCGGGTTCTGCAGCCGTCCAGTCCCTCGCACCACCTCCCATTCGCAGCAGCCGGCCGCCCCCGGCTGCAATATCAGCAGACCGCGCGGCCAGATGCGACACCAGCCAGCACGTTCGATTCGAAAGGAGGGCGCCTTTCTCCCTCCGCCATCCAGCGGGCGGGTCGCCCAGCCTCCCCAGGCGGGGCGCCAACCTGCAGAGCCAGTTGAACCGCTGGAATGCAGCTTACATGTCGCAGGCGAGAAAAGACGAGCTGGGCTCAGATATGATTCACCCCAGATTAGCGACCAGAATAAAACTGCTTAGGTTTGCCTTATAGCCAGGGTGGCTACAATCAGATACGAGATTGTGCACTTTCTTGTCGGCAAAATTTTCACCCTAGTACCACATCAAGAACCGCGATTTCCAGCTGCGCATAAGCCTTGTTCCATCACATCAGTTAAACCCAACAGTACAAATAGGCACATGCCTTGCTACGGAGTTCACGCAAAAAGCACACCTGAACAATCCACGGCCAATCAAACACCGTTGTAGCTTACCGTATACTTACCTTGCAGTCCCAGAAAATAATCCTAGAAATGGCACAAGATCAAATCTCAGATGCATACAATCTTTTATCTCTAATTGCACCTACATATCCATCATTCAAATGGCATTCTTTGGTGCACCACGGTCTAACCGTAATGACAATCATATAAGACGTAACAGCATTCATATATTTATTCAAATCCACCACGTTGAGCACGGTGCGGCTGCAAGCATTTACGGTTATACAATACGATTATAGATCAATGTCAGAGGACCGCACACTGCAACCTGGACTTTAGAGAGCAGACTCAGTCACACACCGTAACAGTTCCCAGCACGCCTTCAGCACATGAGAGTAGGTAGCTACCTGGAGATATGCCGGGACACAATCTCTGGATTGACGTTTTACGGCACATGCTGATTACATTACATCTCAGTGAATGCCAACACCACGTGACGCGAGCCGTGCACCGTGTAACGCCTCAATGTGTAACTACCTGCTAATGTGACATCAGCGGCTCGCTGAGGCATCGCTGGTCTGGAGCACTCATTTCTCAGCATGTGACTGCCCCGGGGCTATGGACGCCATTGTGGATTTGCCTGTACTTCACAACTCAAGGTGGCTGTTTTCGAAGGCTCATTTTACTGGGCTGTCAATGAGTAAAACAACTAAACTAAATAGCTCAGGTACAGTGAGACCAGGGTTGCGTAAATCCGGAGACGGGCGGACCGATGTGAAAACGCGTACTATTTGACCTGTCCCTTACGTAAACTTACTGGATGTGATACGGTTTTGTGGTAATTCAACATCGAATTTCGGAGCCGTTGGCATTGCGAATTCCGAGACTCATCCGTGACATCAACGGGACTATGGAAAGCTATTTGCGACGGGGAGTAGCGCAAAGGGTGGAATGCTCACTAAAATACTTTGAAGATTGTAGGAACGAGTCATGTGCAACGACAAAACATTATTATTTTAAACTGGTCCGATTTTTGTACAACACAATGCTCAAGATCACCCCCACCTTGCTAGGCTTACCTTTGAAATTATTACTCTTCGCAGCAGTTTTCCACAAGGCGATATTCCCTTCTTCAGTGTTCACAAATACATCCCGAACAGAGCCACAAGGGACAACTCTCCGCCTGCATGGTCCCCAGGTGCTAAAGGGGCCGCCCATAAATTAGGTAACGCAATAGGGGGCGGGGAGTTCGCCGCAGCTGTATCAAACGTTATAGATGGGTGAAAAACAGCGTTGTATGGGGAGGAGTGGAGGTGAAAATCACAATAATATGCCTTCAGTAATTTATGGACAGCCAAAAACGAACATTATTTTCAAGATCTTTGTGATGAATCCGGTGCTGTAAAGAGGTTTCCGGCAGCATACAAACAGAGTCAATTTGTTCTACTTCCAAGTGAGCCGCGATCGAGGGAGGCGCTTCCCCTACGCAATCCCTCGAACAGCGCCCGGAAGCCACCGGCCCAGGTACAGTAACTTCCCAAGTGGAAAACCGGTGATCGTTTACAAAGTTTATTACAAATAATACGGGGCAGCGCTGTGTTGATACACCCGAAGTGAGATAAGTACCGGACAGTGGCGGACTGGGGAGATGAAAAAAGCTCAGCGCCACCTGCCCACCGTCACATAGCTCCCGCCGTGACGACTACCGGCTACGTCCCCCCTCCATACAGGAGAACATGGGGCGCCCCGCCGGCCGAGACGGCGCCTATGGAGCAGCCGGACCAGACGCCCGCAGCAGGAGAGCCTGGTGCACGAAGGACGGGTCTGAGCGGTCCGAGGGTATGGCTGCCGAGTTCATTCACGCTACAGCATTCAAATCAGAGAGGCGCCCCGCTAATGTAAAACAGCCTCTCACTTGGCCAAGCCATACATTTCGAGGCGTTTAGCTTCCAAAAAAAATCAGTACATATCGGATAAAAGTATCAGGGTTGGACGCTACCGATTCCTGTTCCCCGCACCACCCACGACCGCCAGACCTGAAAGAACAACACACTGGAACTGACGCGACCTAAACGCGCGAATAAAAGCTATGATTACACAAATACGTGATTGTTACACAGGAGTACAGCAACTGGCTACAAAAAGCGTGGATGGAAGTTGCAAGGACAAATAGTCTGAGCACACAGGAATATGCCAAGAGTACCCAAAAAACACAACCGTGTGCGGCACAAATTAAACTTATACCGAACAACCCTGGAGAAAGAAGACATACTCGCATTTCCATCACACTGACTTGAGACCGTGGAACAAATCTAGATCACGCTACCTAGATAGGAAGTGTCATCCATGGACCAGCCTTTTCTTCGGTATCGACGCAAACTTTCCGAAGAACCAGCAAAGCTCACAAAATCCAAGTCAACTGATATTACCAGGTAGCCTGACCGCATTCATGACACAATACTCAAGTTCGGACAGAGCGACCCTGACGACCTTACTGTTGTTAGGCTCTGCACTACAGTATCAATCCAATGAATGCACGCGGCCGACAGCTTCTACTGGGCGTTGTCTGGCGCGCTGTCGGTGGCAGCAACGCTGTCCCAGCAGGCGACGACAGTCGGTTATTGTCTTACACTTGGGACGGTAAGGCCGGCGGGACCAGCCCGGGCACGGGTCCACTCTCATCAGCCAGGGCTTATCAGACAGGAGAGAGAGAGAGAGAGAGAGAGAGAGAGAGAGAGAGAGAGAGAGAGAGAGAGAGAGAGAGAGAGAGACAGAGACAGAGACAGAGACAGAGACAGAGACAGAGAGAGAGAGAGAGAGAGAGAGAGAGAGAGAGAGAGAGAGAGAGAGAGAGAGAGAGAGAGAGAGAGAGACAGAGACAGAGACAGAGACAGAGACAGAGACAGAGACAGAGACAGAGACAGAGACAGAGACAGAGACAGAGACAGAGACAGAGACAGAGACAGAGACAGAGACAGAGAGAGAGAGACAGAGAGAGAGAGACAGAGACAGAGAGAGAGAGAGAGACAGAGACAGAGAGAGAGAGAGAGAGAGAGAGAGAGAGAGAGAGAGAGAGAGAGAGAGAGAGAGAGAGAGAGAGAGAGAGAGAGAGAGAGAGAGAGAGAGAGAGAGAGAGAGAGAGAGAGAGAGAGAGAGAGAGAGAGAGAGAGAGAGAGAGAGAGAGAGAGAGAGAGAGAGAGAGAGAGAGAGAGAGACGGAATTAGAGGCAGGGGCAGAGCGAAGCAAGCATAATTAAAAACATAGTAAGGGTGATATACAGAATTAGAGACAAAAGTCTAGAAATAAAAAGACTGAGCAGCGGAGCAGCATGTTCGTTTCAAGCGAAAGTGAGATTTTTGCAGGCTCCTTCAATTCTTTACTAACGTTTCAGGCGATGCAGGCAGTGTGAAATACCTTCAAAATAAACTAATCGGAGAAAACTGCGGTGATAAAACTAAGTGGTCAGGATGTCAGGGTAGACCTAGGGAGAGCAGCGCCTCCGCCCAAGTACCTTCCAGCCTGGCTAACCCAGCTGCCCTGTAGGACTAAGTTTGGCAGTGGTCACTGTTCGCAAACACAGCTGATACTCTGAATTGGGTCTAACGCCGTCACGCGGAGCGAGTGCGACCGCGGACGGCGGCGTGACGGCAGGTCGTCATTAGGTGGTAGTCGGCCGCGGGTTCCCGCCGCGCCGGCACGCTTCCGCCAACTCTCGCTGTCCAATACGCATCCCCGCTGGTCGGAAGTGACGGTAAATTCCAGCGGACGCCGAAATCGACAGTTGTGCGATAGAACAAGGCCAGGATGGGGAGCGAGCATGAGCTGGCAGGATCACACGTACGGCGAGGAGCCGTCTCGGAGCCGAAATAACTCATAGCCAGGTTATTGCACTGTAAATATAGATAACTTTGCGCACCAGCCCATGCTCCTGTGTCCCAGTACAAAGCAGATGCAGCTGCAGCGGGCCCGCGGGCCTTACGGGGCTGTCTGGATGTGCCGGCGACAGTACGGCGCGGCCAGCCCCAGTGGTGCTGTTGGCACGCTGTTCCCCACCAGCAGCGTGCTGGTCCGAGTGTGGAGCGGCGGCCGGGGAAGGCACGGCGGTGCCGACCAGTCGGAGCAGCTCAGCAGCGTCAGACGGTGGCGCGCCGGCGGCACGGCAGCAGCGACAGGCGTCAGAGGTGGTCCACGCCGCCCACCGCACCCTCCAGCTGCCACGCACGGCCGTCGGGTCAGCGTCAGCTCATCAACCACTCACAACGCCGATCTGCCGCCGACTGTGTTCATGGAGGACTACTCAGACTGCGCGTTGTCTTCAACAACTAATACACAATCAATTACCCGTAATTAAAATTAGTAGTGGCCGTAATTAGCAGGGGCGACCAAGTTATAAAACCGTGAACCAGCACGCAAAATTGAGGCATGCTGACTCCAGCCTTCTTCCCAAAATATAATACATTAAATACATCACTGCATCTGAGGGCGCCAACACAATTGAGCCAAATATGTCTACAAAATTACCCGCAAACCCTCCAACCAAAAAAGCTTGCGCATCTCCGCAGTGAGACCGATATCTAAAAGGAGCAAACCTCTAACAGTGATATAATCGGACAGTATGAGCACAGGTGGCACCGGTGCACCCTAATGGTTATTCCGGGAGATCCCAAAAATCCCACCTTCCAGAATACACCTGGTCAGTGTTCCATACATTATAAGACAAAAAATCCCGGATCTAAACGAGTCCAGCCCAAACGAATAATTTTCCGTTTACCGACCTCGACATGTCCTCAAATATAGACCAATATACAGTCTGCGGTGCAAAAGAAAAAGGGTATCTCCAATGTATTAGCAATAATTATATTGACCCATTTCTTCCTTTGCACGTCATAAATAGCACGCTGAGGAAAAACAGGCTTACACAGCTTACACATCCGTTGTCAATAAACCATTCAGAGAACTGGCAAGACGCTGAGCATCCGGGACAACCGTCAGCTAATAAATGCACGTTTAATACTGAAATTCCAGAATATTTCTTCGCCCCAGCGCAGGAAGCTGAGACGCTTCACGATAAATTGGCCCAAGTATTACACTCCACCTTTTTTAGTTTCTTGAAATTTGGGCTATGAGGTATTTTAGGGATGAAGAATCCGGTCGGGACATCAAAATATGATTTGAGTACAAAATTCTGAGATATTCCCTTTCTATGGAGATAAGCAGGTAAGCGTTTTCTGAATCGCCTATATCTTCACTAACATTTGTCATGGCAGAATGAGCTTTTGAGCATACTTTCCAATAAAGCATGAAACAACAAACAGTTCTGTTACGTCGAATTTCTATTTGAGAATATTTTAACCCTCTGACTCAATCTTTAGGCAATAATCTTAACCCGTAGCATGATATCATTTTGAAAAGTAATTGTATATTTCGATTACACGGTATAGTAATAACAATATAGCTCTTGTAGTCGCCAATTTCCCCTAACCAAAGATCTAACTTCACCTAGAACTCAGAATAAATGTCATACGCTGCTCTATATTTCTAAAGCATGAAAATTCCAAAATTGTGAAAATTGCTGCAAAAAGGGCTGAAATATGCGCATGGTAGATTTTTAATATTTCATGATTTAAAGTTTCGGTGACCGATTTCCATAAAACCTGCATGGATTAACAGGTGCGAAAGTTAAGTTCCTGTAACACTGTTTATGTGCGAGGCATGTTCATTTAGCGTTTTTTTCGGCCTGCTCACACAAAAATCAAATACAAAAAGGTAAGCCACCAATTTGCTATAAAATCGACAATGTTTTGAGTTCGAACCGTCATCAGATCAAGTGAATGAAATGTTTTCATAAGTTTTTTTCACTCGATCTCATGACGTATCGATCGCGAAATATTACCGACAAATAGACCCAATCCACACTCAGATACCCACAATTTTTGGTAGCGGCCTTTATCCGGTCCGGGCATGATTGCGCGCCCGAAACCCAGTATTTTCAGCAAACATTGTTGCTTTTACATCCCGGACATAAAAACAATCTAAAGTGCAAGTACTGTAGCAAAATGTGCACCCACCAACTTTCACGAATGTCACAACGAAGTATAATGATATTCCTATTTGTTCACGGAAGTAAAGGAAAATATACGCGAGAGTTTAACGGCCTTAATCCGGCTGAGCGTTTACCCCTATAGGGTAAAACGCCTTTTATGGTCTCTAGAAAAAATAGATTTCACACTTTGCATCATGTCAGAATCACAAATTTCATCTGAGGTAAAAAACGATTAAAAACTTAACAAAAAATAAAGTAATTCCGCCGGCAGGATCGGACAGACAATCTTCCTTAACGTGCGCACCCCACCACCCTACACGTATTATAGAAACAAATAACAAATAATGAAAACATTTTTCTTCACTCTATTTGGTCACACGCCAGCGTGCAACGCTCCTCTAGGTGGACAGTTGAAGGGTACAGGCCTGCACCCACCTCCTCCATGTTGGCCGGGAGCTCGTGCGCCGGGGGCGGCGGCGGCGGCGGTGGCTCAGCCGCCCGAGGCACCACCACCTCCGGCCCCTCTGCAGGCCGGTCGATCGGGGGTCAGCCGTCGCCTCCGCCAGGTCGGTCACAGACTTCGACTTGAAACACTGAAACACAAACAGGGAACAGCGTGAGAGGGAGACAGCAAGCGGCCAGCCGAGACCGCAAAGTAAGAAAGAGTTGGAGACGATAAAAACAAGCGGCTCAACCGCCTATCGAACTTTTCCGTTTAAAGGGAATGGACCACTTTGTCGAAATTCTACAAAGAACAATCTAAGAACCAGAGAGGTCTGAAAATCAGAGAACAACATTTTTTCCCCACTTCCATAGGCTAGAAACAGAAATATCTCCTCTTTTCTAACAACAAACGACGTCATCAAAATGACAGTTTTAATAATCAGTGAAATCCCAAATCTTGATCATAGACACGCTGCAAAAGCCCATTCACAGCGTTTCCACATGACACAATTTGTGTGCAGTACAAGAAGTATTGGTGCAAAAACTGAACGTCAGATGTCGTCGCGGCCGCCGTGTTTATTGAGTGGTCGAACGAGTTCGATTTTGACAAAAACAATTGATACTTGTTCTGAAAACCCCGGGGGAGGAACGATGTGATGTGCGTTGCAGCCATTGGGCGCAATTTGGCCTAAGTGCACATTGACTGGACGCCAACTTGCCCCAGGCTTTCGATCCACAGACAGTTGCATGCTGGTTCACTCGATAACATGGTATTTTCAGCGAGTGAGTGAGGCTCAGGGCTTACGACCAATCAGATTACTGCTACCATATGAAAGGTTTTCCTTCAAGGTTTAAAATAAACCAATACACCCCTTTACTTCGAACTTTAAAGCTGGCGGAAATTTTATATCGAGAGCTTTGGGTGAAATCAAACATGTCAACGGTGGTTTCTCAACACGCTCTACAAAAAATGGGACACTTCCTTTAAGGTAGACCACTGTAGTCAACAGTCTTAATGCTGCTGTAGTTCTTAATCCTGCTGTAGTCGGGTGCCGATTTCGTAAAAAAACTTTATCGACAGGATTTAACCTAGAATGATCTTATGCCTTGTCTTTCCAGTATTTGTTAAGCAGAACTAATGCTGTCTTTTAAAGTCAAACACGATTTTTCGCATATTTCCCGTTATTCCCGCTCCTCCCCAACACCTCCGAGAACACGAACACCCCTCCTGGCCACGTCAGGCCTAATTCGATCAGCACCCACGAGACCCAGCGCAAAGTGGTTTACCCTAACAACGCTACACCTAATCGCATCGTGCCCGGTCGGCGAGGTACGGCGTGTCTGGACGGCGACAGTGGGCTTCGCCGAGAGCGGCGCGTCAAGCTCCGTCGCACCAACAAGCGCCAGCTGTATTACTCAATGCTCATACCAACGAAGTGAAAGCGGCGATAAAAAGGGCGCGGCTGGGCAGCGCGCGGCTCATCAGCAGGGGGCGCGCGCGCCGGCTCCTTGTCTGCTGGTGCCGCACACAAGACCGACGCGGACGCAGGGCGCGCTCGTCAGTGACGGCAGCAGCTCCAGCACAGACGCACGGACGCTTCATAAACCACCCCCGCGGGCCGCCGGCCTGTCCGGCACGGCCCAGGCGACCACAGCCGACGCTAACGGGCTGGCGACACCCACCAAGCAGACTTGTTGATGACTCAAATTTTCTTGAGTCGACTCAACTCTGACTCACAGCTAAATGACTGACTCCGATTCTGACTCGACTCACTGAGTTGAAAGTGGTGAGCCGACTCGACTCAGGCCAAATTCAGAAGTGAGCCGACTTGATTCCGACTCAAATCAGCATTTAGTCGGAGTCAAATCCGACTCAAAATAGTGGCAAAATATGCACAGAAACAAATGTCCATTTCCATCAATAGTATGCAAAAATCCAGTATATTTATTCATGGCGTTAATCTAACTGCACATTTCCTTTAATAATATGCCAATTTCAATGCATTAATTCATGACAGAAATTCTTCCTGCATAGGAATAAAGAAATATGCTAATCGCGAACAGGTGAGTATGAGGAAGGGCCTGATGGCTTTGCATTTTAAAGGCATGTACTTCATGAGCAGTCATAATTGAAGCAATAAGCGACGTTTCAACTGCAAAAAACAGAAAATATTTGAACATATGATATTTTTAGAGGCAATCCCTGCACCAGAACATTTTGAACAATCCTGTGACGAACTTAAATTAGAAATAAATACTACACTGTGCACTGCGCACTATCCAGCACCTCACCAAAACCAAAAACAATGATGAACACTCTCCTTGCCTTCTCGAAAATGCTGCAGTAAACACGTAAACGTTACAGATGGCACATTAAAGACATTACGAACCTAGCCTCGGATAGCGCAAACCTGACGATGGATAGCACTTTAAAAATCACGTGACCAAAAAGGCGTAAGAAAAGTCTGCAGGTTCATGTTAAGGTAATCATGCCTTCGGGGTACTAAAGCCTAAATGACCAGCCATGTCATTGTGTTATTCTGCCGGTAGAACGCAAGATAGTATGCCGCACGCATGCACAATACGGTATCATGGACTACAAGATACTGCACTGCGCATGCGTGCGGCATACTAGTATGCGTTCTGCTAGGCAGAATAACACGGCTACTAGCATTTTGTTGCGCACCATGATCATTTTGTGACTAATGTGGCGCGCGCGGGGGCAGCAGTGTGTGAGAAGAGTGGCAAATAAAGATAATCGGCATCATCATAATCTGAAGAGCGGGCGGTGGTTGTTTGTGAGTGAGAGGATTGATTTATATTTTTCAGTTTATCAGTTTCACAGTTTGAAATTACTCAGGCTACGCCAGAGGAAGGACTGATATCCATTTTCCGTAAATAGACAGTTCTTATTATCTACCAGTGGGTGTTCTCAAACCACGACAAATCGAGATAGTGCTTTGAAATAAGCAGATAATTGAAGCTATTAGTTTCCGTTTCGACCCATTTCAAGGCTTATGTGCAAAATAAGATTTTTTGGTACCCTCTTTCTGATGCTGATACGTGTTTTTTTAGTGTTTTAGCCAAGGGAAGAAGAAAATAGAAAATAAAGATATGGTTTTCTAAGAGTGAATTACCTTTTGCATGAGAATGAGCTTAGGATTTTGGATGGTGTGCATTTTCAAAGTTGAAAAAGTCTGATTTTGTGCCTAATCACACATTTTTCTGTATGATTATGCATGCCATTGCTAGGATTAAACGGGAAAAGCTATCAAATGTGTGTGCTTTTTAAACTATATTTTACATAACTTGTGTTGCTAACAACTGATCCAGGCATGGGTCTAGTGTGGATATGAGAATAATGAATTACCTGTTATTACCAAATAGCAATATGAAATCCTTCAAAATTAGATGTGAAAATTTCTAAAATGTCAGACACGTGATCACTTATGTTAAGAAAATAGCATTGAGTCGACTCAACTCTTGACTCACAGCATGGAGGCTGACTCCGATTCTGACTCGACTCAACTGGTTGTCCAGTTGAGTCGACTCTGATTCAACCCAAACATGAAGTTGAGTCGACTCAACTCTGACTTGAACAAAATTTGAGTCGACTCTGAGTCGACTCCGACTCTGAGTCGCGACTCAACAAGTCTGCCACCAAGCATGGGTTCTGGCGTCTCAGCATTACGAAACGACGATCTCCATGCTGGACAGTGGCGGATACAAGGGGAGGGGCAAGGGGGCTCAAGTCACCGAAATGTGCAGCAGGAACTTAAAGCATTGTCATTGTACAGCAGGAAGCTGTTCCAAGGCAATGACGGCTGAGACTCGAGCGCCCTGGACCCACCTCCCCGAAATGATTTCTTGATCCGCCACTGCTGCCGGGTATGGTTCATAGATTGTTCGGCAACCCAAGGTCGCAAATGAGTTTCAATGTTTCCTTCACGAACTATACGGAAACCAGGAAGGAGGATATCACTTTCAAATTACGGAAATAATAACACCTGCGAAGTCTTCCTCGTCCTGCTCGGTTCTTGCGGATGATAACGAAAGACATAAAATACAAGCTTATATTGCAAAAATGGTGTTAGGTTATCTTCTTTCTTTGTTTTGTATTTCTACCGTAGTTCACCATGACAGCATATACATCTAGGACTGACTTTTCAAATAAGGTTCAGGAAGTAATACAATAAAAGAATCACCACAATCAAACGCAAATATTTCGCATCCACAAGCCATATTCCTCTTTTGTCAGGAAGCAATCGACCCTTGTCGTTCGATATTTCTATCGAGTTCTGCCACTGTCGCCGGCAGGTCCCACACCTGACCCTCCGGCTGCGCATCCCCTTCCCTGGAGGCAGGAGGCGCATCTGCCGCGCCGGCGCCGATACAGCGGCACCGGACCGGGCGCAGCCACACACACACACACACCATTTCGCCGGGTCCAGCACAATGCTGTGCGGCCATTAGCCCAGGGAACGAGCGACACGGGCCGCCCCCGCCGGCGCTGTTGGCCCAGGGCCAGCAACGCCGCTGACCCGCCAGCCAGCGCAGCCGAAGTGGCGACGCTGCCGACGTACCAGCGCCGCAGGGCCCACCTCACAGACCCAACACCGCTACCAGCGCCCACCTCACAGACCCAACACCGCTACCAGCGCCGCAGGGCCCACGCCACAGACCCAACACCGCTACCAGCGCCGCAGGGCCACCTCACAGACCCAACACCGCTACCAGCGCCCACCTCACAGACCCAACACCGCTACCAGCGCCCACCTCACAGACCCAACACCGCTACCAGCGCCGCAGGGCCCACCTTACAGACCCAACACCGCTACCAGCGCCCACCTCACAGACCCAACACCGCTACCAGCGCCGCTGGGCCCACCTCACAGACCCAACACCGCTACCAGGGCCACAGGGCACACCTCACAGACCCAACACCGCTACCAGCACTGCAGGGCTCACCTCACAGACCCCAACCTGGGTGGGGAGGGGACAGTGTCGGACAATAGAGCGGAGGGGCCAGTCATAAACATAATGCAAGATGTTGGGAACTTAAACACACACTCCTTCCCGCAAGCACAAACATAAACCGCACACTCTTGAACCGTGAAACCGCGACGGGCGATAGACGGCCATCCCCATGCAGGCAAGATCATCAAAGGAATTAACTACATTTTGTCTGACATAACACATCATGAGCTAGGGCTCATGTCGCGACGTAGCGCCCGAGGAAAACTATTTCTCCCAACACTCGCGAGTGCCCAACACTCGCGAGTTGGATTTAACGCTTCAGTAACTACTGCATTTAATCATTTAGCCAGTCTGGAGCCGGGCGCATTAAGCGTGACGTTAGTCTCTAATGCAAGCAAAACAGAGGCCCAGCATTCAACCCTAGCGAGCTCATTTGGCTAGCGGCGTCTGTCTAAAGGCCAGACTGGGAAATAATATGAAAAGTACAGCCAACATGACACAGCGAGACCAGTCGGGGCGGACTGCAAGTCATATCTCACGACACAAATGCAATACAGGAAAAATTATACGATACAAAGAAGCAAGCACAAATCCCTTTATGGAAAATGTAGAATCGAAGGGCGAAACAATGAAGCTGCCAGTAACAGGTTGGAGCGGTGGCGGGATGGCAATTTCTAGCTTTGGCTGTAAATAAAAGGTCTCGAGCGTGAACTGACACGAATCCCAATGCTTCTCTGCAATCGACCAGAAGCCGAGTGTGACGTCAGGTCTAAGGTTAGCAGCACCCGATTCGAATTGTGGTAGGTATAATACTGGACAGAAAGCACCCAAGCACGCCAGGCCAGACCACTCTGTGGTCGTGGTCATGTGGAAGGATCGATCAGACCACTCTGTGGTCGTGGTCATGTGGAAGGATCGATCAGACCACTCTGTGGTCGTGATCGAGGCCTGACCCCAAACCCACAGAGATCTTCGCCCATGGTCATGTGTAAAGATCGATCAGATCACTCCGTGGTCGTGGTCATATGAAGACGGAAGATTCACCTTCCAAGAAAAGTCTGATGGTAATTGTTTTGAGCTGGTGAACAAAATGGAGCGGCATGCGAGGCATTACGGATGTAGTTCATGAGCTGTAATGACCTTCAGCCAAAACTTATACACATTTTAAATTTCATCTCGACTACTTAAGCTCTCTTTGCAAATTTGACCAGGTTTCTGGTCCCAAAATTCGTTCAGCCGGAGCAAAGACCCTAGTTTGTCTCGTTTCAACATTATCCGACCTGGGAGCTGATGTTGATGCCCAAATGTCACATTTCTCCTACCGTTTGGCATCAACAATAAAAAACTAGCGGCACGCACGCCCGCTATCGTGCGCCGCCCTTTCCGAGGGTTAGGACCATATTTCCCTAAATAGACAAGTGGCCCCACGACACACGCAGCTGCACCTGTGCCGGGGTTCGACCGCCGACCCGACAGCACGGGCCAACAATCAGAGGGCGCGCGTGATCACGTTGGTCACGCGAGCCGGCGGTCGACGCAAACATCTGCCGACTCACCGTCAGTGCTGTCGTTACGTGATGTCCAGCTCAAATACAGCAAAAAAAATAATAAAAGCGACGATTTCCTACAAAAACTGGAGTGAGATGGCGTTTACTGTTGAGGGATTGCCTTACAAGGTCCCAAAACTTATCCATTCAAATCAGTATATAATTTTATTCTCCACTCCAAGGCCGGCAAGGAGGAAAGCTTTCTCGGCCATCCCTCTATTTCTGGGCCCTCAGCTTTTTGTTCTAAAACCACACAAGCGCCGTGTATTTGATCGATTCATCCAATTAAAGTTGACCTATCACGCAGCAGCTGGTTAGCCGGCAGCGGGGCGCCGCGGCGCCGGCAGCAGCGGCTCCCGTCTTTATCGCCGCCGGCTGGCTATCGCGCCGCCGTCAGACCAGCCTATCTCGCCACCTGACCGCCGTTCTCCCTTCAGCGGCGCGCCGTTCATCACCGGCCGCCGCGTCGTCGACGACGCTGGCTGCACGTGAAGCCGGCAGCGGCGCCGGTATCACCCGTTACGGCCCAGCTACGCCACCGCCTTCCGCATCGGCGATTCTTATGGCGCGCCATTAGGAAAAGGCTCGTGGCGGCGGGCGGCGCATAGCTGTGCCTGACCAAACCGAAAGACGCAAATCAGTATTCACTATCGTTATTATATACAAAGTTCGCCGCCTACCAATTTTCTATAATAGAACGAATGGTGGCGAGGCCGCCGAGTTCGACCTCTCCTCTAATAAGGCAGTGCCCGGAAGAGAGGCTCACCTGCGGCAGCGCAGTATCGAGCGTCTGCTCAAAGATTGATTTCACAGCTCGCGCTCACCACCGCGTTACGACTACTTAATCGGCCGGCCGCACGGCTCACAGGCTGCGGCCCAGCACAATGGCACGCTTTCATGAGACGACGCAGCCAAACTCAGTCCGTGCCATGAATCTAGCCAGTGAAAGGTTTGCGGAATGCGGTAAGATACAACGAGAGCAGGGTATCAAAGGTCACAGTGGAAATATGAACCTCCTTCAAGGACTACCCAGGTCACAATCAACAGAACAGTTCGAAAGAGACGTAATTTGTCGAACTATTTGCCAGAGTTAATGGTCATGAAGTTATCAGACTTTCAGCACATCACCGCGAAAGGCGCGCGATCGAGTTCACGCGAAATTGAATGAATTGGTAGTTCAGAACCCAACACTGGCTGTTTGTGAAAGCGACACATCCGCTGGCGCGGGACTTTCGCGCTGGAATTGGTGAGCACCACCATTGCAGCTTGCGTCACCAATAACCAATCAAACATAGAGAACGGAGAATGCCAGCATAAAGCTGACGAAGTAGAACTCTTCCTCATAAAATTAAACAGTTGAACAGAAACTTCACCCATGAGGAGTTTGATGATCCGATTCATGATGATGACCACGATTCTGTAGGATGGGAAAGGCCAGGAAAGTCATCTGATCAATTTTGTCGCCAGATATTAAGTCCGCCAGGCACTCCGACCGGATATCACAGATTTAAAATTGGAATCAGGAAAATCGCGTGAGGAAACAGACAACAACGCTATCTATCTGCCCCCGTGACGTCACTTACTCTAACGCTATCTTCTCGAACAGTTGACAAACAGTTCGATTTTAATATCAATATCGGCGTTTTATGAGTTTTGGGGTCATTGTTTATAAATGCTCGAAACAAAACTCAGACATCGATCTTCATCTTTCGGCTTACGGATTATATGAGCGCAATTCAAGGGAGGAAATTCAGAATACAGCTTCCTTCGCCCAGTTGCAGAAAAACTTGATTGACACCATTTTACAACAACCAACAGAGTCTTTCATTACCTTTCCCAACAACCCACCCTGTTCAGGCACCGTGAGCTGTAACTGTGTTCGGGCGCCGTGAGCTGTACTGTGTTCAGGCGCCGTGAGCTGTATCTGTGTTCAGGCGCCGTGAGCTGTAACTGTTCAGGCGCCGTGAGCTGTAACTGTGTTCAGGTGCCGTGAGCTGTAGCTGTGTTCAGGCGCCGTGAGCTGTAACTGTGTTCAGGCGCCGTGAGCTGTAACTGTGTTCAGGCGCCGTGAGCTGTAACTGTGTTCAGGTGCCGTGAGCTGTAACTGTGTTCAGGCGCCGTGAGCTGTAACTGTGTTCAGGCGCCGTGAGCTGTAACTGTGTTCAGGCGCCGTGAGCTGTAACTGTGTTCAGGTGCCGTGAGCTGTAGCTGTGTTCAGGTGCCGTGAGCTGTAACTGTGTTCAGGCGCCGTGAGCTGTAACTGTGTTCAGGTGCCGGCAGAGACAGAACAAAGAGGGAAGGGGGAGGCGGCGGTAACCGACACAGACACCGCAAACTACCAGTTTACATTCCCAGGAAAACAACAACAATGCTGCTACCTGGCCATTAAACGCTTCTTCCGCGAGGGGTATCTCACACTTTTCATACTTATTGCTGCTTAAAATTTCCTCTCCGCCTTCAAAATTCCATCCCCGCCTCTTAGCGTTTAAGTAACTGGCCGGTTAGAAAATGCACCGGGCCCCACGCAAGAAATACACGTCTCCCCCGAGGCCTACGGTAAAACAAATTAAAAAGATCAAACGCACTCCAATGCGCTTTAAAAACAGGTCCACGAGCACTCCCGCTGGCTTTACGCGTGTTGAATCCAATGAGACGTCACCGGGAAGTCAAATTAGGCGACCTATACCCAATTTGCACTTAAGGCACGGCAGCACGCCTCAAAACTGCGGCTGAAACAACGGCGGAACGGACAAGTGATCAACATCCACAGTGGGTTCTTGAAAACCCCTGGCTGACATAGACAAAACAAAAGATGTCAGGAGATCAATTTCGACTTTACGTATCTGAGTTCAATCAACATCACAGATACGCCCCCAGTGACTTCGTTGTGTAACGTTCGGTCACGAACCAATCCTGAGCACATACCAGAGAAATAAATAATCGAGCAAAGGGTGATGAAATACGAAAGTCGAAATCCATATGGTCGTATCTCGTTACATGTACACATCGCGCATTTGGAGACAGGGAAATCACCATTCAAAACGTTTACGCGAAGTGCGCTCTACACTCAGAAGCTGTCACAAAATGACGCAATATGGCTGCAAGGTCAAGGGAGGAGTGTGCCCGCTCTTTACGCATGCGCAAGCAGCCTGTCACAAAATGCCGAAGACAAACATATGGATGTATGTAGAGCCAATATGAAACTCGCGCCTAGGTACACCCAGGGGAGTCCAGAGCAAGACAAATGATAGTCAATGGCTCCGAGGGGGAAGTGCACGCGCATGGGCACGAGAAGAGTGAATGGAGAGAGTCCGGGCAGAGCAGGTGAGCGAGTAAGTCAGGGACAGTATAAACAGAAAAGGCAGAGAAAGCAGCCTGGGCTAGAAAGACAAAGAACCGAATGCAAATTTCCAAAACACATTTTTTTTCTAGTTTAGAGCTTCTTCCAGGTGCCAATATCTGTACAAACCACAACGAAGCCGCGGTTCGACGATGCCCGCCGCCGGTACTCGTTTCTTTTCGCATGGCGAATTCGTAATAGCCGAGTCCCTAAAACGGAGTAATTTGTATGCGAGTACTCTCTCTATTGGCGGACGCAGGGAGGAAGGGCATTCCGACCATGCCCCTCCAAAGTGCTAGAGGGGGGCCAAACTATCTTTTGCCCCCCCAAGGCCGGATAATGTTTTTAAAAAAGGTGTTTACACTAGGTCTGTGGAGCAAAAAAATATTTGCTCCCACCCCCAGGAGAGCGATCATGTACTTGGAAAGGTAGCTTATACTAGGTCTGTGGATCACCCAAATTGCCCGTCCCCCCAGGAGGAGAGGCAGACATGAGTTTGCCCCCCCCCATTTCGGGTCTGCGTCCGCCCCTGCTCTCACTTGGTGGGTTGACACTCTCATTCCAGGAATCTCCCAGTTGCATTAGAGCAAAAAGAAAAAACACGCCCAAAAACTCGCCACCTGCTGCTCCTCACCAAAGATATACCTAATCTACTGAAGATGCAAAATGCCATCTCGTGGAACTGCTTTCCCGAATGATTCCATTTGGGCCGATAAGGATGTGAAGTTTGCTGTCCTCAGATTAGAAGTGACATGACCTCGACCAATAGTGATCCACTCCAAGCTCACTGGAGGAGACAGCGGCCCACAATTCCCATTGCCACCGACTGTGAGGACAGGGCGAACAGGAGCTGTAGTGTCGGCGGCGACACAGCGGCAGAACGCATACCCACCAGCCACCCTGCACAGGGTGCAGCTTTTTCACAAGTCATCCGGTCTGACCACGAGACACTCAACATCCTCCCGGCAGTGCGGCACGACTTTGAAGACAGCGTGAGACTTCATGGTAGCTCTCCGTTAACTTCGCAACCTCATGCGTCCGGACAACCGACAAGACCCGGCGGTGATTTGGGTATGCCATTTGCGCCGTGAAGATCCACGCGATTGCGCCATTAATGAGTCAGACACGCAGTCCGACAATGTGAGGATAACGGCATTCTTAGTGAACTTGTTTCTAGTGAATTGTTTTCGTTTATCTGACTTGGGTTAGGCGCTATCTCACCTTTACATCATAATAGCCTGAAACTAGTCTGACATTAAAAATGTGATATCAGTAGGTTCCATGTCATCTGGTTAACAGCACCTTTTGTGGACAAAAGCAGGGGTGAAACACTTAGCCACACCAGCAATTATTTGGAACTACCATTAGGCTGACCGTGAGGCTCTCCAGGTCGACTTAGTTTGTAAATGGGGCTCAATATCGTCACCAGACACCGGGCCGGCCGCGAGCCCTTGGCGCCGGCAACACTATCAAGCCTCCACACACAAGGGACATGAATGAAGTTGCCCTTGAGAGCCTCAGGGACAGGCCGTTGAGCGGAGGAATATCAGGGCACACTGAATCGACTGAGAGAACAGTAAAACTCACAGCGGAGGCTGCAGCTCCGGTGTCCACCACAGATCGGCATTCCCTTTCAATAGATAATTTTGTCGCACACTACCCCTTCAGGAAGCAAAGAAGAAACTGGTGTGGGAGACTGAGGAGCTCATGTTACCACCCCAGGTGAAAACTGCACCCACTCCATCTCATCGTCACTTAGGCAACTGCAACTGTGATAAACTCAACAAAGAGCTTATATTTGGGTCGCATTGTTTCAGCGTTATGTAAATCATCATTAGACAATTTACGTAATTTACTATTAAATTATGATACACATATCACTAGACATAATTTGTTCCATGACTTAGTGTGTGTTGGTGATTTAGGGTGCTTCGGCTGCCAGGGCCATATAGCGCGCCTAGCAGGTCAGTTTAGTCTAGTCTTGGATTAAGCTTTGTTGTTGGTATCAAGCTTCCTACGGGCAGCTAGAAATGGCCCAGACTCGGGCTCTGTCGCCCACTCAAACCCTGTATGGGCTGTAAATGATATGGAAACCTATCTCAGTCAGGTAAGATAAAACGCGGTTAAAGTCTGTTGTTGGGTGTTTACCAAGAATCTCCGCCATCGTTTGTCTAAAGAGGAAGCGGTTACGCACATCGCGTGGCCCTGCACAGGCATCAGTGTCTGAGAGAACGTGCTCGACGCTCAGTCTTGCGCCACAGCGGGTGCAAGTGTTTGGTGCGGCGCCACAAAGGTAGTGTCCATGTGTTATGAATGTGTGGCCGATGCGTAGTCTAGTCAAACACGCCTCCTCTCTCCTACTTCGCCGGGCGCTCGACTCCCAGTGACCTATTGTTGTCCTGAGATGTTTCAGAGCACAGTCCGGTTCAACATCCCATCTCGTCTGCCACTTTGAGGAGAATAAATTATTGATATCAGCCTTCAGGTCACCCGCTGGTACCCGGAACCTTCGCTGGGGGCTCAACCACGACGCAGATTTGGCGGCTTCATCCGCCAATTCATTCCCGGGTATACCAACATGACTTGGGACCCATAAGAACTTAATTTCGATACCGTGAGATGCAGCAGTGGTCAACAGTTTTAAAATAGCGGGTACGAGCCATGATGAATGTGATAGACTAGAGCGGAGAGCTGCCAGCGAGCTGGCTGAGTCGGTAATTATCAGGTGATGTTTCTCGGGGAGCTGACGGATATACCGTATAACCTGTAAAATAGCATATAGTTCGGTGGTAAAAACCGACACAGTTCTCTGAAGACCAAAACATCGACGGATTCCTTCGCCTGTGAAGGCACACCCGGCACCAGCAGCTCCCTTGGATCCGTCAGTGTAGAACTTAAAGTAGTCTGGGTATGAACTTATCTTTTCTAAGGCTAGTTGTGCGAGATCTGATGGGGCTGTTCTCGTTTTCCCGTGCTGCATCAGCTCAAAATCGCATTCAACAGTGGTTCGGCGCCATGGTTCCAACCCCCCAGGTCGTTTCTTTGCTATGGTCCCAAAGTTAATACCCGATTCTTGTAGCCAGTGCATAACCCGGGTGCATAGAGCTGAGGATGAGCTTTGTCTACCGCCTGTGAAAAGTTCTGTCAATGAGTTATCAAAGATCCACTTGTATGTAGGATGGGCTCTTAGTTGGTTGAGCGTTGGTCTCCGGTCCGCTGCTCAGTAGCATGCAGTAGCAGTGCGTTGGGATCGAGTCTCCTGAGACGCTCCAGCGTTCAATATTTATCAGACGTAGGTCGACTGGCAACTGACTGGTGAGAGAGTGACCTGAGCGGCCGTTCCTGTACTTTGTGGGACGTTGAACTTTGGTTTCTAAATTACCCCCCCCATGGCGGAAGCGGCTCGTTCAGAAGTTGGGGTCTGGGTCTCGGTGAAATCTTATAAAATCCTTCAAACTTTTGGCCTTGTTGCCACCTTAAAAATATAGAATTCGTAAAATTTGGACAAAAATGGAGTCTGCCCTTCATTTTACATCAACATAGATCAGGAGAGCAGCAAAACTCAGAAAGTGTTCAAAGAGTCCAGCCTAACGTGCATTAACAGGCCAGGCCCCCCACCTGTTTCAAGGTGGCGGAGAACCGCTTAGCCGAAAAACGAAACGTGGCCACATTTAACAAATTTAATAGCGCGTCGATAAGACTTTAAAATCGGCCGAAAATTTTTACTTATAGGCTTCAAAGTCAGACCTGCATTTGAGATCGCCGTAAACGCGCGGTCGGACCAGTTAGCTCATGAAGACCGAGTGGTGACGTCATAACGTCATATAAGCGGGACTATATGTCAAGGTCACTTCACAAAAACAAGGCAAGGTCAAGGTCACATGTCAAGGTCATATCTGCACTTCAAGGTCACACCACTGTCGTCCGGCCAAATGATGTTACCCCGTCGACATATATTATGCTATGACGTCATCGGTAGGGTACCCCATTACAAAGGTCAAAGTCAAAGGTCAAGGTCAAAGGTCATTGGAAAGGCAATCCTCATTTCCCGCCAAACAGTGGCTATAGTGTTAGTCAAAGTGTAAATAATAAGTAGTATACCATAGGTGACCTTAAAGGCAATGAACTGAATGACCTTGACCCAAAAGTTGTGGGAAGCTTCTGAGACATCTTCTCAGAACCTGTCCACCTTTAGCTTATTCCCGCCATTTTCCTGCATAATCACAGCATTTACCAATCGATCCCAGCAGGCCAATATTTGACCTTAACGACCTTGTTGACCTAAGATATTGACCTAGGCAATGAAATTTGGTCATCATGTAGATCACCATAGCCCCCACCCACCTACCAAGTGGCGTTTTCTAACCCTCTTAGTTTCCGAGATCTTAGGGGCCCACCAGGCCCCCTCCAGTGCGCGTTAGTGCCAGACCCCTCTCCAGTGCGTGTGTTAAGTATTCATAAAAGTAGAAAATTATCCACTTAAGCCCACTTAACCGTCACCAACGAAAATCGGAATCAAGATCGAGAAACTGATCCAAACGGAAACCGTTCTATAAACGACGCCCAATTCAGCACAGTCAATTCAAGCTACGGTCTTTCACGTCTGGCTTCAATATTCAGTCCATCATAAACGGCGGACAATAGCCACGGTGGAATTGCCGCAATACCCAGCCCAGCAGCTATTCGGTCATTAGCCGTGAAATTAATTCGAAACTATGGCCAGCGCACTGCGCCCCTTGAGCTCTGAATTTCCATGCCACTCACGTACACTCGTCAGCGCTACCCGGCTCAAGAGGCTGTTGAAGCCTTGATGCGGTGTGAAAATTCGATTTAATATAGCTCCCTGGTGACGCAGAGTCAAAGTAAAGAAACGGACCTACATATAATTAAACCGGCGCCAACAGAATAAAACACTGGCGGTTGTATTAAATGATACTACGTCAAAACGTTGACGGCAACGTGAGGTTTCATGGTAAAATGTCTCTTACCGATTACACATTTCTAATCGTTCGAGAAACACCTTGCGTCCGCTTTGGAGCAACATAAAAGAGAACAGTGAGCGCACAGCTTCATTAGAGAGTGTGGAGCTTCAATAATGCTCCAGTCCCTGCGATCTAGCTTTCCTGAGTAAGCAGGAAATGCCCGCCGGACAAAACCCTAATAACTAAACAATTACCGGCAACCGTGGCGGCTGTGTCAGCTTAATGACGCCGGGGAGCAGAGTCAGGTGCGCAAGGATAGGCACGAGAGAAAACTGGTTAAAGCCGAATTCAAAACTTTTGCAACCCCTCTCCCGAAAATATAAAAGTCGCTGTAAATACAGTCATTATGCCAAATACAAACGTTACACCGGCAGTCCAAACAGCCGAGGACTGGTCACCTAAACAACAAATTGGGTACTATGACTGTCCGTAAAACGCGATTTCCGATTGTAAGTTAGCATACTCCTCTTGCACATTACCCCGTAACAGTTGCAGGTTCACGCCCGTACCAGTTGAGCGGCACAAATCTCACAAATAAGCGAGGCACAGCACGAACTTTTCATCTAAATCCGAAAATCAACACAGAAACACAAAATTACAGAAATTATCCAAGATCACATCACCGTCTCCAATTATTTCAAGTATAAATTACGCCGGAGATCACAGAAAGTATCTTTGCGGGCAGGATTCTATGGTAAATTACCCACACTCTAGGGAATGTGAAATATAGAATTCACGATGCCTTAAACCATGCTCTGAATTCACACGCTTACGTTCAATACTGTCGCAGACCTATAATGAAAACGAGGCATAACGATAGTACAGCACATTTCAGCCGTCCCCGGGAAGAGAGGCGTAATTTACATTCAAGGCTCTTCCGCCTTGATCACGGCATTGAAATAAGTTAAAATACACATTAAGTACATAGAAGAAACAAACTATTATATGTATTGCAAATATTGTGTCTACCGTTTGAATACTTCTTGAATTTTTCAAAACTAGGTACAAATCGAGCATGCAAACACTTCATAAAAACCTCTGGTCGGAAAACAGTTTACGAAACAGCCATAAACAGTTCACAATATACCGTAATCATCTAACACACTGCTCAATTATTATTTTCGCTACAGTATCACAAAGTTTAATTTTCCCCACATTCCCGTTGATCGTCGATGTTGTGTTTATAAAGGCCGCTTCTACTGTTAACCTTTCTTGTTTTTTTCTTTTTCCGAACATAGTATGACTAATTTGTTCCAGTTTGGGAGATGGCCTGCATTTTCAACGTGTCTTACTATGGCATTAGTTGTTCTGTGATATCTGAGGTCCGCTTTATGTTCTTGCACCCTTGTTTTTGTTCCCCGGAAGGTTTCCCCAATGTAACTTTTGTTGCAGCCGCCACATGGTTTACAAAGCAGTGGCCAATGAAAGCGCCGCCCAAGATAGCCGATCATTTAACCAAAAAGTGCGCACGATACTCAGATCGGACCAAGGCAAGCGAATTCTCCACCTTCTTGAAGAAACTCCAAGAGCAAACAACATGCGTGGACTTACAAAAGCACACAAGGCAGGAATAACGATGAGACCGATCACCTCAGGGATTGGCAGCGCCCCGCACCAACTTGCGAAGACACTTGCAAAACCCCTCTCCCAATTCCTCGGTAAGATAAGCTCATCCCATTTGAGGAACTCGGGGGACCTTTTGAACAGGATCTCAGACATAGATATGGCCAACAAAAAGCTGGTAAGCTTTGATGTTAAGGCTCTATTTACTAACGTTCCGATCCAAGGGGCTATGGATGCTGAATCCAGAGCTTTAGAGACAGTGCTCGATGTTACGTTGCATGTCCCAAGGGCGGACTTCATTAAAGGGAATGTGGCACCTTCACAACGTGATTTTAACTGAGATAGCCAAGTTGTAAAGCAAGTCGGAAAACCCGGTAATCCATATTTCATTTGTCTTGGAACTCGATATTTCCGTAGAAAAAAGCTAAAACCTACCTGACACCAGCCCCCCATCAGCCCGTCGCCGGGTGGCCATTGTTGTGAGCTACTGGTGTGACGACATATGCTGACGTCACGATGAACATCAGCCAATCGAAGCACTTGAAGGGTTTCAAGTATAGAAGTGGTTGCCAGATCGTGAAATCATCCACAGGCTGATATTTATTTCTTTTCTAGAGGAGTATATTTAAAAACAAAATATTGAGCTTATTGTACATTTTTCAAAGAAATCATGAGTGGTTTCATTATTTTTGGCTAAAAGTACGCCTAATTTCACTAAATTCCAGGATTCCACCAAGGTGCCACATTCCCTTTAAGCTTGTACGGTTGTGCATCGAGTTCGGGGCTCTAGAATTTGAGGGAATGGAGTTTAAACAACTGGATGGTTTGGTAATGGGTTCTCCTTTGAGCCCAGAGCTGGCTTCCCTGTTTAAGGAAACACTCGAGGCCGACAGTTTTAGAAACATTGTAGGACCCCAGACTGTATGGCTTCGGTATGTAGACATTCTAGCTATCGTTGATATTAACACAGATGTCGATTTGATCCTGTCTGATCTCAACAAAGTGCATCCTACGATACAGTTTATAGTCGGAGTGGAACAGGACGGGAAACTACCCTTCCTTGATACGCTAATCTGGAGTGGAGGCAGTAGCAAACCATCGTTCTCCGCATACAGAAAGGCAACTAACAAAAATGACTTCATTCACTTCGCTTCTGAACACAATTTTAAGGTAAAAACAGGAGTGATATTGGGGTCGTGCTTACGTGCGTTTAGAATTCGTTCCGAGCAGTTTCTTGCAGATGAACTTGAAAATATAAGAAACACATTCAGGAACCATGGCTACCCGTTAGGACTTCTAATTCAACTGCAGCAGAAGGCCAGGAATATTAGGAATAGGCCAGCCAAACCAAGTCAAAATAGTACCAAGAAATTTTTCGAATCAGTCCCAGCCTCACAGGGTACTGATAACATTGCGTCACTGGTCGGAAAAACTATGACGATCTGTTCACCAGCGGGAACTTTAAATTAAACATTTAGTTAATAAAAAACAGAGAATCAAGACTAAAAAGAACAAGAATAGTGTCGTGTACAAAGTCCCATGTGGCGGCTGCAACAAAAGTTACATTGGGGAAACCTTCCGGGGAACAAAAACAAGGATGCAAGAACATAAAGCGGACCTCAGATATCACAGAACAACTAATGCCATAGTAAGACACGTTGAAAATGCAGGCCATCTCCCAAACTGGAAAAAATTAGTCATACTATGCTTGGAAAAAGAAAAAAACAGGAAAGATTAAGAGTAGAAGCGGCCTTTATAAACACAACATCGACGATCCACGGGAATGTGGGGAAAATTAAACTTTGTGATACTGTAGCGAAAATAATAATTGAGCAGTGTGTTAGATGATTACGGTGTATTGTGAACTGTTTATGGCTGTTTCGTAAACTGTTTTCCGACGGCAGGGTTTTTATGAAGTGTTTGTATGCTCGATCTGTACCTAGTTTTGAAAAATTCAAGAAGTATTCAAACGGTAGACACAATATTTGCAATACATATAATAGTTTGTTTCTTCTATGTACTTAATGTGTATTTTAATTTATTTCAATGCCGTGATCAAGGCGGAAGAGCCGAAACGTAGGTATGTAAATTGTATTTTTTTCTTAAAACTAAAACGTAATAAAAGAATCCCATTGTAGGCACCTGTTTTACCAATCTGTCTCACCATCCTATATACACTCTCCTTTAAAATATTCTGAATGTGACATACGCTTTTCTTCGGTTGGACGGGAGATTTGAAATGACTAGCTAGTACAGTTTGTTCTATTGTTTCCATGAAAATCATGTAATCGTGTATTTCCATCACTTCTGCACTTGTAAGGTGACCATTTCAAGCGTTGTCGCAATGAGTATGAGGTGACAAGAAGCTATGAAAGGAGACGGCAAGGAGCTATGGTAGGAGATGGCGAGGAGACCTAGCAGAAGCCACTTTCCGCTCTGCTGGTCAGCCTTCCTGGGCTTCCGAGCATCACTGGACACTTCTCAGTTGGGATTACATTATTGTCAGCGACGTTCAGTGCAGTGTACTGTACAGTCTCGTCCAAACGTTCACTCAGTACTGCAATCTACTCCGCAGAGAGCAGCAATTATGAAAACAGACACCAGAGGTCTCCGCGTTTGTGTCGTTAAACGACTGCCCGTATCCCGTGTTACTACACAGGTTGAATTTTCAGGTTCCAGATGTCATGAGGTAGATGCAAAAATATAAGAACAAAGATGAAATGGATTCAGCTAAAGAGGATTACTTGTACATACATAAATAAATGACAGGCAATGCACCCCAAGATCAAACAAACAATTCATACCAGGTAGATACAACGACTGCTTTCGCACAAAACAAAGTGTTCCAAGGCTTACAAAGACTATTCAATAACGTAATAATACAGCAAACACTGGTAGTGGTACGGGGGAAGTCACTCATCCACACAACCTTAACGACAGCCCGCCGAGATAAGAGAGGTGAAATCGTAACCCGATACCAGGCAGACAACGGCTATACAAATGCATCGTACAGTGGGACCCAACAAACTGCGTGCTTAAGCTTAAGCACTGAGTGCTTAAAAATTGGCTTACAACGACCTATGGACATCTTAAGATGTAATGAATTTAGCCGCATGCCAGCTTTCATGCATATTAATGAGAGAGATGGTTGTCTGAGATAAGTGCGGCTGATCAGTGTTGCGTGGCCGGTCAATTCTCGGGACAGTTCTAGCTTTCACTGGCGGGCCGGCGCTAACAATCACGGCAGGAATGCAGCTACGCCCCTCTTTTGCGACATACTGCATAGTTGTGCATTGAGCAAAACGTACATCTTACTGATGTGCAACCGGTCATGTATGTTCATCCATGGTTGGCGTGAACCTTTGTACAAACATGGCGACAGCAGGACACCGCAGTGAATACGGCCCGGCGGTTTAGTGGTATGAAACGGAGGGCGGCCCGTGCAGCGGCCACTCGTTACGAGGCGGCAACGCCAGTCGCTCTCAGCTGCCCGGTGTCGGAGGAGCGCCGCAGTGCATTCCATAACGAGCCAAGTAGCTGAGACGGGCGCTGCTTGAGAGCGCAACGCTGCTATTAATGCCGGATTTCCCGGGATAAGCAAAAGGAATTCATGAGCTGGCATGACAATGTTGCATGGGTATGAATAATCTATTGTCTCTACAGATGGGACAACTCTCGCAATGACTTGGACACGAAACAGGACCAAAGGAATGCCAACACTCAACGAAACTGCTGATGCATTGCCAGGAACATTGTCACGCCAACAGCAGGCTTCATTTCGAAGTACCTGCACAGGCCAATCAACCAAAAGCAGGAGACATAAACAGTAGAATCGAAGTACATATTTTAACCTGAAAATGGCACGGCACAAGTTCCGCTTCCTCAATCCCATTCGTATGGTTTAGTCTTCTAGGACGAGCAATAACTCAAAAGACACAATCCAGACTGATAGCGATGGCTCGACGGTGCCAGGCAGGTCCCTCGGCGATATGTTTAAAAAAACTTGTTCAACCCTTCAAAAATATGTTTTAGCATATGTAAAAACCCTGAATACGGTGGATAGCATCTGAAATTTATTTGAGCAACGTGTCAATGTGTTGGATGTTAACATCTTGTCTGTATCTTTATTTTGTTCCTAAAGCAGCAGGGTGATGTGAAGATGTGACGTGGGTGTTCTGTTTTATCTTATTACATCACCTTTTAATGGATGTTTATCTGCTGGTGATTTTAACCTACTGAACAAATAAACCAATAAATAAATGGCCCAACCTCCCAGCTGGCAGCCCAACCTGCCAGCTAGCGGTCCAACCTCCCAGCTCACCGCCAACCCCCAGCTAGCGGCCAAACCTCCCAGCTAACGGCCCAACTTGCCAGCTAGCGGCCCAACTGCTCATCTAGCGGCGCTCCAACTACATGCACGACACACAACCATGGTACTGGCGCTCGGCGTCGAGTGCGCACCGAGTCAAACGCTGTGATCGCTGCGGACTTGGAGTTGTTCCGCAAACTCTCCGTTCAACGACACTTTCAGCTCTTTAATTTGGAGCCGTCTGAGCTGCTGGGGAGCTCTGAAGACACGTGTCCTCACAAAGCAGCGGGCGTATGTTCCAAACTTTACAGTTGTGTCTAAAGGTCACAGCGTTTTGGACTTAACCGAAAACCACTCTACTACAGCTTTCAACACCCGGAATTGGGATAACTACTGTAAATTGTTTCGGGAAAGACTTGTCGGGAATTACCCATAACTGAAAGCACGCAAACATGGTTCAAACCCAAAAATGCACATTCTGAATCAAACAACGGCCAATATGGACACGAAAAATACAGTTACTAGTTATTTCCTAGAGAATTGTTGGATCATAAAACTATCCGATTACATATTTCCCTCATACGGAAGTTCAAAGAACCGATGTTTCCTTTGGAATACCCGGAGATATCAGCCAGGCACTTCGAACGACCAACAAAGCTTTTGACCTTTACAGAAAACTGCATGACCGGCAGCAGGCAGCCTCCCAAGTTGGAAACGGCTGAATTAGCCCCTGCTAAATTAAATGAAGCCGATCTATTCTCTCGCTCTTCCATGAAACATAAATGACAGTTGTAAGTGTTCACCAGAAACACAAAACAGCAACTGGAGCAGCACTATATAATGATAAAATAGAAACAAGCGACAACGGAAACAAAGGGCGATGTCATAGGCCTAGCGAGATCTTGACTGACCTCCGCATTCCTGCTCTATGGGTCAATCTCGACTTCCGCATTTATTTGAAGGGAATATTTCTTTATATATATATATATATATATATATATATATATATATATATATATATATATTATATATTTATATATATATATATGATAAATATATATATATATATATATGGACGTACTATATATATATATATATATATATATATATATATATATATATATATATATATATATATATATATATATATATTTCAATATTGAGAACTTTGGACTACCTATATATATATATATATATTAGGGTAGTCCAAAGTTCTCTATATTGGAAATTGTTCAGGGCTGCATGCCGCCCTTATTTCAAATACAGAAATACACGATCGAGCCAAAAATCACGTCAACCGGACTATATTTAGAGGTCCCCCTGAAGTGGACGATAGATCAACACTGCAACAGTGCAAATGACAATCCGACATGAAGTCACATCCATCAACCCGCATTCTTTACCCTATATATGCTGCTTTGGATGACGAAGGCTGCTCCCTCCTGTGCTTGGCTACTACCTTCAGGAGGAAATGTTTCTGGACTTCGTCCTTGGTGAGAAGGAGTCGAGTTGAAGGAGCTGGGCAAAGCGATGCCTCTCTCCTATTATTACAAATATCCCTTTTGTTGTCTCCAGTGCATTTTGTGGCCAAACTAGTATTATCTGGCACCTGAATCTCAGCGAAATGGTAAATTTATGGATTTATCCATCCCAATTTCCACACCAAGTTCATTTCCTTTGCACTACGAGTTATCTGCCACAACACCACATTACTCATTTAACAGCAGTATTGCATTATAAACCCATAGGTGCAATAGCTTATCGATATGATTAAAAATTAAAAGCGCACTCGTTCAAAGTTCCGATGATGAAATATGAAAGAACACTACCGAGGCTCATCACTACGCAATTAGCAAAACGTGAACCTGGTGGCTTGTGTACGAAGTAAGCTCCCGCGTTACCTATTGCGTCTATCCACCGTGCATGCCCCGGGAGGGGTGAAAAGTGCACTATGGGGGACCAGTAAATATTATCCGATTTGCACCAAATTTTGTATGGACATATCTGAAATGCAGCGGAACACGGGCAACATGCAGCCCGAAATATTTTACAACATTTATGTTTTACCATGGAGACGTGGACCACCCTAATATATATACCCAGCTTCATGCCGCAAAAATACACAAATAAGCCCCTTGAAACAGGGTGGGCAAAATACCGGTAAAAACTAGGTTTATGGCAGTCAGTGACATAAACTGGTAAATACCGGCATTTACCGGGAAAAAGTGACAAAAACTGACAAAAGTAAAAAAAACCTTTAAACGGACAATGAGGTCCTAGTTTTCGGACCTCTTTTGTTCATAAAATGTTCTTTTTAGGATTTTCACAAAGTGGTCCACTCCCTTTAAGTAACCTCAAGAATCTCTCCATTCGTGACATTTTCCATCAAGATCAGGCTTGGATTTCGGTGTCCCTCTTGCTCCAAACGCGTGTGTATTGGGGTTTATAGGGCGCTTTCAGCATCTAGGCTATATCGCACCCAGGTTGCTCCAAACGATTCCATCTTGGTTATCATACATACATACCATGGCGCGAGGGAGAGGAGGGAATTCTACGCCTATCTATCCGGTCAATGGCTGGATAAGGCTAGTCCTATTTGATAAATATATATCCTATCTGAGTTAAGCTTTGGCATCACTTATTGTCAAGAAACAATATATTGAGCATTACTCGAAAGTAGAGATATTCAGAAACATGGCAGAATCGATATGGGGACCACTAGCTTATTAGGCAAAAAACAGTGACCCAAAAACAAGTTTTGGGCAGGAGAAGTTAAAATCAAATTCTAGTCCGAGAGCGAAAAAAAGACTTCAGATTCGTACACTGTTCACCAGAATGACTTTGTCGTCTCAAATCACAAAATGTATGTACATCGTTCGACAGCTAAGGATGAGCTGACAAAAATATTCGTAATGAACATCGATGGCTTTTTCACAACCTCCATTTTTGTACATTTTTGCTTTGATTAGTGATTCAGAATCCTTCCGGGTAGCTACTTATGGGTTATTGCACATCAAATAAAAGCTCACGGTTCTGAGAACAAAACTGTGTAAGCCGAACCCAAGCGTCTTACTGGAATTCATTGACATATCCCTTCAAGTGTAGCGGAGTTTCAATACTGTCATTAAGGCGCGACATCCATGCTATTTACACAGCTTTCGTCTTTAGGTCTGCCGTACGGGTTCGGCCTGTGCCTTGCCATTTTCTTTTGTTTTTTTACGGTTCTCACCGGTGTTGTTTGGTGCCATTTTGATTTTTCGCATTTCACATCGGTTAAGAGAGAGGTTGATTGATCCCAATAGCCACGTTTAAAAACCGACGACTTATTTTCACTGTTAAGAATGTTTCGGTTCTTGCTTTAGCGGTTGCCAGCAAACAAGTTATGAGGCTTAATGGAGCGACGCGCTCAGGTCAGTGGCCGTACCGGACCCTCACAACCCCGCCCTACCCTTGGTTTCTCCCACAGCACGGGGTGCTGTTCCACGGAGCCTTCACTGACTTATGCATACCTGCCGGGACGTACACTCACAGGCAGATCAAAACAGCAGCAGGCTAAGAGCTCGCATTTTTCGCAGCCGCTAAAAAAATATTCGAAATATTTTTGACACAACACAAAGGTTTCCTCTCTTTTCAAACGTAGCTATTAGTACCAGTCCACTTTATCTCAACGGAAGCGAAAATCAAAAGCCTAGCTGGAACCAAAAACTCTGCACAGGATCGTAAATAAAGACGAGAAAGCCGGCTCAGACAAGACCCGCACGGCAGGCATAGTAGCATGGAAACCGTGCCGTCACTGACGGTGTTGAAACTTGTCAACGTTTAAAATGATGCGCCAATGAGCTTCCTCAAGATGCATGGATAGTAGCGTACCCAGGGGGGGGCAGCGGCACCCTCCCAAGGCCGCCTCCCGCAATCCAAAGTGCCGCCTCCCGCCCATGTCCCGCGCCTTCGGCGCCCGACATGCCTTTTGATAATAATTGACCGTCTCATGCACCCATCGAGGGCAGAAATGAGGCTTGATTTGACTTTTAGTACAAGTTCTTCTCTCATGTTGCCGCCCCTGCCCTTAGCGTGCCGCCTTTTTACCTGATAAGTACCCTCTCCGGCCAATTTTTTTCCCTCCAGTAACTTGCCGCCCCCAGTCAATGCCGTCCCCGCATACCCAGCCCCTCCTCTCCGCAGCACTGACCTGGAAGTCGACATGGCGACTCTTAGCCTCCTCCTTCTCCCAGGACATGTGAATGAAGGGCCGCTGCACGTAGTTGTAGATGACTTCTGCGCGCCCGCCGGGCCGCGTGCGCACCTTTTCCTTGTGGGTGGGGTAGCCCTCGATGCCCAGCCGGATCTTCTTCAGACCGCGCTCCTTCAGCACCTGGCGGACAAACTCTGAACTCAGGCGGCGTCTGACGGCCCAGCACCAGAACAGCCGCCAGGGGCCGGTGAGTGAGGGCGGCGCAGCTGCAACCGCAGCCATCTCCACAACCATAGTTGAACAATAAATCATACTTGCTCAAATATCTGCTCACCGACCCGTCGGGCGGAGGAGCTAGCTACCTGACCTGAGGTTGACAATTGCTGGGGCAACACACCCATCCCCCTGACGGCATAACACACGAACTAAAGCCTCCCCCCGGCACCACCAGGCTGACATCACGGCGACTCAAGGTAACCGTATCCCGCTGGTGCTTTGTGGTGGTGGTTTAGGGCGCGCCGACAACAAAGGTCATGTGGACGCTGGTGCTTTAAAACTTTGCGAAATGATTTAATGCAAAAATTGTTGCCGAAAAGGTAGACACAGGAGGAATTTTGTGTACGTTATAGGAATAATCTCTGAGGAGAACAGGAAACATATTGCATATGAATGCAGTGACAAAATTAATTGCAGACATTTCGGTCGAATCTCTCTCTTTCTCTTTCTCTTATATTATATTTTCTGCTCATTATAAGCTGGAAGCGATATCCATCTATTGATAGGGAGAATGTGCACATACTTGAGATGAAAATTTTTTTTTCAAACCTGCACTTCGGTAACGTTCCGAGCTTTAGTTGCACATCGGCGGCGGTCCCTAGCCTACCGTAAAGCGGTAAACGACTGCCCAAACCCAGTGAAAACTTTAAACAAGTTACCGAAATACAGTACCAAAACAAGCCCATTCCGCCAGCTTACACCCTCAAGAGCCACAAGCCAAATCGGAATGGTGAAAAGGTCCGGGAGTTCCTACTCCGACACGTCTGGCATCCGGCATCATCAGAAACCAGGCATCGATCATCCTACCCCAGGACCAGGCCCGGCTAATGCCACCCAGAGGGCCGCGGCTCCCCTCCCCCACCGTCGACACGGCGCACTGGTACCGAGAATAGACGCGAAGCATGCAAAGGGACGGGAGCACCTCAATTTCAAGACGCAATGCCAACATTTTTAAGCCGCACCCCACCGGGGGTCCGGCGCCAACTTCGCCCCACCGGGGGGCATCAATGTCCCCCTCTAACTCCGAACATATGGGAGTTAGAGCAATTCTGAAAAGTGCGTTGGAAAGCTCGTTGGAATTCAGCATGATTTTACTTCGCATATTTAAGCTCTCAGGTCAATGGTTTGACCTCCAGAGGTCAAGTTGGGACAAGATAGGCTATTTCCACTAACATATGCAATGCTTAAGAATCCTGGGCATAGCCCTCAAGCCCTTAGAGCTATTGAGATCTGGTAAAGTACAATTGACGGGCAAATGTCAGGGCTCTCCGCTATGTGGAACATAATATCTTCACGCATATCAAATGAAAGCTAACGATGAGACATACACGATGACGCTTAATTCAGCACTCTAGCTCGATTAAGTCAAAAGTCATCTTCAACGTACTGTTTTCGATCCTGGTGACCTTTGATGACCTCAGATAGGTCAATTGGCAAATATCGCCACTGGAATCCGTCAAAGGGTAGCAAAGAATGTTTTTCTGAGAAATTTGAGCATTTGCAATCCTTTTTGCGACTTTTAGATCATATGAAAGCTTTTCTCATGCTTTTTATATGGGAGAGGTCACCTCGTGACCTGACCTCAGGTCACGAAATCTAACAATCCCAGATACGAATTTTTTTAGATCCTGGAGGGGTCATCAAGTGTAGAAGGTTTCAAATCGATCGGCCTAGAAATGTAGCTATGGTAGAACTCAAAATTTGAAGTGAGGTGACCTTGTTCGACCTCGCCTGGCGACCTGACCTGATGTGGCCCGGTGTAAAAATTTCAAAATGTTAGGGATGGTATGAAAATGATGGGGTGAGAGATAGACCCCACAACCACCGTGCTGCGCCACATCGTTTTTCTGTTATTCTGAAGGGGGGTATTGATGCCCCCGTGGGGCGAAGGTTAATGCTGGCGGACTGGAGTAAACTGTTACTCACATCCGGAGAAAGCGGCTTCAATGAGACATCCTATTGCACCCAGTTGGTTTTTGACACCTGGTAACAGGCCGAGTGCTATTCCTACCTCGAGAGCACTTCCACCGCCGTCGGTCTGCCTTTTGGTTGCGGGATGACAACAGTGCGACAGACCGAAACCAAACACGGGTCCAATTGCTGCCCGCCTCAATAATTACTGTTCCATTCACCGAAACAACGCACAGCCTCGCACACCCCAGAGAGCATTAATAATGAAACGCATAATTTAGCAGGGCGGTGGTGATGAACAGGCGAACACACCAGCTAGAGTTCTAAATAAGCTCCGCGGGCGTTCTACACCCGTTCCCGTTACCTTAAGACGTTGATTAACACGCGCATTGACGGGGGTCTGAGCCACCTTCGCATTGACGGGGGTCTGAGCCACCTTCGCATTGACGGGGGGCGGGTACCTGCCCCCCTAAGATCTCGAGAACCACAGTAGGAAGCGAAAAACGGTAAACGGCGTTGGGTTGCCCATCCACTTCTCCATCGAAAACATTTGAACCATTTTTTTCAGGTCACATTTAAGGTAACGAGAGGTCAAAACATGCCGTCATAGGTATAACATGTAAATTCAGTTTTTCGGCCATTACATCTGAACAAGTAAAGATAGAGCAAAACAACCTAAACTATATGAATCATCTCAGCAAGCTGAATCGAATGATATATAATTTGACCTTGCTAGGTCAAATCAAGGATTTGACCTAACCTGAGGTCAGGTCAGGGTCAAATTATATAAAAAGCATATTATTAGAACCGCAAAGCCCATGCGAGTCTAATGCAGCTAAAATAAATGTTCTATCACCATCCGTTACTGAGTTATTCCGTAAAAAACCATTTTTCCCATGTATTTCCAATGGAGAGGTCATGCCTCGTACCTGACCTTAGGTCATCGATATCAAAAATACCGGAACATATTTTAGAGAAGTCGGTGGGGCCATTATGTGATATGAGTTTCAATCGGATAAGTTTACCCTGCTCCGACTTATGCAATCTTAAACTTTTTTTGAGGTCGGGTCACTTGACCTGTACTGGTGACCTGACCTGTCATGACCTAACCTTAAAATTTTCACAGAAGTTGTAAAAATGATGAGGGAAAAGGTATACCAGGTACGGCGGCGCTACGCGCCGTCGTTTTTCTGCTATCTCCGAAAAACCCGAGGAGGGGGGCGGGGACCCCCCCCCGTCAATGCGCGTGTTAACATAGTGATCACAGTATAAAGCCCACTCATCGCAACTTCTTCAGAGCTGTGTCACATTACTGGATAATTTTTCCAAAAGCGCATGACTTTTTCGATCCTTGAGTATCCCTAGAGATGCAGAGACAAGGTCCGGCTGTCGGCAAATAACATGCTGTTTCGCGACCTTTTTATCTGAAACTTGAATATCCCTAGAGAAGCAGAGGCAAGGTCCAGCTATCGGCAAATAACATGTTTTGCGACCTTTTTTATCTGACACTTGAATATCCCTAGATATGCAGAGACAAGGTCCGGCTATCGGTAAATAACATGCGTTTTGCGACCTTTTTGTAGCCCTAGCTTCAGTAGCTTCCTTGTAATCATTAACGATACTGCAAAACCTCTTGTACAAAGTAACACAAATTTGTAGCTCCAGCTTCCTTGTAATCATTAACGATACTGCAAAACCTCTTGCACGAAGTAACAAAATACAGTTCGTGACCCACTAGAACTGGCAGACTCTCAATTACGTTAGCAGGTACACTGAACTTCAAACAAAAATACATTGGGAGTCATACCTAATCAGCCCTGAACAACAGTGAACTATGTCAGGCCTAGAACTCCAACTATCTGAAACCGATCTGTTTCACCTCAAAGTCCCTGCGCAATAGTGGCAAGCGTAGGACTATCACAGAAACGCATGCTTTTAGCAGGTGCGACAATATAATTAGCAAATGTCGAGGAATCGAGTAAAATCTGGCAGCACGGCGGAAAAATTAGCTCCAGAGCGATTAAAAGTGAAGCGTGTTCTTTTGAGCAGTAATTGGGGACGTCTGTTGCTCATACGCACCACATAAAAATACGCTAGACCCCGTCGCATAAAAAGCTAAAAAATCCGGACAATCAGCATAAGCGAAAACATAAAGTATGATAATCACCCAAGGATGCTCAAAACAGAGTCAACATATTAATTGCTGTCAGCGTAGATCGTACCTGTTTGACCACGTCCCTGTTTTCGATGTACTTGAAGAAGCGGTACAGTGCGGTCGACTTCAAAGCTGAAACACAAACAGCCCCTGTAACAACTCTCAACAACTATTAACTTCTGCAGCGTAAGTTAAGCAGGCAACAGAAAAAACTACCGCAGTTGGAAATATAGCTAAGGGCGAAACGCTGAACACGATGTTCGTTGGGATATTGAAGAACTGTTACAAGGGTCAACTGCATTAAGCCTGAAACTTAATCACGCGCTGTGGGGTGGGGGGGGAGGAGGGGCGGTCCTACAGCGACCCAACCTATTTTTCCGAGGTGGCCGCAGAATCGTCCGCACCCCGAAAACGCTACATGACTACATTTGAGATAATTCACAAGCAGTTCCATTGGTGAAATAATTTTGAAAATCTGTCGAAAAGTTTGTAGTAATAAGCTTTCAAAGTCAGGTCTATATTTTGAGATCGCACCCAATCGCACGGTCGCACCAGTTCGCCCGCACTGTAGACCAAGTAGTGACACCATATACTACGGCGATATGTCAAGGTCACCTCACATGAAGGTCTTGGTCAAGTTTAAAGGTTACAGTTCAAGGCCATAATAACATTTTCAAGACCCTGACGCTAGTTCTTTCGGTAACATAGCGTTACTCAGTTTGACGTATGTTACGCTATGATATTAAAACTGATGTTACTCAAGGTTAAGGTCAAGGTCACAGGTTAAGGTCAAATATAATTTATAAAGGTCAAATCCTCATTTTCCGTCCAACGGTTGACAGAGTGCCAGTTATATAGTACATTATTGGGAAGTCGACCCACCATAGGTTCCATTTTGCTTCAAAGCAAATATCACACATACAAGAAATTCATGTCGACTTATCTAGACGCGAATACAGAACCTTGGCAAAATATAAACTAAGCTATTACCCACGATGACCATACCAAAAGTTCCCAAGTTTCACATTTTGTTTCTCTCAGAACTCGCCTATTACGGTGCATAAGCGCTTCATGAGCTTACTTCTTTTTAACCCTCGCCCCACCGGGGGCCATCGATGGCCCCCCTAAGGTTTTTCCGGGATAGCAGAAAAACGACGAGGCGCAGCACCGCGGTTGAGGGCTCTACCTCTCACTGCATCATTTTCCCATCATCCCTGAAATTTTTTACCCCGGGTCACCCAAGGTCAGGTCACCAGACGAGGTCAACCAAGGTCACCTCACTTCACCTTTAGAGCTCTGTAAGAGCTACATTTCAAAGTCGATCGATTTGAAACTTCCTACACTTCATGACCCCTCCAGGGTCTACAAGGTGTATATCCGGGATTTTTCGATTTCGTGCCCTGAGGTCAGGTCACGAGGCGACCTCTCCCATTGGAAAAGCATGGGGAAAAGCTATTTCATGATATAAAAGCCACAAAAGTGATTGCAAATACTCAGACTGCTCAGAACAACGTTTTTGGACACCCTTTCACGGATTCCAGGGGTCATATTTGCCCTTTGACTTTTCCAAGGTCATCCAAGGTCACCAGAGGTCAAAAACAGTATTTTGACAATAACTTTTGATCTAATTGCGCTAGAGCGGTGAAACAAACACCATCGTGTTTGTCTTGTCACTGGCTTTCATTTGATATACGGCAAGGTCACTTTTTGACCTTTCGTGACCTCAGGTCATATTAGGTCACGAGGTGACCTCTGGCGGTCAAACCACTGGCGGGAGGTCTTTACGTTCCACATAGCGGAAAAAGTACTGGCAATTTGCTATCAAATGTACTTTACCAGGCCTCAATAGCTCTAATGACATAAGAGTTATGCCCAGTTTGCTTAATCATTGCATATTTGAGTGAAAATAGCCGATCTTGACCTAATTTGACCTCTGGAGGTCAAACCATTGACCTGAGCACTAAAACATGCGAAGTAATTTCTTACTGAATTGACGCGAGCTTTCTATTGCACTTTGCAGATTTGCGCTAACGCCCATATTTTCGGAGTTAGAGGGGGGCCATCGATGGCCCCCCGGTGGGGCGAAGGTGGCGCCGGACCCCCGGTGGGGCGCGGGTTAACACACTATTCTCAATCCTCCCCTTCCTTACCCCCTACGAGTCTAGCGGCCGCAGCCGGCTGTTCGGCAGTAACTGGAGCCACCACACGGTCGGGGGAGCCGAGTTCCGCTTTCAAAACGACCTATTTCTCTGCAGGCGGTGAGCGCTAGGACGAATGTAAGTACCAATGAAAGATTTTACGACATACTCTATCTCCGGGCCATTTCAGTTCCATTTGAAGGTGCCGCATTTTTCGTGTTGCAACTTCTAATGTTATTCCAAAACACGCAGTTCAGTGGGTCGCAGCCAGCCGTCGCGCTTGAATTATTGATGAGTCATAGAAGCAAGTTCCTAACGGGGGTCATATGGTCTAACGGCTGGCACACGTCAGAAGCCAGAACCATTTCGATTTCAGTACCCGGCGTTGTGGAACATTTCAGAGGAAATATACCAAGGTTAACTAAATCTATCGTCAAGTCTGGCTTTAGGACCTCCAAGACGTGGGCCATATAATGTGACTCATTGTTTTCCCAAGTCGATTAGAAACGCTATATCTCTGTAGTCACTGGCGGACCCCGCGAATAAGCAGGACTTCAACCCTACCGTTTAGAGTTATCACAGATATGTTATCACATCAGATCCACTCTCGACATTGCTGGAACACAGTGCACTCCTGCGCTCCCGGCGCCACTCACTCTGGCTGGCCTCCTCGCCCATCTGCGGAGGAAAGTCCTCGTCCCAGTCCACCACGTCGTCGTCCAGCAGCACCACCAGGTGGCACTCGCGGTCACCAGAGCTGGCGGCGCGCACCATCAGCGGCAGCAGCAGCGCCTCCAGGAACGTTTCGAACTGACGCCGCGCGCCGTCGTTACTGAGCTCGTGCAGCAGCCCGCCTGCCGGCGCCGGGCAGCAGTCGTCAGTTCATCCCCGACAGCAGCCACCACCCCATGCATTAGCCATCAGCACCACCCCGGGCAGCAGCCGTCAGCACCACCCCGGGCAGCAGCCATCAGCACCACCCCGGGCAGCAGCCATCAGCACCACCCCGGGCAGCAGCCATCAGCACCACCCCGGGCAGCAGCCACCAGCACCACCCCGGGCAGCAGCCATCAGCACCACCCCGGGCAGCAGCCATCAGCGCCACCCCGGGCAGCAGCCATCAGCACCACCCCGGGCAGCAGCCATCAGCACCACCCCAGGCAGCAGCCATCAGCACCACCCCGGGCAGCAGCCATCAGCACCACCCCGGGCAGCAGCCATCAGCACCACCCCGGGCAGCAGCCATCAGCACCACCCCGGGCAGTAGTCATCAGCACCACCACAACACAACAACGGCACAGTGCTCACAGAGTGGACCATCGGTGCCCGTATAGGAGGATGAGGTAGCAAGCGCCTGAGCTTTTCGTAAGGGAATATTTTGATTTCCGACAAACTGGGAAGATCATTAACATTTTGCAGCCAGCAAAAGAAAAAGAAGCGGCCTGTCCAATTACAAAAAAACCTAGAAAGAATAGTGGTTGTCAGCAGGAAGGCTAAAGATTCACCAGCCCCTCACATCGATACGGGGATCAACGACACCTCCGCCGGGAACAAGGAGCGGATACCCGTCGCCCCAACGATCTCAGCAACCCAGTTCAGAAGCAAAAAGCGGAAGCGACGTTGGATAGGCCTTCTTAATCTTTTCCGAAAATTGTACGCACTATTTCTTTGGTCAGGTTCCTTTAGGAGTTACTAGATGTCAAAGCATGTCTTCCTAGGATACCATGGAACCTCACGTTTTGTATCATGACGGTTGACAGAGTACAGCTGTAGCAAGTATATGAGCACCATTGGAATCCTCTCGTCAAGCTCAATCAAATGATGTATCTAATCAGACCGCGTTCAAGTTGTTTGGCAGCATTGCATCAGCAGGGCTGGAGAGGCACAACAGCTACTATGCAGGCATTGGAGAAATTACACCTTTTGGAAGCCCTAAAAGCCAATTTTAGAACTGCATCAACCAAATTTATATAGTTGAATAGAAAGCTAAAACATTTTTATTTTTGTGACCATCGGGCGTTTTCCAAACGTTCAAACAAAGAATATAATTTTTACCAATCTTCCAGAACGTTTAAAAATAATAGCAACTTCAGCACTAACAGCTGTTTGCAGCAACGCTTGAACAGGCTGAGCTGGATTTTGATTGGCCGTTGATTGCTGACGAGGTTGCCATGACAGCTCCCGAAGATAATAAACGACGCTTGATCTCGTGGTCAAAAGTAAACATACTTATCTCGGCTTTTAATAAAAGTGGACGGATTTTAACGAGTTTGCAGGTTTTATTTTGACGTTGGTATTATTGTTCTTCTCTTACTCCATGCAGGCGTGCATGATTAGAAATTTCAGCGTGTTTTCGTAACATCAAGCTTCAGGTATTTGACTCCAATGGTCGCGTGTTTTACAGCTTCACCCTTATCGATGCTTATTCTACATTTTTTAGTAAGCAGTCAGATTATCAGCGTGTGGGTGTTGATAATTTGAATTTACGTGATGGAAGGTATCCAAATTTGCGATTGAGAAGCTAGAAATTGCTTCTGTTTGTATTCTGTTGCTGATTTATCTGTGTCGGTATGTTTGTCAAAATCACTGCTCATGGTTGCATTAATACAACTGGGCTTGAGCTAATCCATACCCTTTCAACTAATTCTTTGAAGTGTTTTGATATTTTCGTTAGATTCGCGTAAAATACGCCGCTCGCAGTTGAGACCAAGGTTACTGTTTAATGGGTGAAGGAAGTTGATTACGATTTATACTAGATTGCTGCCAAATTACGCCAAAATTTGGTATGTTCCCGCCGATCCTCCCAAAACTTGGTAAATTCTTCTAGAATTTGGTAGGGAAGCTTGGTGATGTCATCAGGGGAGGACTAGATTTAGTAGGAAACTTGGTTGTACCCGTAGTTAAAGTACCCTGCATCCAATCACCTTATCAGGTGGAATGTTTCATTGAAATAACCTGACCTAAGGCCAGGGTTAAAGAAAATGTGGCACCTTGGTCGAATCCTGGAATTTAGTGAAATTAGGCGTACTTTTAGCCAAAAATAATGAAACCACTCATGATTTCTCTGAAAAATGTACAATAAGCTCAATATTTTGTTTTTTTTAAATACTCCTCTAGAAAAAGAAATAAATATCAGCCTGTGGATGATGTCACGATCTGGCAACCACTACCATACTTGAAACGCTGCAAGGACTTTGATTGGCTGATGCTCATCGTGACGTAAGCATATGTCGTCACACCAGTAGCTCACAACAATGGCCGCCCGGCGACGGGCTGATGGGGGCTAGTGTCAGGTAAGTTTTAACTTTTTTTCTACGGAAAAATCAAGTTCCAAGACCAATGAAATATGGAATACTGGGTTTTCCGACTTGCTTTACAACTTGGCTATCTCAGTTAAAATCACGTTGTGAAGGTGCCGCATTCCCTTTAAGGTCAGGAAAGGCCATAATGCATGTGAATCGTACCGCAAAGGTTTGCCAACCACCACGATGTAAAACAAAAACGCTCTACCACCATTTTCTGGGAAGTCATCGGACTTAATCCAATTTCCCCATGTATCTTAAATAAAGAGGTTATGGCCCTTACCTGACCCAGGCCGTCGATATAAAAGCCCCCTTACCACAAATTCTTTTACTCGGTGACCTTATTGCGCGATGAGAATCTCAGTCGATAGAATAAGTCTGCTCTTACTGCTGCACCTGTTACATTTTTTATGTCGGGGCACTTGACCTGGACTGATGACTGGACCTGATATGAAATGGACCTATTGATTGATTGATTATTGGGGCTTAAAGGGAATGTGGCGCCTTGGTCGGATCCTGGAATTTAGTGCAATTAGGCGTACTTTTAGCCGAAAATAATGAAATCATTCATGTTTTCTCTGAAAAATGTAAAATAAGCTCAATATTTTGATTTTTAAAATACTCCTCTAGAAAAATACATAAATATCAGCCTGTGGATGATGCCACGATCTGGCAACCACTACCATACTTGAAACGCTTCAAAGGCTTCGATTGGCTGATGCTCATCGTGATGTCAGCGAATGTCGTCACACCAGCAGCTCACAACGATGGCCGCCCGGCGACGGGCTGAGAGAGGGCTGGTGTCAGATAAGTTTTAGCTTTTTTCTACGGAAATATCGAGTTCCAAGACAAATGACATTTGGAGTACCGGGTTTTCCGACTTGCTTTACAACTTGGCAATCTCAGTTAAAATCACGTTATGAAGGTGCCACATTCCCTTTAAGGGCGCACTAACCTTAGTGGTTATATAGCGCCCAATGAAATGGACCTAAAATTTATCAGAAGTTGTAAAAACCAATCAATAGTTATGCCAAGTACGACGGCGCTGCATGCCATCCTTCTTGGCTATCTGCGAAAAAAACCCAGAGGGAGAGCATGTATTCGCAACACCTTACGGGCGTACGGCAATATTAGAGATAATCACGCAGGGTGCAGCCATTTTACACCACACAAGCCGTCAACAAAACGAGTTATTCATGTTTAAGAAGTATATAAGTTAAAAAAACAGCGCAATCAACAAATAAAAAGGCAGAATTATAATAATGATACATCAAAGGTATCCTCTTATAAATGATGAATAATACAATTAAAAAGCAAGGAAATATTACAAAATACATGACTCGAACAACAATTATTTCAGCATTTAAAAGCAATGCTTCTCAACCCAGCGTTTAAAAACCAGCAGAAAAAAATCATCCAACCGAGGCATCCTGTGGATCACTCGGACTCCTCCAGGAGAGCAAATGTTTAAACAAGAAACGCTGCCACGAATATCAGCAGCTTGGTGACAATGGCGGGCCAGGGTCCCCATGGCACTATTCGGGCCTGCATTATGGCGGAAATCAGGCCTCGGCTTCTGTTTACCCCGATGCCATGGCGCCAGGCGAGTATTGCTCTGCGTAAACCCAGCCACGGCGGCCGACGCCCGAGGCGGTACAATCCCCGCTCGGCGCGGTTTAGCCCCGGGATCAATCTGGCGGCCGGGCGCGGCCCAAATCCGATCGGAGAGCCCGCA
The DNA here is from genome assembly GCA_034440635.1 of Lepas anatifera. Classification (NCBI taxonomy): domain Eukaryota; kingdom Metazoa; phylum Arthropoda; class Thecostraca; family Lepadidae; genus Lepas; species Lepas anatifera. The sequence goes on along the minus strand of JAOTON010000978.1, from coordinate 268,915 downwards.
GAGCAGAATGGCGAGCCGGCAACGATCGGCGCCTCCAGTCGGCCCAAACCCGTTCAAATAGAGAAGGAAGCTGCGGCGGGCCCAGATGGACGGCAGAGCACCAGTTTCCCCGACGGGCCAACACCAAAGGTAGCAGAGTCCAAGGGCATTTACAACTGCGAGCTCGAAATCACGGCTTCTGGCCAGCATAAAAGCCAGGTTTAGTTCACACAGTGGCTGAAAAAACAAAAACAGAAAAAGGCAGAGATGATACGAGACACGGGCGGTGTGTTTTGCCGCCACACCCCGGCAGAGCGGAGCGCCGCTATAGCGCTGGCGTGAGGAGGCTGCTTTTAACTCCAGCATGGCGTCGGCGGCACCGAAGCTGATAAGCTGGCACAGTCTGGCTCCATTCATAGCAGCTCAAGCATAAGATGAGTGAATCTGCTCAATGGCGGATCCACGAGGGGTATGGAGCGCCTGCAACCAATGTCAGCTCACTGGTTGCCAATGTCCCATCCAAATGCATGCGAATATCATTGGGGGCGACATATATTATCCGCCTTTCCTACAATTAAGCTCCATTTTCCACACATGTCTGGTAAATTGGCAGCGGTGGCTAGATCTGCCGGTGATCAAACCGCGAAATGTAAGCCTCAGCTACTTTACCGAACAATAGCCCCACACTTCGATTTGAATCAAATAATGTCATTATCCCCTCTGCAATCTCAAATCTTCATCCAATATTCATCGAATCTACACAGAGATTGCCACCGACGGAGGGCTGCCAGCTCCCGGAACAGAAAAACAAGGCCCAACGAAATATCCTACCCAGCACAAACAGCCCACTACATACATATGTAAACCGTATCCCATCACGAGGTAAAAGGACTTTAATATGGCATTAAGACACTGGAGCTTACAGAGAAACAATTGCATTGTTCTTTACGGGCATAAAGAACCATGTAGGATGCCACTAGATGGCAAATAATACCAAAATAAAGACTCCAGCAAAATACTCAAAATGTTTACTTTAACCAAATAGTTCTATACTACAACCCGAGTAATCGTATTTCTCTCGGGAAAATGCCGTCTAGACCGTCTCAAAACAACCCACCACCAAATTAAATTACCGGGAACAACAACCACGTTCTCAAGACATGCATAAGGAAATACCTGCACCGGGGATTCCCAGGGGTCCATGCAGTTCAAAAACGGAAGACAGCTACAAGCTGCAAAGTTCAGAGGAAGACGCAGTCCGGGAGAAGTGTCGACCTCGGGGGCTGGAGCCAGGGCCAGGGGTGTGCATTTCTATCTCTTTAGGGGTTTCCCGGCACCCCCAATGATGTGCTGGGGAGCCCTACTGGTGATTTTGGCACCCCCACCAAAAGGTGAAGCAAAGTCCTTATAAAGTGTGTAAATAGAGTAAATTATCAACAAATACCTGTTCCACAGAGTTGTCAAGGGCATTCTGCATCTGACCTACAACTTAAAAATTCTACCAAACAACGGAAATCCTCAGATATAATGGACAATAAACATCGATGATGTTTTGAGTCTCGGATTAGACTTTGTACCTTTTCACTATCCAACACGGAGCAAAGCAGGACGTGTTTCCCTCTTCTTGTATATTATCTGGCGGTACTTCGGCAGCGCTCCCTATTAGTCCTCTCTCTCTATAACTCGTCCGACGGTTAAGTTTTATATTTATGAAGGCCTTCTCCTTTCCTCGGTTACCTTTGGACCGGGCCCCAATCCTCTCCACTCAGCAGAAGCCCATCGCGACACTCCCGACTTCAGCGAACTCGGCCGCCGGCTAGCCTGTGCTGACTGCCGCCGTCTCACCTATACCGAAGATCCGCTTCGGATGGTGGTAGAGAGTGAGGTATGGCTAGAAATGGTTGAAAAACATAATGCTAATACTTCTCCTCGTTCATGGCTTAAAGCTCGATCATTTTCATGGAGAAATATCCGCTGTATTTCTCGCAATACAAGTGAGCACACCTCCACCAATCAGCGGCCGCCATCCACTAGGTGCCGCTTGGCCGCGGGGCTCAGAGGTTAGAGGTCACGCTGGGCGTCGCTGACGCCGAGTTCAAGCCTCGGTGGGGAGGGGTCGCGGGCGGATTGTAATACTTGAATCTACATATGTGATGTTGAAAATGGTGGTCGTTGTGCCCGGTGTCGGACTGAGGGAAGGGGACCGGTGGAGGGGACATTTTGTGCACGTGGGCAGATATGAGGGTTAGGTGTTTGTGCAATGTGCAGTGCCGACAACACTGGAAAAACCTGAGCGCGAGCTCATGAAACAAGTTCGGTATATGAGTATGCTTGAAGAAAAAAATTGCAGGCACCGATTTCGAGTACATAGTATTTTTTCGGCATCAAGGTAGATGATGCAGCTTTTCAATACTTTTTTTTTAAATTGACACACTTGTTAGTAATACAACACACACAGTGCATGTGACATACTCACCTATCTTATATTTCATGCGTAAGCAACACTAGAAGTTTAGAATGCTAAAATAACAATTTGAGGCGGAGAGATAAGTAGTTCTGATCGTGTAAGCGAGGAGGGTCCAAGGCAAATCACAAGATGACCGAGGGAATTAACTGATAAGTATGCAAATTTCAATGGCATGAACATCACTGTATTCCTTTAGCATGCGCCATTTCCCTACCAGTTACCACATCCTTTCGATGTCGCCGCCACTCGGCCTCCCGGCCGCCAGAAGCCACTGTGCACGGCCGTCTAACCGTGATTGTCCGACCTTCTATCCTTAGGCCTATAAAAATCGGTTTGTATGCTAAAATACTCAGCTATTAATCTCCTGGGTGAAGTCACCGTTCCTAGTTAGTTATTCTTTATTATCACAATTAGTTATGAAAAGTTATGTACCGTTGTTAGAGCAAGACGTTCAACAATCAGCATTCGCATTAAACCTAATTCGGTGGAATTGAGGCAGAAGGTGGCCTTACAAGTAGAAGCAAGTAATGAAAGGGTGAATCATGGCGATTTTTTTGTAGATGTTGATTTTTCCGGCCAAGATTTCTGTACTGACCGAAACAATACAGCGACAATGATTTTGATACGAGGATGTCAGAGGACAAAGATAAAGCATCAAGCAACGTTAATTAAATCATTTCGAGCGGCGACAGTTTTTAACGCTGGTTTTTCTAGTATGTTCAAAATGTTTAAAACATAATTGGAAACTTATAGACGCACATGTCAGCGGTAACGGTGGCTGAACGGTCTCTAAATAGAGCAGTACTGGGTTGTTGCGTGGATTTTAATGAGCGGTACAATGCAGGACTGTAAAATTATATCTCTTTGGGGCTGTCCGGGCACCCGGGATGAAATATTGAGCTAGTGTTAAAATACAGTTTAAGTTTTATTTCCATCATTTTCAGGATTCAAAAGGAGTGTGTGAAAGATAAAATAAAAATAATATCATGCTATCTTCCTTCATATGGCAGTCATTATATTTTTCTTTCCTCAACATTGGGCGCCTCCAATGATGTTCACAAATCCACACTTCAGACCCAGGGCCGTGGTCAGTTCAAGCATCAAATTAAGTACGGACGCAAGGAGAGGAAAATAGTTTCAAACTTAAATCTATGCTGAAGGAGCCACATAATATTGGCAGAGTAAAACCCAAGACGAGCTAAAGTTCGGGGAACTTTTAAGGATTAATCGCCTCGCAAGCATCTCTAAGCCATTCATCTGGGGCGGCACGTTTTCTGCGAACAAACATACCCCTGTCTAGTCTAGCAAAGTGCACGAACAGTATTTTCAGGCACATATCAATCACAGGAAGATCGTCCCCAGAGTCCACAGACGATTCTGCAGTACTGACCGGAAGCTCGATATTTCCGCAACAGTATCGCTTAGAGCCTCCGTAGCCTTCAGCTCGTGGCAAACACCAGCACCAGCTGAGAACGTCGCGCGTAGCAGACCTCTGACCGATACGGCAGCTGAAGAGGTTATGTGAGATCGCCAAAAACAATAGCATGAGACGGGACACCAACTGGAGACCACAAGCGAGCACCACCCGCGGAACGACCTCAGGTCAGTGACGTGGTGCGCCAACGCACTAATCACAGCTCGGCAATGTCAACCGCCAACGTCACCCAGCATAGATCGCTGCAGCCCGGTCTCACTGGTCAGGGCCAAAGTGAAGTGCAATCCATGTTCTCACGCGTGGCTGGCACTTCGCAACTGGCACAATGTGAGATCGTCTTAAAAATACATGTTTGGTCTTTGTGTTTCACCTTCACGGGCTCAAATCGCACTCCTGTTTAGAACAATTAAAGCAAAGGGAAGCGTTTCGCAAGGTCTATACGAAGAGAGTATCCCCTCTCCATTTCCAACAACAGCATGAGTCCTTGATGACCAAGAAGACTCAAAATGTGGAAAGAGATGCTTGCCAAGGCGCCGGTGATCTATCCCTATCCGGCGGGGCAGCGATCTGGTCACAAAGTACCGGAGTCCGATACGGCACTAGTTTAATTCCAGACCCTACAATTTGTTTATGGGTGAAAACCTGATTACCCTCGTGCACACCAATGCAGTCTTGATATAATGCAGCGCAGATTTGAGAGTCTCCGGCCACCGCCAGCGCCCCGAACACGTGTTATTCTCAAAATCGTTTGCATACGCTGCTCTCCTGTGTGCCTATGCAGTTTCTAAGTCGGCCGGCACAGTATCTTTTCAGGATTCCAACCTCATTACTTTCCTATGGTCTTTTTGACGATAATGCAGCTCTGACACTCTCACCAGCCAAAAAGCGAGGGGACAATGAACATTCATTGATTCATTCATTCAACATTCTGAATGAACATTCAACCCGACCATGACAGAGAAGTAACCAATCTAAAACCGAATCTTTATGATTTCGGTGCACCGTTAGCTCGAGCCCGCCTTGCCGACAGCTTTCCGATTTTTCTTTTAACATAACAAAGAAATGATCTCACGTCATAGAAAGTAAATGTGAAAGCCCTCAAGAGATGGAGAGAGTGTGTCGTACAATAGAGCCAAATAAATAAAAGGAAACACACTAGCGCACCTTGCCGCGACACACTTTTTGTCAGATTGCCTCCCAAAGCGTGGATGTGGGGAGGGGAGCTTGCTTCTTCCGGCGGGGTCAACTTTCCACCTTTTGCCTCCCTAGATCCGCCTATGACCGGCGGATGCGTACAGCTGTCATGTCGCTCCGTGCAGCACGCAAGCCATGGGACCACACGACAAACAACAGAACAAACACAGCCGGCACCTAACGATGTAGCATGAACAATAGCAGCCACTCCTGTCGAAGCCTGCGGACGCTTTGGGCGAGAACGCTTCCACCGCCGTCGGACACAAATGGTTCTCACGCTAGCATGCAACCATACACAGCCTTCCCCTGGAGCTATGGGCCGTATCGACCGAAGGCAATGGAGGAGGCTCAGAGCCACCATGGCACTCCAAATGAGATCATGCGCTCATACTCAGTACTGGGCCTCTCCAGCGCCCACCTTCGGCTCCAGCATCGGCTTCCCATACACCACGGCAGCGAAGCAGGCATCGCCACGGGCAGAGAGAGAGAGAGAGAGAGAGAGAGAGAGAGAGAGAGAGAGAGAGAGAGAGAGAGAGAGAGAGAGAGAGAGAGAGAGAGAGAGAGACAGAGAGAGAGAGAGAGAGAGAGAGAGAGAGAGAGAGAGACAGAGAGAGAGAGAGAGAGAGAGACAGAGAGACAGAGAGAGAGAGAGAGAGAGAGAGAGAGAGAGAGAGAGAGAGAGAGAGAGAGAGAGAGAGAGAGAGAGAGAGAGAGAGAGAGAGAGAGAGAGAGAGAGAGAGAGAGAGAGAGAGAGAGAGAGAGAGAGAGAGAGAGAGAGAGAGAGAGAGAGAGAGAGAGAGAGAGAGAGAGAGAGAGAGAGAGAGAGAGAGAGAGAGAGAGAGAGAGAGAGAGAGAGAGAGAGAGAGAGAGAGAGAGAGAGAGAGAGAGAGAGAGAGAGAGAGAGAGAGAGAGAGAGAGAGAGAGAGAGAGAGAGAGAGAGAGAGAGAGAGAGAGAGAGAGAGAGAGAGAGAGAGAGAGAGAGAGAGAGAGAGGGAGAGAGAGAGAGAGAGAGAGAGGGAGAGAGAGGGAGAGAGAGAGAGAGAGGGGGAGAGAGAGAGGGGAGGGAGAGGGAAGAGGGAGGGAGAGGGAAGAGGGAAGGAGAGGAGAGGAGGGAAGGAGAGGGAGGGAGAGAGAGACAGAGGAGAGAAAATGAAAAAAAATCACATTAGATGGTTAAGGATGGATACGAAGAATGTTGGACCGTAGGGGACTCAGAAACACTCATACACAAAAAGCAATTGAGCTTTTAGCAAGCTTTCCTGGAAATTGTTCGGAGACGTCCACACAACAGATTGCGAACCCTCTACTGCGACTTTGGAGGTGTGCCAAAGTCTGGACATTCTGATTAGAATGTCTATACATGTCTAGAGGACAAAAACAAATCCTGCACAATCCAGTGAGACGTTCATAAATTCTCTATACAGGGAATTATTTTTGCCTCTCTCACCAAGACACCACCGACCATTGATTCGCTGATCATGCCTCCAATATGATCCATTAGTCCACGATTGTATACCGTATAAGACCCAACAAGTCCTGTGCGATGTTTCCCACAGACATTGATTTCTGGCCTGCGTGGCTGGATAGACGGCCCTGCGGACAAGGTTAGGTTGATATCAATAACCATGGTGCAAAAAATGTTCTCACAAACTTTCAATCTAGTTTCTGGAGTACACCAAACCACAAAGACCGTATCAATGCTTGAAAGCCAGCTGGAAACGTGCGTTCTCTGAACGCACGTTTCCTGCAACTTCTAATAATCATTATTGGGGCCTATCGACGCACCAACCGCCAGGGTCAAATGGCGTCGCCAACTCTTTCCCTCTTTGAAGGGTTTCTCAGGGGTCAGCCTGCTCCTTGTTCAGGGAAGCCGTCGGGCTTTGATCTCGGTTCAGCTACGTGGAAGCCAGCTGTGCTGACCATTCCACTACCGCACCCCCACTCCATAGCAGAGTTGGTGACTCCGAGTCAGAATCAAGTTTAACTCAAATTCCAACTCATTTGACTCTGAGTTGAGTTGAGTTGAGTCGAAAAATTTGACTAGTGAGTTGAGTCGAGTCGGTTTACAACACGTCAATGAGTTGAGTTGTGAAGACAGCGAGTCAAATGAGTTGGCGAAAAAGTTGGCTTAACAGGTAAACATGTCAATTACAAGTGTTTGAATTTGCCTACCTTGCAAACCTCTTTAACCTCCTTTAAATTCCTTTTCCTCCAGAATTTCACTTGTTTAAATCAACGTTTCAATTTGTTTCAATATATCAAAGATTATATGGTTCAATTCTACTTTAAAGGCCCATCCGGTCTGAAGAAATCCTAGGAACAAGTAATACATATACGAAAAATGTAACAGGTTCCCATCACTGGCCTTGTCTTAAACATTTGAAGTGGTGGAACGTACCACAAAATACATTTCAAATCTCTCAAAAACCTCTCATCTTCAATATTTAACATTACTTTTTACTTCAACCACTCCAACAACACACGCCACTTATAAAACTCGTGGTCGTCGTCGCTGATTGTTGTCGTCAGTGGTTCTCGTCTGAAATAGTGTGTGCGTCATTGCTGTCTTTAAAGAACAAATTCAACCGACTATAGGTTCAAGCAACTAGCCTCAGGGCAAAAATTGTAAACGTCACGTGATAATTGTAAAGCCATGCAAATATTTGTATACCTATATTTATATTGTTTCTTTTGTCCTAAATCGCTCTCCGCCGCCTTTTAATTTTTCCCATTAAAAGCAGATACTGCTATTAGCATACAAAATTGGACCCCTGATTGGACAGAAATGTTGAGACGTATCAGAAGAATTAGAGGAATTATTTCATGCTACTGGTTTTGTCTGATCAGAGACCCTCGCCTGGCGTCCGTGTTTTATTTAAAAAGCTATACATTATAAATTGTCTATGAAATCGTGCTCCAATTTTGAAGAGCGATAGGTATGTAACTGTATTGAGGTTCTCAAGCTAAAAAATGGATTGGGTTTAAAATATGAATATATTAAAATCCAACACGTTGATAAATTTCCGTTTCTATTGTCCTTTGTCATATATGGTATACTTTTTCTTAGGGTTTGCTGTAGTTCTTAGAATTAGCAATTGCAACTAGTTACTCTAGTAATTATTGCTTAACCTTTGATTAAACTCATGGCATAGTAATGTTCAATTTATAAAAATTACCTAGCATCGTCCTTTAACAGAAAAAACAATACCTATACCATCAATACCTAGTTGTAATGCCTCGGTATCAACAATACCTAGTTATTACACCAGGCCCTTGAGGTTATGTGTCTTAAAGCACTTTCATTCATACCTATACCATCCCTACAAATACAGTTTATATCATGCTTTTTTAGCTTGGACCTTTTTGACAGTATGGAGGCTAAATTTTTGCCTGCGTTGGTGTAAACTTAGCCCTTTTAGGTTCCTTTCCATTTCATTTACCTATTTTCATATGCAATGCTCCTTTTAGAAATAATTGCAACATGTGGTAGCTTTTTGGGAAGTGACAGTCTGGAAGAATTAAAAAGTCATGGTTGCTGGCTAATTGTTAACCAATGTTTGAATGCAAATTAATTAATTTTGCTTCTATTAATCTTCCGCTTCATGTCATACTTTCTGAACAGCTTGTTTTTTACTGGTTTATTGATTTGTTTCTTAATTAAAAAATGTATTTATCACTTATTTATTTTATTTTGAAAACGAGTCGAAGTTTGAGTTGAGTTGAGTCGTGAGTTGAATCAGAGTTGAGTCAAATGAATTTAGCCTTGAGTCGGAGTTGAGTCGACTCACTGAACTCTTGATCATTAGTTGAGTCGGAGTTGAGTCAACCGCTCTCAGCACTTGAGTTGAGTTGAGTCGACTCAAGAAAATTCTGAAACGCACAATTCTGCTCCATAGAGCTTCTAAATCTAGTCATGAAGCATGAGAAGCTAAAATAGACGGGCAGTGGAAGCTCAGGACACAATGAAGTGCTGTAAAAAAAAATTTGCCACCATACAACGAAGAGAAAAAAGCTAAAAAAATACGCTGAAAAACGTCAGGAGAAAGAAAGAGCTCAAAACCTTGTATAGGTATCTCTCTTGAAACGCACAAGAGACCAGCACAAATGATACAACCTATGAATAACCTTTCTCATGAGAAGTCCTGTCACCACTGCCATTTTCTTGGACCTTCAAGTTCATGGGGCAGCCTAGGGTCGGGACTGGCGAAAACAGAAAAATTAACTAATTTCACCCATTGCACTTTTCAGCTGTAAGAATTCAACTATAAGTGATCTTGTACCTCCCAACCTTTGAAAACCAGACGTTACTAGATTTAAGAGTTCCGACCAAATATGCGGTACCCTACAAAGCGCCTGCCGAGGTTACCACATTACAATTTATGGGCTCATTTACAAAGCACTTTATCTCATGAACTTCACTCTAACGTTATCCTCGGATGCAGCTTCCTCCACGTCGGCGGCCACCCCGTCTCCTCTAAACGCTCAACTGCCTCGCTCACTCATCAGAGCCCTCCGGGGCCCAGTTATTACACGCAGCCGCCATTTCGCACCGGCGCGACGGGCGCACTGAACCAGTCATCGGGGTGCAACAGAAGCGGCGCGGCGTTCAGCGAAAACACGGCCCCGTCGCCGCCGACGGCGCGCCCGGCACCGTGAAAAACACCGGCGCCGACAGGGCGCTCCTCTAATTCCACGGCAGCGAGCATGCGGTTTATCTTACAGACGGGTCCGCAGTTTAAGGACGATGTAAAAAGATATTGCGTTGGAACAGCGATATGTCCACGTCCACAATATCGCGATCACAAAAACAAAGGCAGCCAGAACAAGACTTTGTTTTACCCGTCTCTTTCACACATTCTTATGGCCAAGATGAGATCTGGTGAAGGAGAAGCTGGCTCGATAAGCAATAGCGCCTATCGCAAACGTGACACTTATCTTGCATGAATTACTTCAGCCTTAAGACATTTGAGTCAGTATATCAATTTGTATGTTGCTCTCAGGGTGCAAAGCAGCACTGCTTCACCCTGTTGCAATCAGTCCACCGACCGATTCCTCGGCTACAAAACTTCAGTTTCGATTCAGGGTGCGAAGTAATCGGCTACACAGACCACCGGTCCACTGTACAATCATGGATCGATGGTTCCGAGCGTTGTCAGTCCGCACACACGTACAGGCACGCGTTAGGAAAAATCAGTCCAATTATGTACACAAAAGAAGACAAGTTGAGACGTAACGAAAAACAACTAATGTAGCTGGTTCCGTGAATGCTTTAATGAGAAACATGGATGTAACAACTAACGTTATTTCTTCAAACAGCAGCCGCTTGCCGGTGATCAAAGAGTAAGGACAGCAGTCTTGTATCAAAGAGCGATGACACCACCGGACCGGCCAGTCGCGGCGGTGGTCCGGTGGCTGCCAGCAGTCCCACCGGGCCAGAGGCCGTCCGCGCTGGCGAGGTAACGATCAGCAGGGCGACCCCTTTATCCTCAGACGCCAGCGACGCAACGTCGGCAGATACCGTCACCAGGGCAGCAGGACAACACCAGGACAAATGGCGGGAGGGTGCCAGTGCCGCAGAGGCAGCGGCCGCACTCGGCGGCCGGTCCGGCTTCCTGAGACAGCGGCGCTAGTCGCAGCACCAGGGAAGTGGCGAATATTCCCGAGTATCGTGCATAGTCCTGCTACCGGATGTGAACTATGAACTCGGACTACACCAAACCACACGTGACCAATGTTTCGGTAATCTGATTGAAACAAATGGATGTCATTGGAAACCCATTTCTTTGTGCTTTGAGGAAATACCAATTGGTTGGAACTAGCACTCGACATATGACCATGTCAGGCTCAAGCCAAATACAATTTTCATTTAAGTCCACACTATTTGCTGGAATGGTGAACAAAAACTCCTCCGGATACCAGACATGATATTTTTTCTCTGTAGCTGTATTCAACCCATCTAGGTGTGTATTCTGTTTTTGTTTTTTAGCTCCTGTCTGCGACCACTGATATACAATTGCGAATAACCTAGAAGCCTCCGTTTTTTCACAATGATAGCTCCAGCGTGCATGGTATTTCACAGAAATGTTGTGACTTTACCAGGTGACGTAAGCTCACCATCGGGACACGAAGCCGATGTTGGTGTAGTTATTGTGTACACAAAAAGGGAGCCACCGCACCGTACTGTATGTACAAATTTACCACTTATCGGCGCTAAATTCAGGCACATGAGAAGGAACAACCCCCTCCCCGATTGATGGTAACAGGGGCCAACCGAGTCTACAAATACATTGTGCCAAAAGCCGATGACGAACCAAGTGAGACACGGCTTCTATTCTGCTATTTTTTCCCACCTTATGTCGTATTTTTATCAGGCTTTTTATGAGGCATTACATCGTTTTCCGATCATTCGTAAGAGCTTTCTGGGCAATTAAATCTCCCGAGAATTCATGGTGGACACCCACTACAATGGCGCATAAGAGCACTAGCCGGCGCGTCAAAGTTCGCGCATTATTACCGAAGATAAATGAGCCGCTCCTAAAAAGCCAGCCGCTGTCATGCATTTCGATGATCAGGAGGGAACACTCGGCATCCTCTTTTTACATCATCTATCAAAGGTCACGGGGACATTTCTGAACACACTGAACAAGCCATTCAACGGATGGCTTTGCTGCATACTTTTAGACAAAGAGCACCGATACAATTCTGCACCATTGACATATCTGGAAAGGTCATAGATGATTGATTACAAATGGAAGAACGTGGGAAAAACATCACAAAACCCTTCTCGGAAATAGTTTATTCACAAGCTTAGACCAAGGCATGCAAAGTGTAGCTTAGCAGGCATCACAGCAGCTCCACACAGGAACCAAGATTATCGCGCAGGGCTGAGGTGGACGATTTCTCATCAGCTGGAATGAGAAGAAACAGCTTTTTCGGCGCATGAAGACTGATGGCCGGCGGCGGTGTGATGATTTCGTCTGGTGACGTCACATCGCAGACAGATGGCCGTGGCCAGCGGACAACCAGGGATTTATCCCACGGCGGGTCATGAAACACCGCGGCATTTCTCTCCTGTCCGCTCTCGAGAAAAAGGCCGACAAACTACCACCCCAATAATGTCATTAGCCGACGCAAGATGAATTGCACTACGGAAAGCAACGACAGAGGAAGTAGACATTTTAGGGACTACAGGACTAGAGTCAATAAACGTTCGCTTCCAGTAGGAAGACTTTCTTAAAACACATGGCACACAATAACTTAATCACTGCGACAAAGAGAACAACTTCTCCCTTCAAAGTCCATAATTGCCCTTAGTAGATGGAAGTCACGAGGGATGAGACTTCCAACAAGAGCAAAACGAATCAGATTGGCAAACTTGTTAAATCTTCGAAAATAAGCAGGTTCATTGAGAAAGATAAAGCAGGCATGAACAGCTTGCAGCAAAGGCCCGAGTTCCTTGAACGATTTGTATGGACGAAAACTCCCAGGAACAAACACAATACAACTGAAAATATAGCTGAGCCCACAGTGTCAAAACTTCTCTGATTAGAGCATAGAGCCATCTAGTTGACATGCATTGCTCGCAAATATGTCAAACTTATGGATGTGTTGGCGTCGTCGGAAAGCAAGATTCGATGTGGACACCAGGACTCCCCGGAATGCGGATACTTACTCCAGGCACGGCATACCCCAGACATTGAGTCAAGCATTGTAGTATGGAGATGTCCACAAGAAGCCTGCTGAGCCTGCAGAGGCCGCCAGAAGCCAGAAACAGGAGCTCATTGCCGATGCATAGAAAATTAAACCATTTACCAACGCCTAGCATCCCTCAACAAAACAGAGCAAGCTAACTGTGTGTAAATGCTGCGTCCAACATGGCATGGCGTGCAGTGAAGCTCATCAACCCACCAGCTTATTAAAGGAAATAACGTCATCCGAGGAAGAATCACACCGCAAAAGCTATTCCATAAATTCGGCTATATATATATATATATATATATATATATATATATATATATATATATATATATATATATATATATACATGTCGATGGCAACAAGGCCTCACTGTTCCCATTTTCGCAGAACAATCGCAACGAGCTGCTATATCACGACCCGCTGAACAGCCTGGAATGCGTTCACAGTCATTTGACTGAGGAAAGTGGGACCTAGCACCACTTCATCGTTAGCTGTGCGGCTCAACCATCCCATTTATTGGCCGCGTGATACGGCGATGTTGGCCCCAGGCTGACACCCAGCCACGCCCCGAAATAATGGCCCCACGCTGGGGAAAACTCCAATTCATAGAATAAACAAATAAAGAGAATAAGCAACGTTTAGGACATATTATAGACCTGTATGTTCGGGGTGGTATTTCTGGGTCGGGTCGGAGAACCAGCACGTGTCGGTCCCTCCAGGCTCGGCAAAGCACAGTGTCAAGGACGGCCCACGGCCAGTTCGGAGCCAACTAAGCCGCTTCTACATCAAAGCAGCTCGGCGACAAACTTGACAACTTCAATGTCCTTATCTGGCGATTGATGCCGCGACCGAGCGGCGTTGCAGCTGAGGGCCGGACAGCCGCCGGGATCAGCGCACTGTATGCCCCTCCCCCCTCCCCCGAAGTGTTAATTGTCAGCGTTGCTGTTGGTTATCCCCGAGGCGCAGCGACAACCGCCTCAGGGAGATGACCAATCGGTCAGAGATGTCGTGTCGACAGACGGTAGGAACACCGACGCCGCTCGCCCCAGCATAATTACCGATCCAGAAAGCGATACATAAGCCCTAACCAACACCAGCAGTAGCCCCAGCGAGCCACCACCGTTTCTTTTTTTGTTGCCATTGGCTGGATAGCCGGTAGGACCAGTGCACCATGCATATGGACATAGCTGAATTGATTCCTGATCTAATTCGCAAAGCTCCTAAATTTGACTGGGGATGAATAACGTTCACAGAATACCGCCTTAGTATTCATACTAACATCCCAAACCAGCTCATTACATGCACACCTAGCGAGCAGACTGCTGCTGCAGCTGTAAGCCATAGATGGAGAGCTGAGCTATAAGCAGAAAGGTTCTGTGGGAAGTCGCTGGACCTTGCACAGAAAACAAGCTGTTAACACGCGCATTGACGGAGGGGGCGGGTACCCGCCCCTTCGGGATTTTTGGAGACAGCACAAAAACGGCGGCGCGAAGCGCCGCCGTACTTGGCATACCTTTTCTCTCATAATTTTTACAACTTTTTTGAAAATTTTAAGGTTAGTTCATCTCAAGTCAGGTCACCAGTGTAGGTCAAGTGACCTGACCTCAAAAGTTTAAGATAGCAAAGTCGGAACAGGGTGAGCTTATCCGATTGAAACTCATATCACATAATGGGCCCACCGAGTTCTCTAAATATGTTCCGGTATTTTTATACCGATGACCTAAGGCCAGGTACGAGCCATGACTTCTCCATTACACATCCATTGGTAACTTTAACTGCATAACATATTAAGGGATGGTGATATAGCGTTTATTGTAACTGCATTAGATTCGCCTTGTCTTGGCAGTTCTAATGATACTCATTTTATTTAATTTGACCTTGAATTGACCTCAGGTCAGGTCAAATCCTTGATTTGACCTAGCATGGTCATATCATATATATACATTCGATTAGGCTTGCTGCGAAGATTCATACAGTTCAAGTTGTTTTGCTCTATCTTTACTTGTTCAGATGAAATGACCGAAAACCTTCATTTACATGTTATCCCTATGACGGCGTGTTTTGACCCCTAGTGACCTTAAATGTGACCTGACAAAAAATGATGCAAATATTTTCCATGGAGAAGTGGATGGGCTACCCAACGCCATTTACCGTTTTTCGATACCTAGCGTGGTTCTCGAGATCTTGGGGAAGGTTCAGACCAAAGCGTTTCATGTTTATTGCGTCAAAGCGAAGGTGGCTCAGACTCCCGTCAATGCGCGTGTTAAGATCTCGGACGCTAATGCTCCGCAGCAACTCACTTCCTTCATTCTTTCGAGGCACATGTCTAAGGAGCCTCAGGGAATCTCATTCCCAAAAGTGACGCGGCAGTGACGGCAAAGTGGCATCGGTACCAGATGGCAGGAAATGCATCATATTTAGGCGAATCAAAACGGAACGGCAATCTCCTATGTCACGCAGCTTTACTAAAACGTGTATGAAATTGGGTCCTGGACATTAAAATCGTGAGTTTTTTTTTGCCCAAAATAGATAGGCATTGGGTTGTCATGACGTGATTCACTCGCAAGTGCCGCAGTCAGGGTTCCAGGAACAAGAACGCCTGCGGCACCCCCTGGAATCTCAGAAGATTGCGATTATATATAGAAACAATGACAGCCACGAGATTACCGGAAACGGAGCACAATAACGCTGGGAGACCAGAGGGATGCTCGGTTTATAGACAAGACTATCGTCGGCTGGTAATGATACTGCGCCGTGCATGCCGGTACGGTTCCAGCTCATTTTGAATAAGTGAAAAAATTGTTGAAGAAATAATGGCAGAGGGTGAGCGACCGAAAGAAAAGGAAGCTTTCTGCGGTACCTTGTACTGCAGCATTTTGCATAAATAGCAATAAGGACTATTATTGTTGAGACACATCAGTCAACCGAATATTTGTTTCCTAATAAATACCAGTAAAACAACGAATACTCGTGATCCTCTCGTTTAGACATCGGAATGGGCTCACGAGCCATGGAAAATAAATGAAACATCAATGCCAGGTCATGTCACCATGTCTGAGCAAGCGAACTCGCCTCCGAAAATTGAGAGGGGATCAGTGCATCACGTTCGTCATGGGAGAATTACACGACTCTTGCCACATGACGTTATTGATAACTCAGACTTTTCAACCTTTAGAAATCAACACACAATACTTCAGGCAAACCCGGGTCCTTTGGGAATATAGAAGTGGTATTCCAGGACAAGGCGTAAGTTAAGAACGTATGTATGGGGAACATTTCGGATTTTCATGGAAAACCACCTTAAAACAGTTTATTTGAGGTCATTTGCAGAGAGCGATGCTTTTGTTAATAATCTGTTTCATGGCGAATGGAAAAACGCGAAGTGGCAAGGCCGAATGTTGAACCTTCATGCCGACACGCAGATCCGTCAAGTACACAGGCAATCATGGTGATTTAACCTATAGGGAATACCGTTCAGATCCATGCAGTATACGCTACAAAAGGAAAGCCTGTCCAGAAACGGCGGCCGTTACTCACGCAGGTTTTTGCAGCGGACGACGTCAGCGCTGAAGGGGACCAGCAGGTAGTCGCAGGCCTCGCGCAGCTCCGGCACGCTCACCGCCGGGGGGCAGCGCACCACACCCGTCTTGTAGTAGTCGAGCACGGCGCGAAACACGGGCGCGCTGATGCCCTCCGCCACGTTGTACTCGCCCCGCTCGTTGGCCCGTACAAACTCCAGCCCAGACGAGAACATCCTGCCGACACACGCACCGCCGTCACGCACGCACGCAGACCGGACACAGGCGGTGGTCCCCATTGCCAGTCACGTCACACGAGACGGCCAGCATCGCCATACACAGGGCTCAGTCCGCACATGGACGGCGGTCACCCGAGTTACCGAGTTTACCCCGCACCCTGTCCGCAGACACGCCCGGTGTTACCGGTGTACCCACAACCCGCACCCTGTCCGGACACGCCCGGTGGTACCGGTGCACCCACAACCCGCACCCTGTCCGGACATCCACAGCGTTCCCCAGTGTTACCAAACGTCGTCCCTGTCCGGACGAGCACGGTGTCCCCAGTGTTACCCAACCTCGTCCCTGTCCGGACATGCACGGCGTTCCCCAGTGTTACCAAACCTCGTCCCTGTCCGGACGAGCACGGTGTGCCCAGGGTTACCAAGTATCCTCTCTGTCCGGACAGCTGAACGGACATGATGGGCACTGAATCATCCCAAACATAGTAGGGGCCATACTAGCCATGGCACGAGAGGGTCAGCACGCGAGGAACACCGATCACTCAGAAGTACATCACCACTGTATGCAGTGCAAAGTTCAGCCTCGCGATAAAAACCATAAGTTGATTTGCTGAGCAGGATAATGCAGGAAATTGTGGTAACTCTGCCACAGGAAGTTTACCAATATTTCGGATGATCAAGTTAGTAATTGTGATGTACATACCTGTAGTAGATACCACTAATACACAATGAAACAGTCAAAACATGGAGTCAGGGAGGTGATCAGTACATTCATTGAGTTCCTGCAAGTAATTCAAAGCTCATATAGTTGTCATGAGTTCGCCTACACTCTCTACGAGCCCCCACGTCCAATTAAGGGGAGTAGTCGGTTTGAGTCGGTGCAGAATTTTACAACCATGCAGACAGATTCTGGTACAACCAGCACGCCCAGCGGTGAGCCGTCACAGCGACAGGAAGTTCGCGGTACTCAGCACTGCCTAACATCATCAATCATTCAAATACGACAGAACGGTAGAGAGTGGCGCGATATTTTCCCAACAATACACAACAATAATATCGCACAGTTGAGCTTGTGAAAAAGGTCGGTGTGATCGAGATGTCTGCGGCGGCTCCATTTGCAATAAATCACGGCACGTAGCTCCCAGCCAGCGGGCTGAGCGCCGGTCGACCATTTCCACGGCAGCTTGATGGCCCGGTGCGATGATAGAGCTTCCCGGCTCGTCAGACCACCAGCACAGCCCCGATTAATGTGGAGGCCTTAATTAAGCGGACACCGTGATTACTTTAGACGAGCGCAGTTTTGTGTCTGATGAGAATTAAGAGTGCAGCTGCGGGGCTGCCAGTTCAACGGGTTCGCCCATAACGCCAACGCGGCACTCCGACGAACCAGTCATTATCACAATCATCTCCAAATATCGATAGCATCACATTTAAACTAGTTATTCGTATAGCTAAAATGAGGACAAAAGAACGGTCAACTGAGCATACAACACTATTTGAACACCCAAGGGCAAAAGGAAAGGCGCGTACACTAAGTGATATCAAGATTCATTCCTCGGTGGTGACACCCCAAAACCAAGAGGACCGTTACATGGCCGAATGACGTTTTCTCGTTCGCGTCATGGATATGAGTAACAACAAAGAGCAACTTCCAGCCTCAAGCTCCAATCCAAGGCAACTGCCTCGCCCATCCTATCCTAGAGTTAAAGGGAATGTGGCACCTTCATAATGTGATTTTAACTGAGATAGCCAAGTTGTAAAGCAAGTCAGAAAACCTGATACTCCATATATCACTTGTTTTGGAACTCGATAGTTCCGTAGAAAAAACTAAAACCTACCTGACACTAGCCCCTATCAGCCCCCCCCACCTCCACCGGGCGGCTACTGTTGTGAGCTGCTGGTGTGACGACATATGCTTACGTCACGATGAGCAGCAGCCAATTGAAGCCCTTGAAGCATTTCAAGTATGGAAGTGGTTGCCAGATCATGACATCATCCACAGGCAGATATTTATTTATTTTCCTGGAGGAGTATTTTTAAAAACAAAATATTTCGCTTATTGAACATTTTTCAGAGAAATCATGAGTGGTTTCATTATTTTTGGCTAAAAGTATGCCTAATTTCACTAAATTCCATGGTTCGACCAAGGTGCCACATTCCCTTTAATGTGAGGATGGTACTTTTGGACGTTTAGTTTTCCCGATCGCTCACACCAGTCCATTGTCACGAGGCCGGAAAACCCTAAGTGTCCAATTTACCACACCCTCTGTGTCCTTTTGTGTATTGGTAGACTGAGCGTCAACTTCTCACGTGCACAATCTTGCCTATTTTGTCACTGGCATGATCTACTTTTGTCACCAACATTATTGGCGAGTTTTCGACCTCTGTCATTACCTTCGACGTCGACATATCATCTTTGACGGTTGGCAAACAAAAGTTACGAAAAGTTACGTCCATGGCGCCTACGATGGCCATGAACTGTCAATGTCCCACTGAACCAAGCCAAGAACGGGCCGACAAAAAAACTAATCCAGTATGGGTAATATTTTCAGGGCAATGACAATCCAACGAAGACTGGTGTCCTGACCAATTCTGGTCCGTAAAGGAACTGCTCCAGTATAAGCCCCCAGCAAAAAAAAACAACAACAACAACAAAAAACAGCGGAAAACCACAACCATAGTCCTGGACAGTTACAACCACACTGGAGAGCAGCGCAGCGACCCGGCGTTTTCCACAGTCGGACACGTCTCCAGCAGACAGCACGGCGCCGGTCACAGGGCCGCCTCCGATTTCGCCCGGAGAGCGCAGCTCACTGGACAGGGCCACCGATTTCAGCCGACAGAGCCAGCCTCGGTGGAGCCACTTCGTCTGTGGGGGGCTCAACATGCGGATTCCACCCGCGGTCGGCTATTCCGGCGAAAAGCCTGCTTATGTCAACATCCATCTCTGGCGGCTGATCTATCGCTGCTGATGGCACGGGTGCGGCGCGGCGGACACAGAAAGGACACCGGAAGGGGCCACCCGGCGGCAGCGCACAGCCTATTTACCGGCTGATGCCAACAAAGAGGCCTGCGGGGAGTAGATCTCGTGCCATGGCTAATCCATCAGATCATGCACAGGCCTCGAATCACTGGGTCCGGCCAGAAAAAATCCATCTGGAAGGAGTGGACAAAAAACGCTTGCGCCGTACCATCAGAGAAAGAAGAGGCATCTGTTCATATACCGTGGTGTTTGAGCTGCGCATCGCTGAGCCAAAATTCCCAAAATTAATTCAAGCTCAACTAGCTCTACATAAACAGCAATCAACACGATAGCTCTGCAAATGGAAGATCGACGGATTCGCAGAAAAATATTTTTTTCTCCGACGTTTGTGCCGAATTCAATCATTGCTTAAGAGCATCCGCAGTCTTCTCCAACTCACTCCGCGTTAATAACACCAGCATTACCTTCGGGTACAGCGAAGCGCCTCCCATTCATGGAGTCATGAAAGGTCCGTCAAGCTCGGGGCCACGTGACTGGAGAATATATTGCTCAAGTTTTCAAAAGTTAGATAAGGGCAGCTGGCGTATATTTGCGATCTCCAACTTGAATGCCATTGGCTTACAGTTTCTCACAGACGCTGGGCGGCGTTGGACTTTCCTGGCTGAGCGACAACTATGCACTTATTGGCGCGTTCTACAGATCACCGTAGCTTATTGAATGTCGCGGGGACATGCTATCCCGGCCATTGACACAAAGCAAAAGATTGGAAACTTTCATCGGGAGTGTTCTCTTCCGAAGGACAGTCTTAGTCTAGACGCTTGAGTTGAATATTGCCTCCTGAGATTTAATCAATGCCATATGTAGAAATTCATCATCCTATACAAATCAATCAGAAGAAAATAAATGGTACGTTCGATGTCCGCTTTGTAACACGGAAGCCAAAGGTATACATAGAGAAAGCCAAGGAGAGTGAACAATTGGCCAAGAGTTCTCCAGATGCTACAAACGCCTTCTACTACCATTCGGCGGCGGCGGCCGTTTGGCAGTTCTATTTTTACGTTCCCACTGCCCGTATTGCACCACTCACGGCTGGACAAGACGGGAAACAAAGCCGTGTTGCGATGCAGCGTCGCGTCGCGCCGCTCCAAAACTTCGGCAATTCGTGCAGCAACCAACGACACAATATCGCAGCTCGTTTCCGCCAGATTGCCGCCGCATTGGGACGCCCGTTCCGCCCATATATTGAAGGGCAGTGACGGCCGTGTTGTGCTGGGGCAACAGAGCAGCGGCGGCGGCACTAGCACGGCATGCCAGGGCGACCCAGTGGTTCGAAGGTCGCTCACGTGGAACGGCTGAGCAGCGCCCGGGGCGCCAACGTTAGGGCAGGGAAGGTACGGATCTGACTTTATTGGGAGATATGCAACTCCAACCATGGTCGCAGCCAGAGCTTTCGTATGGGGGGCACACCAACTTTGAGGGGCACCCCGGGGAAAAAAGGGCACTTTTTAACGTAACCTAAAAAACTTACTATATCTTTGTTTATATAATTTTTTGGGCATCTTTGGTTCAATAAAAATGCAAAGAAATCATTGACGGAGAAGGAAAACTCGATTAAAACCGAAAAAAGGAACGAAATATCACCAAAATGTCATGGAAGTAGCCAAAACACTACTTTTTTGGATAGATTTAAGGGCAGCCAACTCACGCAAGTACTTAACATCAGAGAAATCAGCGGAGCATGTGATATCTGTTACAATGTGCAGGTTAAGGCATATTGGAGTCGAAAATTTTTCTGTTATGCCCACTGGTTTTGTCGTGACGAGTGAGCCCTAGCTGAATGCGGATTAAGTTCCTTGCCTCCCACAATCGCCGTGGGACGAGGAGTAGTATAGTGTCTTTGGAAGAACACATTTTTGCTGCCGGAAAAATTTGGGAGATACATTTTGAACGCGTTTATTAAGTTCAATATTCGCAAGGCTCGGTCCCAGTTAAGAGTAAATAAAAGGTGAACAGGCCGGTGGTTTGGATGGGGATGGTGTGACAGGGCTACAAATTGTGAAAACTATTTCTTCATCTAAATTAATTAGTAGAAATCCTGGT
Source organism: Lepas anatifera (assembly GCA_034440635.1). NCBI lineage: Eukaryota > Metazoa > Arthropoda > Thecostraca > Lepadidae > Lepas > Lepas anatifera. The sequence goes on along the minus strand of JAOTON010000978.1, from coordinate 247,302 downwards.
TTAGGGGACTGTGCTCTGAGCTCAGGGGCACATGCCTTTTTATCATCCCTTCCCAGAATCCACCAGTATAATAAGCAATTTATATAACCAGGGGTGCCTAGGTATCACAAGCCGTTTTAGAGATTCCTCATTCCCCGTTAGCTCCGTTTTACAAGGGGAGTTTCCATTGGGTTCTTATTCCCAATCTATTCAAGACCAGCTCTGGGGCCCCCAAGTGTGGATCAGAGGCCTCCAGAGCAACTTCCCCCATCCCCCCAGATGTGCCTCCAGGGAATAGACTAGCTCAGTGACCCCGCCCCAAGATGATGGGAGTTGGCCTTGTGTTCTTATTATCTATCTATTCAAGATCATCTCAGGGGTCCCTGATGTAGATCAGGGCCACAGAGCAGCTCATGCTTCACCCAGGGACTAGACTAGCTCATTGGTCCCAGAGATGAGGTCATCAGACTAGCTCAATGGGCCACAGATAGACTCATGGGGCCTTAAACCAGTTCAAGAAGCCCCAGAACAGTTTAAGGCGCCAGATCACTTCAGGGGGCCTCAAGCCAACTTAAGGGGCTCTCACAAGCTCAGCGCACGGACCAGCTCAGGGTACGCTCAGAACCTAGATCCGCTCTTGGGCCCCAGATCAGCTCTTGGGGCCCCAGATCAGTTCAGGGGCCTCAAGTCAGGTCAGGGGGCAAGATCAAGTCAGGGGCACTAATTCAGCTCAGGAATCCCTAACCAGCTCGGGGCCCAAGCAGTTCAAAAGCCCCAGAGCTGCTCAGGGGACACCAGATCGGCCCATAGGGCACCAGATCAGCCTAGGGGACAAACAATCAAATCAGTGGTCCCCGACCAGCTCGGGGCCCAGATCAGTTCGGGAATACCAGATCAAGTCAGGAGGCACTTAATCAGCTCAGGAGCCCCATACCATCTCAGGGACCCTCACCAACCCCTGTGGGCCCAGCTCAGCTCAAGGCCTGGGAGCTGCTCAGGAAATCACGTAATTAACCTAGGAGGCCCGGGTCAGCTTAAAGGGCATAATATTATCCATGGGGCACCAGACTAGCTCAGAGGGAATAAGATGGGCTCAGGAGACACACTGATGACTCAGCAGGCTCCAGATCGACTCAGGGGGCATTAGTTAAGTTCAGGAGGCAGTATATCTGCTCAGGGTGCACCAGATCGATCAGCACAGGGGGCATGTTCAAGTCAGGGGCACTAAATCAGCTCAGGGATCCCTCACCAGCTCCGGGCCCAATCAGCTCAAAAGCCCCAGAGCTGCTCAGGGGACAACAGATGCCCATAGGGCACCAGATCAGCTCCGGCGACAAACAATCAGATCAGTGGTCCCCGACTAGCTTGGGAATACCAGATCAAGTCAGGAGGCACTTAATCAGCTCATAAGCCCATACCATCTCAGGGGCCCTCATCAGCCTCTGTGGGCCCAGCTCAGCTCAGGGCTTTAGATCTGCTCATGAAATCACGTAAGGAGGCCCAGATCAGCTGAAAGGGCACCAGATTTCTCAGGGGGGCATCATATGGGCTCAGGAGGCACCAGATCGACTAAGGGGCATTAGTGCGGCTCAGGTGGCACCAGATCGATCCGCTCGGGGTCCAGATCAGCTCCCAGCCCCCCAGACTATGGCAGGAGCCTAAATCAGCTCAGGGAGCAACATAACAGCTCAGGGGACACAAGGTGGACTCAGGGCCCACCAAACCAGTTTAGGGGGGAACCAGACCATCTAAGGAGACATCAATAATCAGTTGAGGGGGCACCTAATCAGCTGAAGAGGCACCATATTGACTTAGGATACAGAATCAACTTGGGGAGGCATGATATCAGCTCGGGGGCCCGAATCAGCTCAAGGGGCACTAAATCAGCTATCAGGGCACCAAACAAGCTCGGAAGCATTAGACTAACTCAGAGAGCATTATATAGGTTCAGGAGGCACAATTATTTGCTCAGTGGGGCACTCGATTGACTCAGGGGCACCAGATCAGCTTAGAGGGCAAGTAATCAGCTCAAGGGGCCACGAGATGAGCTCAAGGAGCACCAGATTGGCTTCACCCGTACGATTATTGGCGACGATGATGCAATAGGTAGACACATACTAGGTGCCCATACTCTTCCCGGGTGCTTGGAAAGGCGACAAAATGCCCTAGCTGACCGAGAAAGGTATAAAGTTGGCCAAAAATAGTTTCAATCGCTACATGCAGTCCAGTTAAATCTAGGTTCAACGGCTAGGGCTCTAAATTTCGAGCGGCACGGCCCAAATTGGGTACACCACCTGGCAATCAAAAGGGCACCCTGGCAGTGATGGGGGCACGTGCCCCCTGTGCCTTCCTGGCTGCACCCCTGGACAGTAGATCAACTCCGGGAGGCATTAAATAAGCTCAGGGGTCCAGATCAGCTCAAGGGGCACTAAAACAGCTAAAAGTACACCAGGCAAGCTCGGAGGCATCAAACTAACCCAGAGAGTATTTTATAGGTTCAGAAGGCACACTTATTTTCTCAGGAGGGCACCAGATTGACTACGAGGGCACCAGATCAGCTCAGAGGGCACATGATCAGCTCCAGGGGGCACCAGATGAGCTCCGCCCGTACGATTATTGGCAACAATGAGGCATTATCTGGAAACGGATTACGTGCCTATGCTCTTCCCGGGTGCTTGGAAAGGCGACAGAATGCCCTAGCTGACAAAAAAGGCACTTAGTTGTCAAACAATAGTTGAAATCGCTAAATGCAGTCTAGTTACATCTAGGTTCAACGGCGCAGGGCACTACATTTCGAGTGGCACGGACCAAAGAGAGTACACCACCTGGCAATCAAAAGGGCACCCGGCACCGATGGGTGCACATGCCCCTGTGCCCCCTGGACGGTAGATAAACTCCGGGAGGCATTAAATAAGTTCAGGTGGCCCGGATCAGCTCAAGGGGCAATAAAACAGCTAATCGGGCAGCAGGCAAGCTCGGAGGCATCAGACTAACTTAGAGAGCATTACAGGTTCAGAAGGCACAATTATTTATTCAGGGGAGGGGGGGCACCAGATTGACTACGAGGGCATCAGATCAGCTCAGAAGGCACATGATCATCTCCAGGGGGCACCAGATGAGCTCCACCCGTACGATTATTGACGACGATGAGGCATTATCTGGAAACGGATTACGTGCCTATACTCTTCCCGGGTGCTTGGAAAGGCGACAGAATGCTTTAGCTGACCAAAAAGGCACTTAATTGTTAAACAATAGTTGAAATCGCTAAATGTGGCCTAGTTCCATCTAGGTTCAACGGCGTAGGGCACTAAATTTCGAGCGGCACGGCCCAAAGGGGGTACACCACCTGGCAATCAAAAGGGCACCCGGCACCGATGGGGGCACGTGCCCCCTGTGACCCCTGGCTGCGGCCCTGGACAGTAGATAAACTACGGGAGGCATTAGATAAGTTCAGGGGGCCCGGATCAGCTCAAGGGGCACTAAAACAGCTAATAGGGCACCAGGCAAGCTCGGAGGCATGAGACTAACTCAGAGAGCATTATATAGATTCAGAAGGCACAATTATTTTCTCAGGGGGGGCACCAGATTGACTACGAGGGCATCAGATCAGCTCAGAAGGCACATGATCAGCTCCAAGGTTCAAGACCAGCGCTCAGGGGGCACCAGATGAGCTCAAGGGGCACCAGTTTAGCTCTGCCCATACGATTATTGGCGACGATGAGGCATTATTTGGAAACGGATTACGTGCCTATACTCTTCCTGGGTGCTTGGAAAGGCGACAGAATGCCCTAACTGACCAAAAAGGCACTTAATTGTCAAACAATAGTTCAAATCGCTAAATGCAGTCTAGTTCCATCTAGGCTCAACGACGTAGGGCACTAAATTTCGAGCGGCACGGCCAAAAAGGGCACACAACCTGGCAATCAAAAGGGCACCCCGGCACCGATGGGGGGGCACGTGCCCCCTGTGCCCCCCTGGCTGCGCCACTGACTCCAACCATTTAAATCAAATAAAAAAACTGACACATATATCTATCTTAGTGGCCGGTCACAAAATACGAATATATATATATATATATATATATATATATATATATATATATATATATATATATATATATATATTAGTGTAGTTTGGGACCAGGTTATGGTTGATGCATTCTTGATTGAAAATGACGGCATATCTCGCATTGACGAGTTTTTGGTTTAGAATCTCGATTCTTCTAATAAGTTTTCTTTCATCTTTCGAGGAGTATTCAAACAAAAATTGATTTTGCAACGTTTCGTTAATCACATTAACATCCTCAGGCATGTCATTTGGTACATATAATTAGTATAAAATTCATTAATATAGGACACATCTACCACTCTGTTCGATTCGTCTCGATGCTGAGTTATTCCTTTAAGAGTAAGGACACCAAAAATACGCTTCAAATTCATGCAGTTGTAATGAGACGGCACCATAGAGATCAACTATTACTACTAGAGAGGAACTGCCAATCAAAATCCCTATACCCGGTTGAAGAAAATTGAAGCTGAAATCTGGCTTTTATTAAGTCAAAAATATCATGTTCAGGCGCTCGTGCACTTGATATACGTCATTCCCAGCGGAAAAGTTCATCACATTTCTGGTAGAAGGCTTAAAAAATACCACACTTAATTCACAAATTATTCCGATGTATTGTGTCCTTTTAACTTTTTCCTTTAAAAAATACCTATTCCATTTACGCGGCCATGATCACTGTCGCACCTGCCCCGTCAGACGCATGTGAACACTTCGTCGTCCCTCATCGTCTCCATCATATGTTTGTGGGACGAATATTTCTTAGACCATTTTTGAAAATTTCGGTAGGTGAGGAGGGGGTCATACGATACAATTCCTATGATGTGCATAAAGCGAGTTTTATTTGATAGCTTATTCATCTTTATCTGTTATATCTATTATTTTCTTTTCGGTTTGAAGAAAAACATATACTAATTGTAAACGTGAAACAAAGTCAACATTTTCTTGATCAATTTCGAAACTTTCTACAAAATTTTAAGGCTGGGTCATCTCAGGTCAGGTCACCAGTGCAGGTCAAGTGACCTTACTTTCAAAAATGTTTAAGGTGGCATAAGTTATTCAAACTTATACCACATAATGCACCCACCAAGTACTAAAACATAAATTGCGGGATTTTAATATCGATGACCTAAGGTCAGGTACGAATCATGACCTCTCAATTGGAAATGCATGGGGAAAACAGGAATGGGGCAATGACACTTCTAAGCCTATCCACTTCTAAGCCCGAACAAGCCAGTGTCTGTGGCACTTCTAAGCCTATCATGTTCTAGTTCTAACCTATCATACCCTATTTTAACCAAGTTTTAAGCACCAATTAGTAAAATTTTGCAGGGGATGTCTATGGCATAAATGTTTGTTATAAGAGGCGGGGCTGCCATCAGTTTTGAGCTATAGTGTATGCCTGTCATCATTGATGTTTTTAAGATAAGCTGCTCTAGCCTAACATCCTTCAAAAAGGTGAAGAGCTTGTCAAGCAGCTCGAGGTGATCACTGCCGAGTAAGGTTTTGGGACATTTCATCAGTACGTGATAGGGGTTTTCCATGGCGTCACAGGTACCACAGGTACTCACACGCTCATAGGCATTTCGTTTGGAGTGTCCATTCCTAAGTCTGGTGAGGATAACCTCGCCCCGACGACTGAGTTGGTTTGAACTGCACCAGTAGGCAATGTTAGGCTTATGTATAACAAATGGTCGCTGTGGCTGGTTATCCGATTATTTTGGATTTGCTTCCGGATGCGGTCCTGGTGGAGAGCTTTGCTATCACCTCTAGGCCGCTTGAGAGGTGCTATCTCTGAGTTCTAGGGACTTTTGTATCCTGTTCGTCAGGATTATGTGACTTCATTAACACCCGCACTGGAGGGGGTCTGGCACTAACGCGCACTGGAGGGGCCTGGTAGGCCCCCACTAAGATCTCGGAAACTAAGAGGCATAGAAAAACAAAATTTGAGAGGTGGGTGAGGGATATGGTGATCTACATCATGACCACTTTTATTGACCTAGGTCAATATCTTCAAGGTCAAACGAGGTCATAAAGGTCAAAACTTGGCCATGCTGGGGACCGACCGGTAAATGCCGTAATTATGCGGGAAAATGGCAGGAATAAACTAAAGACAGACCAGGGTCATATAGAGAAGGTCTCAAAGAGCCTTTCCTTCAATTTTGGGGTCAAGGTCATTCAAGGTCATTGACCTGTAAAGTCACAATATAGCATACTACTTATAATGTACACTTTGACTAACACTATAGCCACTGTTTGGTGGGAAATGAGGACTGACCTTTGCAAATGACCTTTGACCTTGCCCTTTGACCTTGACCTTGGTTTGGGGTACCTTATCGATGACGTCATAGCATAACGTACGTCAGACCGGGTAACGTCATTTGACCGGATGCACTGTGGTCAGTGACCTTCAAAGTGCAGATATGACCTTGACCTGTGACCTTTTACCTTGACCTTGACCTTCATGTGAGGTGACCTTGACATATAATCCCGGTTATATGATGTTATGACTTCACCACTCGGTATCCAATGCAAGCTAACTGGTCCGACCGCGCGATTACGGCGATCTCAAAATGCAGGTCTGACTTTAAAAGCCTATAAGTCTAAACATTTTCGACCGATTTAAAAAAAAAATATTCACCAATCGATGCGCTATTAAATTCTGTTTAATTTGGCAGAGTTTCGTGTTTCGGTTACGGGCGGTTCTCCGGCCACCTCGGAAAAACAGGTGGGGGCCTCCGAGGCCCCCTCCAGTACGCGTGTTAAGTCACCACTCGTTCTCTGAACATGGAGCAAGCTGGCTCCCGAGAAACCCTTCCAACAGGGAACGAGTTGGCGACGCCATATGACCATATCAGTTGGTGCGTCGATAAGCCCCAAAAATTATTATTATTATTAAGTCACCACTCGTTCTACAATGCAGACAAACTAGTGTGCGATGGTCGTCAAAACTAGTGTGCGACGATTGCGACGGCCGGAAAAAACGGTGTAATAAATATAATTCATTAAGATAATCAATTAGATATATATTTCTTTAATATTAAATAAGCTAATTGATTTGACATGGAAAACAATAATTATACGACTATGACCTTTTTCCAGAAAATTGAATGTACGAGTTACTTGAAGGTAAGTTTTTATACATATAAAAATGAATCAAACTGTCATTTTCACACAAAAATTATCTAAAAGATTAAGTTCACGAGCGATCACGGCTCATTTTTCTGACTCGAAAAAAGCCAGGTTTCAGTTTCAAGTGGTCACAACATTTGAATAGGCAGTTCCTCTCTAGTAGTAATAGTTAATCTCTATGGACGGCACCATTGAGAGAAAGAAGTTGCAACATGTTTAAAAAAATTAGCAGAATATTTGATTTTTTCGCTTTTCGTTTAAAACATGCAGATTATTTATCTAAAAACCTACACTCTACATTCTCATAAACGGTGAGTTTATCACATTCACACACTCATGTATTCATCACAATGTTCTTCACCGCCTGGGCCCTAGAGGGGGCCCATCAAACAGCGACAGTGTGGACGCTGTTTGATACGTTGGACACACAACGTTGGACACACAACAACAAGTCTCTCGCGGAGAATGACGATGCATCTTCAAGAAGGCGCCCCCGAAAAACATCTAAAATGCTACCATAACAAGACTTTAACCAGGACAATCCTTGTACAGAACACCGACATCCTGGCTCATTGCCCAAATAGGAAGAAGCTGCAGCCCCTGGAATCTGTGTTCATCCGGGACCTGGCCCCGACCATCAACCGCCAAATGAACCAGGTTTACACACTGTCGCTGTTTGATGGGCCCCTCTAGGGCCCAGGCGGTGAAGAACATTGTGATGAATACATGGGTGTGTGAATGTGATAAACTCATCGTTTATGAGAATGTAGAGTGTAGGTTTTTAGATAAATAATCTGCATGTTTTAAACGAAAAGCGAAGAAATAAAATATTCTGCTATTCTTTTTAACATGTTGCAACTTCTTTCTCACAATGGTGCCGTCTCATTACAACTGCATGAATTTGAAGCTTATTTTTGGTGTCCTTACTCTTAAAGGAATAACTCAGCATCGAGACGAATCGAACAGAGTGGTAGATGTGTCCTATATTAATGCATTTTATACTAATTATATGTACCAAATGACATGCCTGAGGATGTTAATGTGATTAACGAAACGTTGCAAAATGAATCATTTGGAAAACTTTTGTTTGAATACTCCTCGAAAGATGAAAGAAAACTTATTAGAAGAACTTATTAGAAAACTTATTAGAAAACTTATATATATATATATATATCGACATATTAATATATTGGTGACCCAAGAAGGCCAAAGTCTATATTGTATACCCAGGACCATAAAGATATAACTGTGTCAAAGCTTTTAAAGTGATACTACAACATTTTGGCGATTTTAAGGGACATCAGAGGTGCGCATACACCGCACACGCCTGTGCGGGTAGGAGGATAACATTACGGCGTCTACTGCGCCGAGTCGCCGTATTCGGCGTAGAGTCCCTGCCCGAGCTAACGCATCGTATACGGCAGCGACCGGAGTACTAACACATACGGCAGCACCCGGAGTACTAACATAGACGGCAGCACCCGGAGTACTGACGCAGACGGCAGCATCCGGAGTACTAACACATACGGCAGCACCCGGATTACTAACACAGACGGCAGCACCCGGAGTACTAACGCAGACGGCAGCATCCGGAGTACTAACACATACGGCAGCACCCGGAGTACTAACGTAGACGGCAGCACCCGGAGTACTAACGCAGACGGCAGCATCCGGAGTACTAACACATACGGCAGCACCCGGAGTACTAACGCAGACGGCAGCACCAGGAGTACTAACACATACGGCAGCACCCGGAGTACTAACGTAGACGGCAGCACCCGGAGTACTAACGCAGACGGCAGCATCCGGAGTACTAACACATACGGCAGCATCCGGAGTACTAACACATACGGCAGCACCCGGAGTACTAACGTAGACGGCAGCACCCGGAGTACTAACACAGACGGCAGCACCCGGAGTACTAACGTAGATGACAGCGACCGGAGTACTAACGCAGATGACAGTGCCCGGAGTACTAACGCAAACGGCAGCACCCGGAGTACTAACGTAGACGGCAGCACCCGGGGTACTAACATAGACGGCAGCACTCGGAGTACTAACGCAGACGCAGACGGCAGCAGCAGCGCCGGCCGAATGACTAATGAGACCGATCACGGTGAGATTGCGCCATGATCGCCGCTTTCAATCACGGCGGCTCGTTAGTGCTGGCCGGAGCCGAACCGGCGGCACCGATCCCGGCGCGGCTAATGCACCATACTGGAGGCAATGACGAACAACGGCACAGCAGCGCGCCGAAATGGACGGAAGCGGCCGCCGGTGTTCTCTGCCGCGACCGCCAGCCGCCGGCTCAGCAGACGGCCGAGGAGGCGGCCAAATAACGACCACGGCTGACGATGAGACGTGCTAGCGCCCCAAAGCCACAAATCACCCAAATCCTGGGGTTAGTCACATGCGAGCACCGAGATATATGGCTGAGGCGAGGTCGAGAGGGAAACAATTTGCTTGCATGAGCTGGATTTTTATGACGTTAGCCGAAAACGCCGACGAGACCAATGACAAGCCTGAGGCTGTTATTAATTAGATACGCAATAAAACTGCTGTATAAGATTCTGAGGTTCACAAATGATTCTGCTGAAACCACAGCCAATAAAAATTTCTCTGAATGGCCTTCGCTCTCTCTCCAGTTCTTATCTGCAGTTCGCTTATCCCCATTTAGTTTTGGACGCTTAGACATCCGGGTTGTAAGTCACGCGACGGCAACGGTAGGACTGAGCGTCCAGCAGAGAGGAGGGACACCTCCCAATCCACCAGTCCTCACCCACCAAACCCCTCCTGCCCCTGCCCCGCAGTATACCACCGACCTGCCCAGCATGGTGTTGGGCTCCCGGGTGAAGATGCCCGGGTCGACGATGAAGCGCGTCTGGTCGACGACGAGGGTGACGCGGTCGCCGGTGCTGCTGATCACCTCCGGCTGTCCGCCGCTCTGATGTCGCGCCGGGCTGGCAGCCACCACCTCCCTGCAGGAGAGAACAACGGCGTCAGAAACAGGTGCGTCAGTGACCGGACTCGTAACCAGGCCGACTCCGTGGCAAAACCTTTGTCGTTCGTTATCATTTCGGGACAATGTTCATACGTTTTCAGTCGATAAGTGATTTTAAAACGCCGGATAAGTCTGTTGCCCACAGCACGAAAAGGGCAATTCACGTGATGTTCGACACATTCGGGCCGCCTTATTCCTAGATACGGCAATAATTACGGAGCCAATTCAAACTTATGCGAATAACGGACAGGCGAATCAAACTAAAAGCGAGATAGCCAACAGTTAATTGAACTACGCTATCAAGACGACGGTTATCTCTGGGTCACTTTCAGTCCCCACAGAACCCCTCCAGCTCAGTGTGAGGCTTTTCTGCGGAAGAGCAGCAGAGCCAGTGTCCGGCGGCGACTCCCGACGGTCGCTCCCCGCGGCGTCGGCGGCGGCGGCAGCGGGCCTCCCACCATTAGGGCGACAGCCGCAGAGCACCGCCTGCCACGGCCCACAATCAATGTGATACCGCACTAAAGAGATCCTGCCCGCCTCTCTCCACCCAGAGCACACGACAGCAACGCGAACGATGGATCGCGGGAGCTACGTGAGAGGTGTTCCGTTTTTGCCGATGCGTTGGGTGTTATCTAATGGCGTGATAGATGTGCGATGTCGAAATTCGAACATCAACAGAAGAATCAAAAGCATGATGGACACCGATATGTTTCTCAGGGAGCAAAACTGCGTAGGAAACAAATATGCAGATATTTGGGGGAGGGGGTCGAAATCAACAATTTCAGAGACTAATAGTTCTCGCATGGGGAACTGAAACAAATAGTCTAACGAAGCCCATTAGCTAGCGCTGCAGCTTCCTGCTGGTTGCCTAGCCAAGACACATCCGGATGCATTAACACGCGCATTGACGGAGGGGGCGGGTACCCGCCCCTTCGGGTTTTTTGGAGATGGCATAAAAACGGCGGCGCTTCGCGCCGCCGTACTTGGCATAACTTTTCTCTCATCAATTTTACAACTGTTTTCAAAACTTTAACATTAGGTCATCTTAGGTCAGGTCACTAGTACAGCCCTGACCTAAAAAAAAGTTTAAGATAGCATAAGTCGGAACAGGGTGAACTTATTCGATTGAAACTCATACCCCATAATGGGCCCACCGAGTTCTCTCAAATATGTTCCGGAATCTTTTATACCGATGACCTAAGGTCAGGTACGAGTCATGACCTCTCCCTTGGAAATACATGGGAAAAGTGCTTGTAACTATTTAACTTGGTAATGAATGGTGATAGTGTTTATTTTAGCTTCATTTGATTGACCTTGTCTTTGCAGTTCTAATGATATGCATTTTGATATGATGTGACCTTGAGCTGACCTCAGGTCAGGTCAAATGACATACTTGAACTTATTTGACCAAGCAAGGACATATTATACATCATTCGATTCAGTTTGCTGCGAGGATTACAATGGTCTAAATCTGAGCTGTATCCTTACTTGCTCAGATGTAAGGACCGAAAACCTTACATGCTATCCCTATGACGGCATGTTTTGACCTCTAGTGACCTTAAATGTGACCTGAAAAAATGGTTCAAGTATTTTTGATGGAGAAGTGAATGGACTACCCAAAGCCGTGTTCAGTTTTTCGCTACTTAACGTGAACCCGAGATAATAGGGGGGGCAGGTACCCGCCAACCTCCGTCAAAGCAAAGGTGACTCAGACCCCCGTCAATGCGCGTGTTACAACCTTTTCTGAATACCGCCACAATGGCTGCACCTCGTACAGAAGTTACCCGGGTAGAAACAAAAATTCCCCGCAATGAAGGAGGCTCAGTCGTGTGCATGGAGCTGCTTTTAGAACGCATGACTTATCACCCCAGTGCCCTATGCAACATGGAGACAATTCTACAATTTGAACCGGGCAACGCAATAAAACAGCACGCCAGCGTTGATGACATTTCGTTTCATCTAGGAAACTGACCTCCCAAACTGTTGAGATTTAGCGTCCAGCCGTAAGTTCTGTGGTGCGTGTGAACGGTTATTTCCGTGACCAGTTTAGTGTGAAGAACCCAATAAAAGCGGCGGAATGGGGAGCGGGGCACCGTGGAACCGTATAAAAGCGGCGGAATGGGGAGCGGGGCACCGTGGAACCGTGCCCCATCCTTGGACGGACTAGGGGTACCACTATTGAGGTGGCCGCTTAAATCGGTGAAGATAGCAATGCAGCAGCGCTTGGTCCGGGCTCTCGGAAATAAACTGAGTGTGTAAAATTTTTCACAGACCGGCAAGATCTGACAGCAAATTCACTCTGCTGGTTTTCCTCAGGTATATGTCTTGCACATACAATTCTCAATCTCATTGCGTGTGTCTATTGGGATTTTAGGACGCGTTCAGCCTCTATCATACATCGTCTGCAAAAGTCACTTAAAAAAGGCTAGCATGTGTTACTGTTTAGCAAGAACAGCAGCTAAAAAGACTGATAGTGCCGAGTATCTGACTTAGCCTCCCAGCTTATCCCGTCATACATTTCGGATACGCATCAAGGCATGCGTGCATCCCAAGCTTGTGGTGTTCTCTCCGTTCGCCCAGGATATCCGAGGCCCTTGGGTGGAGAGCGACGAGCGAAAGTTGTGTTTCTGTTCATATATGTCTCCCAGATTCTCGGCCCGTAATGCCCCTCATCACTAATAGCAGATGGGCGTGGTACATACATCCTGCCAAAGATTTTGGACTTCTAAACTTAAGGAGTCCGCTTGCTTTATTTCAATAGGAAATTATTTTTGCACATCCAGATTTGCCCTCCCTTTGAGTCACCGAAAAGGAAATTGGGTGTTTTATGGCGCCGTGTTGGGAGATGCCTGTTCTGAGCTTGAACAAAGGGAATGCCTTCGCTTCCCTTCACGGGACTCTGTGCTTGAGTGACCTACGTCCTTTGTTTTCGGCGGCGGTGTTTGCGTCCGCGGTGATGTTGGAGGATATAGCAGTGATATAACTGTAGGGTCGCTATCTGCGGGGGTTGGCAGTAGCGCTGCACTTTGTACCTTTCGAGAACTGCGCCCTTTTGGTGGTGCAGAGGCAGAACGTTCTGATTCACGTTTCTGCAATTTTTCCGCCTCTCTACTATTTGAGAAGCAGCCCCCGAGTCAGGGACTGGCTGCCCCCACTCTCGTCAGTCCTTGTATGCTCCTCGGAAGGGTCCGCTGGTGATGCGGCGCCCAATGCGGTCATGCCCTCCTCGAGGGTACCCGCTTGGGTGCCCTTATCCGTTGTGTGTCCGCTCTGGTTGCCAGGCTTCGGTGCTGAAGGGGATACAACAGAGTACCTCACTGGGTCAGTCTGAACGGACTTCTTAGTTATGGTCCTAACTTCACTGGTCTTGGTACTGACGTGGTTAACTGAATGTGACACCCGCCCACCGTAGACACATAAAATCACGGACCGACATGTGCATGTCTCTCAAAGAGGAATCCAGGCTGACGGAAGTTCTCACTCGCTCAGGTCCTCCCACCGGGGCGTCGCGATAGGGGAGGACCGCACGGCAGTTCTCTCCACCATAGACGGTTTCAGAGAGCCAGGCACCTCGCAGCGCCTATCTCCTCGTGTTGCGTCCTCTTAGGGAGATCTTCCCAGAACCTTATATTTCAGCTTTTCCCTCTCAATCTCATTGTGCAACATCTCCAAAGGCCTAAGTTGGACCGGATCGGCACGTGATCACTGAAAATAATAGTAGTTAAAATTTGGCCGTCCTTGACGAGGCATGGGGTATTAAGTAAATAACTGTCCGGTGTAACAAAAAATATCAAAGGCACTACCCTTAAGCTGTTTCCAATTCAAAGCTTCTGTTACAGGGCTACTGGCACACTCTACAAAGCTTCAATTTATTATCTTTCCAGATTTTTTATGCCGTAACTTCTAACGCTGGTTACTTCTAATGAGCAGACATCTTCCTTGCTCTTTGACAGAATTGTCATAAGTAGTCAGAATTGTCATCGTTAAAGCCACTCTTTCCAGACTTTTGTCGTTGGAGCCAGCCAAGCGGAATAATATAAGCCTTTCTAGAATGTGTGGTAAATATATCACCAATCGATGTTTGTCAGCTATAAACATATGCATGATAAGTTCAAATGAACATGTAAATAATCATGAGGGAAAAAGCAGTTTTAACCCATTTCATGAATTTTATGGACAATATACCTATCAGCAAGCTTCCATTTCTCAGCCCCAGGACAAATATTTTGGGAAATATGAAGAAATAAACAATGCAGATCACACTGGACCGAAAACCCAGTTTCAGATTCGTCATCAGCGCCCATTTCTGCACTGGGATCAATGTTAATTGCTTGGAATTTTTCGAGAAAAAGAACTGGAAAAATGTATCTTGCTGTCAGCAGCTGTTATAGGGGTTTCTCAAGCGTTGGGTCACTCGTGCAGGCGTTTTTAACATCAGTGGTGTTTCTTTTCAGGGTTTAGACTTTTTTATTCAGACACCAAGTTCCATTGATCTAGGTCAAAGCCTTCAAGGTCAAACGAGGTCGTTAAGGTCAAATCTGGCCCGTACCGGAGACCTATTGGGAAATGCCGTGATTATGCTAGAAAAAATGGAAATACACTCAAAGTGGACTAAAAACAATGAGGGAAGGCCCCACACAGTATTTTCTGAAAGTTTGACGCCAAGCTCATCCCAGGTCACTGACCTTCGACGTAACAATGACATTTTTCGGACTGTCCCCATATTCGCTGAAGCGAGATATTGTCCCAGAATTATTATTTGTTCTATGGACGTGCACATGACAAGAAAATTCCAGTCGCACACGTGTTTAGCCCCTTTAAGATTACACAAAACAAAGGAGCCAAAAAGTAAAGAACCTGCATTCTACTCAGCACCTTTTGTTAGGCATTGCCTGTCAATAACAACCGGTGAGCAAGCATTTATCTCTGGATGCTAAATGTTTACCCAATTTTTTCAAAGTCGAAGTCGGTGAGTTTGGAAAATCTTCGTATCTTTGACCGCACGTGGTGATGATTTCTGTGAAATTTACCGCCAAACGATCCTCTAGGACATTTCCCGCTGATGAGATGGACCCCATTCAAGGTGCCCCCGTTGGACGAAAACGTTCCGCCGCCACTAGAACCCAAACAAGAGCGACATCACCGGATAAAAAGTAGGGGAGGGGGCGATGGGCGGGGGAGGGGCTGTGGATGAAACATAAAAACATCCCCTCTAAAACAAAAAGCTGGTCGGTTTGCACGCCTTGTGTTGTTCCACACCACCCCTGCCAAAACTGATCACTGTTCTCCTAATTTGGTTGGAGTAGAACATTTTATGGATAAAAAGTGGAGAAAGCGTGCCCATCCCCCTCCCCATCACCCATGAAGTCAAAGAACGAAGCATGAACATGTCCAAAAGACGAGGGCAGTGAATAGCAGCGTTCTGGATAGCCAATTTCCGTTTTCATATGAAAACCTAGTGGGCTGCAACAACCTGGGAGCGAAAACGGAGGGCTGCTGCGCGCCAGAGTAGCTTGCGAAGTTCTGTTGGAAGACTTCAACCGTTAATGGCAAACGTTTCCCCGCCCATTCTCCCAGTGGAGTGGAGACGAAGGAGTGCACACGTGTACTCAATATTCTTTAATAATCTGTCTGGTGAGCTCTATTACCGGCAAAGCGCATCAGAGGAATATTTTTCATGAATTCTCATGATTCCTCAGCTTTCGGTTTTCCAACATTTCCGAGGAGCCAGGTTCACACAAGTACGTTGTCGGAAATTGTATAAACATTTGTAAGGCAAGGTTTGAAACTTTTAGAAATCCCTCGAAATCGTACGAAAAACATCCTAATTTTTTTCTCAGAAAATTCGGCCCGCGCGTTACATCAATCAGCTGACTAATTCTGCCTTCATAGCAATGTCGTAATCATCAAAATGTATTCAGGTATGAGAAAGTATGGTGAAGGCTGTGTGCCATGAGTCGATAATTATTGAATCAATGGGAGGGGGGGCTGTACTGCAGCTATCTTAGGTTATTCATTGTCCAAACTCACAGGTCTTCATGGTCCACACAGAATGGCCACGTGACTCCAAATATGGTCATTAACCACCGTTAGGGAAGCCCTGGTCAAAGGAAACGTTACAGAAGTCCTTCCATTTCATACTGACATCACGGGTTACTCGAGAAGGTACAGGCAAGAATGTCAGCTAAAACAGGGGCGACGCGGACCCCGCGAGTCAGCTGATACCTCCGGGAGCGTCTCCAGCCCTCAGGCAGGGCGCGAGGGCGGCAGCGGCTGATCTGTGATAACGATCCGCGAGCAGCTGGCCACCCCAGCTTCTCATGTGCGCGGCATGCGAAAACTGGCACCCGCTCCCCGCCTGTAAGGTTTACGGAGTGGTTGCCTGATTTCCAGTCCCACAGTCATCCGACATGACGCCTGCTGCAGGGCTCACCCAGGGCAGAGCCGCCCCGGGGATACCAGAGGCTGTGGTGGCGCGTCGGCGGGGTCGGCACGGCGCGAGTGCGCATGGTGGAGCGGCTGTCAGACCCCCCCCCGAGCGATACGCATCAGAACGACGGGCCCAGAGGCATCGGGCACGCCCGTCCATATCCAATCACCGCCCGCGCCGCCGCCCGTATCGAATCCGCGTACTACATAGCACAAACGACCCAATCGGCACCGACGCCCTCAGTGGTGGTGCCAAGTGCAAATACGAAATAAAAATGGGACAAATATATCACCTTTAACACGCGACCCGCTGGGGTCCCTAGAATGACGCGCCCCTATGGGGGGCGGCATACTTTGCCACAAATATTTGTGGACTTGGTCTTAGGGGCAATCAATGCTGACAAGAATGGATTCTTCCGTATTTCTGCTGAAAAATGGTTTTAATCAATGGGAGGGGGGGGGGCTGTACTGCAGCTATCTTAGGTTATTCATTGTCCAAACTCACAGGTCCCAATGACCATAAAACCATTTTTTAGTAGACCTAAGGGATGCGATGGCGTGAGGACAGAGCATTCGATTCCCATGCCACTGACCCGGGTTCAAATCCCCTGGCGGGAATCTGCGTAAGTCTTTCCGATGCCGACAATGCCCCCGAAGGATGAGAGTTGGCGACTCCATATGACCTAAGCACTGAGTCCG
>JAOTON010000978.1:0-225000 GCA_034440635.1 Lepas anatifera | reverse complement strand
GACTGAAAACTTCCGGCTCTTGGCTGATAACTGCCGTCCCTGGCGGATCACTGGCCGCCCCTTGACTGATAACTGCCGCCCCTTGGCTGCTAACTGCCGCCCCTGGCTTACCACTGATCATCATCATTGTTGGGGTTTTTGGGCGCACCGACAGCTGGGTCATATGGCGCCCATAACATTAAATGAAGTACTGTGAGGGCTGTAACAGGTCAGGTGCTAATAAAAAGGAGGTTTATACGTAAAAAGTACTAACCCTGTGGTGTTACCATTTGTGTGTGTCTGCTACATAAATGAAGTGAGAAAAAAACTACGAGGGTGAATAAATGACATTGAATGCGATACTCTTTAGAAAAGCCTGGCTTACCACTGCCGCCCCTAGCTGATAACTGCCGCCCCATTACTACCGCCCCCTGCCTGATAACTTTCGTCCTTGGTTGATCATTGCCGCCCCCTGGCTGATCCTTGCCGCCCCCTGACTGAAAATTGCCGGCCATGGGCTGATAACTGCTGCCGCTGGCTGATCACTGCCGCCCCCGGCGGAATGATAAGTGCCACCCCTGGCTGATAACTGTTGCCCTTGCTGATAGCTGCCTCCGCTTGACTGATAAATTCCGCCCCTTGGCTGCTATCTGCCGACCCTGGCTTATCACTGCCGCACCTTGGTTGATAATTGCCACCCCTGGCTAATCACTGCCGCCCCCTGACTGATAACTGCGGCCCCCTGGCGGATAACTTCCGCCCTTAACTGATATCTGCTGCCCTTGGTTCATCACTGCCGTCTCCCAGGGCAGTGAGCATCCTGGAGATATCCGGGCAGTGAACATTCTGGGGGGAGTATCCTTCTGTGGATATCATTAACATCGTGTTATATGGAGCGTTAGTTTTAATATCGTATATTCATCCTAGTAGTCTTTCAGGTTTTACATAACGTCGGGTTTCATGTTACCTATGGTCTCTGACTTTAGTATATCGTGTGAACTTTTCTGTATCATTTTTTTCAGCATTTGTATTTCATTTCATTTTTTATATGTTTTTATCATCTTCTGATACAACTTTCACAACCTGACCTGTTTTACCACCTGACTTGTTAAAATTCGTGCGAAAATGTCCTATTTGCGTATTTTATTTAGTGTTATGGGCGCCGTATGACTCTAGATGTCGGCGCGCTTTAAAACCTCAAATATGATGATGGACCGTCTCACGGCTGATCACTGCCACCCCTCGTTCATCACTGCCGCCCGAATTCATGCCGCCTCTGGCTCGTTGATGCTGTCCCTTGCATATTTTGACCCCAATGCACGCCGCCCCGCCTCATCGCTGCCGCCCCTGGTTCATCACTGCCACCCCCTGGCTGATCACTGTCTCCCCTGGTTCATACTGCCGCCCAGATTAATCATTGCTGCCTTGATTCACGCCGCCTCTGGCTGATCACTGCCGCCCCTGGTATATCACTGCCGAGGAGACCAGTCTGGCCATGGCCCCCAAAGCCGGTTAAACTTAGGCCCTGCTGTAGGCACAGTTTTGTCAGGAGGAATCTCTAACACCCTTCCAGAAAGCAAGCAGCAGCCCACAATCGTCTAATCTTTATCTGTTTGTCTATTGGAGGAATTCTCCGAGCCGAGTAAATGGTAGAATGCTGCTGCCGTGCTTTTACTCTTTTAGTGTCAGCCAGCGGTGAAATTTTTTACCTCTTTGGGGCGTGCAAGCACCCGTAATCACATTGAAAGCACCCCCAATACGTGTTTTGCCCCCCGACTCAGCATTTCTGTCCTGATTCATGCCGCCTCCGTCTTACCACTGTGATCATGCCGCCCCCGGTTCATCACTACCACCCTGGTTTAAGCCGCCATGGTTCATCACTGACGCCTCCTACCTATCACTGCCACCCTGATTCTTGCCAACCCTGACTTATCACTCCCGCCCTGATTCAAACAGCACCCCGCTCATCACTGCTGCCAGTGGGTCACCAATTCTATCCCCAGCTCATCACTACCGCCTCGGCTAATGAATGCCGCCCCTGACTTATCACTTCCGCTCTAATTCGTGCCGCCCTGAGCTCACGACTGCCGCCCCCAGCTCGGGGACGGCGGATTCCATTTTCGGGTGGTTGTACAAGATTTTCGGGAGGGGGTGCCTTCCTTTCCAAGTGGAAGGGGGTGGTTCCATCCCCAGGGGGGCACCTTTAGCTCCTTAGGGATGCCCACTCAGGGGGGAGGGGCGCCGACATAATTTCCCTGCGTTGAGTCGATAAACTGGGTCTATTTGCTCTCCATGGGATGGCTTTGATGAAAGGGGGTACCATTCATATTTGAAACTGCTTTTATTTCGCACAGAAGGCCCTACCTCTTCAGGTAGGCGGTGTTTAGGTCTGATGTTTTCTTGGCCGGCCGGAGGCGCCGCCCAAATCCGGGGGCGCTTCCCCGGACGAAGCTAAAACCGTGAGTGCAAAAATATACTTTTGCACGCCCTCATTTTTTTCAGGGCGTGCAATTGCACACCCTACCCTCCCCCGCCCGGAGTCCGCCGTCCCTGTCCCAGCTTATCTCTTCCGCCCTTATTCGTGCCACCCGTAGCTTATAACTACTACCCACGGCTCACCATTCCCGTCATCGGCTTATGCCCTTTGCCTTGATGCGTGCCACCCCCGGCTAATCAATGCTACCCCTCCCCAACTTATCTCTTCCGCCCTGATTTGTGCCGCCCCTAGTTCATAGCTCCCGCCCCCCCCGAGTCTTCACTGCCGTCCTCTCCTTATCACTTCCACTCTGGTTCGCGCCGCTCCTAGTTCATAGCTATTGGCCCTAGTTCATCACTGCCGCCCTCGACTTATGACTTTGCCCTGCTTCTTGCCGCCCCGGTCAATCACTGTCGCCCCAAGCTTATCACTTTCCTCCTAATTTGCGCCGTTCTTAGTCTATAACTGCCACCCTGAGCTCATCACTGCAGAACTGATGTTTACCTCCCCTGTGCGTTAGAGTAAAATAAAAGGCGTTAGGGCAAAAATAAAGAGCATGCACGGGTACAGTGGAGTTGCCATATTTCTTAATATTTACAGAACAATACGCGCGTTGTTTGGAGCACTATCGGTGTTTTTGCTTTCTTTCCACGTAGTGATTAAAGGGAATGTGGGACCTTTATAACGTGATTTTAGTTCAGGTAGCCAAGTTGTAAAGCATGCCAGAAAACCCGATGCTCTATATATCATTTGTCTTGAAACTCAAACTTTCCGAAGAAAAAAGCTAAAAACTACCTGAAATGTACCCCTCATGTACCCTAAGCAGCAGGCCACAATTGACAGCCATGTTGGTGTGACGACATATGCTGACGTCACGGTGAGTATCAGCCAATCGAAGCCCTTGAAGCCTATTGAATGTCGTAGTGGTTAACAGATCATGACATCATCCACAGGCAGATATTTACTTATTTCCCTAGAGGAGCATTTTAAAAATCAAAATATTGAGCCTATTGTACATTTTTCATAGAAATAATGGACGTCTCCGTGATTTTCGGCTAAAAGTTCCCCTAATTACACTAAATTTCAGGATTCAACCTAGGTGCCACATTTCCTTTAAGGGGGTTCCCTTTTTAACACGCGCATTGACGGGGGTCTGAGCCACCTTCGCTTTGAAGGGGGAGGGGCGGGTACCCGCACCCCCCCTAAGATCTCGAGAACCACGCTAGGTAGCGAAAAACGGTAAACAACGTTGGGTAGCCCATTCACTTCTCAATCGAAAATATTTGAACCATTTTTCAGGTCACATTTAAGGTTGCGAGAGGCAAAACATGCCGTCATAGGGATAACATGTAAATGAAGGTTTTCGGCCATTTTATCTGAAGAATTAAAGATAGAGCAAAACGACTAAAACTGTTTGAATCCTTGCAGCAAACCGAATCGAATGATATATAATTTGACCTCGCTAGGTCAAATCAAAGATTTGACTTGACCTGAGGTCAGGTCAAGGTCATAATATATAAAGTGCATATTATTAGAACCTCAAAGACAAGGCGAGTCTAATGCAGCTAAAATAAACGCTCTATCACCACCCGTTACTGAGTTATTCAGTCAAAACAATTTTCCCATGTATTTCCATGGAGAGGTCATGGCTTGTACCTGACCTTAGGTCATCGATATCAAAAATACCGGAACATATTTTGAGAACTCGGTAGGCCCATTATGTGATATGAGTTTCAATAGGATAAGTTCACCCTGTTCCGACTTATGCTATCTTAAACTTTTTTTGGTGTCAGGTCACTGGACCTGTACTGGTGATCTGACCTGATATGACCTAACCTTAGAATTTTCACAGAAGCTGTAAAAATGATGAGAAAAAAGATGTGCCAAGTATGGCGGCGCTAGGCGTCACCGTTTTTCTGCTATCTCCGAAAAACCCGAGAGTGGGGGCGGGTACCCGCCCCCAGTCAATGCGCGTGTTAAAGGGAACCCCTTGAGAGGTAGTTCTCTTTAAAGAGAATCCTTTAAGGAGAATGTGGCACATTGGTTGAATCCTGAAATTTAGAGTAATTAGGGGAACTTTTAGCCGAAAATCACATTCCCTTTAAAGGGAATGTGGCACCTTGGTTGAATCCTGGAATTTAGTGTAATTAGGGGAACTTTTAGCCGGAAATCATGGAGGCGTCCATTATTTCTCTGAAAAATGTACAATAAGCTCAATATTTTGATTTTTAAAATGCTCCTCTAGGGAAATAAATATCTGCCAGTGGATGATGTCATGATCTGGCATTCACTACCATATTCCATAGGCATCAAGGGCTTCGATTGGCTGATGCTCATAGTGACGTCAGCATATGTCGTCACGCCAACATGGCTGTCAACTGTGGCCCGCTGCTAAGGGTACATGAGGGGTACATTTCAGGTAGTTTTTGTTTTTTCTTCGGAAAAAAACAAAAGGTAGTTTGAGTTTCAAGACAAATGATATATAGAGTACCGGGTTTTACTACATCCCGGCTAATGTCTTTAACACTAGCAGTGCCGTGATGTAATTTTTGCACGAGGATTTTATGAATAGCAATTCCTTATTAATTTTCATTGGTTCAAATCAAGCCGTGCCGGAAAAACTTTTTACTGCACGGCTTTACTGCACGGGTGACCAAGGCAGTGCTGAAAAGAGCAGGAACACTTCTCGCCGTGATGACGTCGATTGGGGGACCTAAAATTCTCTAGTTGACTAACCTTATAAAGTAAAGTAATCTTGACTTCTCGCGTGTATTCCAACAGGCTGGTCTTGGAGGCGGTGCACAGAACAACACATAATAACAATCATTGGAGTGCGGTGCACAGAACAACACATAATAATAATCATAAATGCAATCATTACTACATCTTGGCAGTAATCTTCAATACCAGACTAAGTCCGGCGATTGCCGCCTGACACATTACACAAAACACAGATACCTTATCACTTCATGTTGATGGTGATGCCGGAACAGTTGTTAAAGACAAGTTGTCCCAAAGCGCGAAAATTGACTGGGATCTTGCCGTCGTCAGAGGAGCTCTCCAATGCAACTTTCTGCCTCTTGTTGCGTTGCTCGATTTCGAAAGGCGCCCCTTCAAGGATGCTCAGCGACATTGCCCTTTGGACGTCGACTGTCGCGTCAGTATAGTTGGCGAGACTTGATACAGACTTATGCCCGCTCATTTGAGCCACGTAGGCGGGTGGGCAACCGGCATCCAAAGTGCGCTGTATCGCCGTCTTTCTGGCACTGTGGTTGGTTTTTTTGCCCTTGATGCCCGCTGCATGACATCCAGAGGCCAGTAAGCTTCCGAGCTTGTTGACACCAAGAGGCGCGTTGGAAAACCAGATCGGGTTGTCGCTCTTCCTCTGGTGGTTGATCGCAAGAAAAAACGGCGCGTCGTCTACACAAGAAACAGGAGGACGGCGCTTTGCATACTCTTCGTATGCCTGGACGGGGCAACGGCCATCCCCTGCTGCTTGGCTCTCGAATGCCTTTGGAATAAAGGCTCTTGATTGACCCTCTCCAGTGCGGGTCTTGGTGAGGCGTTCCTTGAATTTTAAGTACCGCCTTCCACTCGCATCTGCTTCTACCTTGACGTCTCCCCAGCGCATCTGGCGGGCTTCATGACGTCCTCGCAGACCAAACAGCATCGTCAGGTACAACCAAATCGTCCTGAGCACGGACATGGGATTTTCATATCCCAGCTGACCAGATTGCCAAAGCTGATCTTCCTCATCAAACGTTATCGACTCTGACCTGTTGGGCCTATTTCCTTGTCCAAGCAGTTTGAGTTTTTTTCAGTTTTGCGCTTTTTGCATCCCTGCTTCCTTTGAATACTGGATGATTTTCCAAATCACTAGGGTAGTTATTTTCCCTAAAGTACTTTAGGGTCAGGCAGTACATATTTTGGATGGATGATACTTCATAATCCTTTCCATCCTTTCGTTTCATCGTAAGCAAAAAGCTGGCAAGTACTGCATTCAGTTCATTTTCGGGAAGGCTGAGCAGATCCCGTCCAAATCCCAGTGAAAAGGATTCTTCTTTCAATTGATTGATCCAGAAGTTAGTCTTTAGTATTGTTTCTTTACTTGTTGTCTCTTCGACGGCTTTCAGCGTGTCTCTTTCGATCTTTTTTACCGTGTCATTCACCTCATTCATTATATCTTCTGCTAAGTGAAAACGAGGGACACTCATGATATGTCTACTTTCAAACTAAGCCTACAAACGTACGGGCTGTAGTAAAAATACTACTGCACTTGAGGCTCGGCGTAAATTGATCAAAACCTCGGTTGGTTGAAATCTCCGGCACTTGGCCTTCGGCCGCGTGCCGGAAATTTCAACCAACCTTGGTTTATATCAATTTACCTTCCGAGCCCCGTGCAGTAATATATATTCCGGCATGCTATACAACTTGGCTATCTCAGTTAAAATCACGTTATAAAGGTGCCACATTCCCTTTAAGTCTTTTGTTCTCATTTCAATCTCCATCCGCTCTGTCATGCTCAAGGTAAAATTTAACCCCTCAAAACTGATACACTTCAATCGTGGACAGAGCCGCAGCCAGGGGGACACGTGCCCCCCATCGGTGCCGAAGTGCCCTTTGATCGCTAAGCGGTTTACCCGGTTTAGGCTGTGCCACTCCAAATTTATTACCATACGGCGTCGAACCTAGATGCAATTAGATTACATTGAGCGATTAAAACTATTGTTTGATAATTTAGTACCTTTTTTGGCCAGCTAGGGCATTCTGTCGCCTTTCCAAGCACCCGGGAGAATATGGGTACGTAATTCGTGACCAACTAATGCCTCATCGTCGCCAATAATCGCACCGGCGGAGCTAATCTGGTGACCCTTGAGCTCATCTGGGGCCCACTGAGCTGGTCTTGGCCACTTGAGTAGATCACGTGCCCTCTAAGCTGATGTGGTGCCCGGTGAGTCAATCTGGTGCCCCTTGAGCAAATAATTGTGCCTCTTGAACCTAGCTAATGCTCTCTGAGTCAGTCTGATGCCTCCGAGCTCGCCTGGTGCCCTATTAGCTGTTTTAGTGCCCCTTGAGCTTATCTGGGCCCCCTGAGCTGATCACATGCCTCGTAGAGTTGATCTACTGTCCCCTGAGCCAATATGGTGCCTCTTTGAGCTATGATCTGGTGCTCCCTGAGCTGGTCTGGTGCACCCTGAGCTGATCTTGTGTTCTCTGAGCTGAGCTATGCCCCTGCTTTGGTCTGGGGGCTGGAAGCTGATCTGGGCTCCCGGGCTGCTCAATCTTTTTCCCCCTGAGCAGATATGTTTCCCCTGAGCTAAACTAATGCCGCCTGAGTCGATCTGGTGCCCCCTGAGCCAACATTTTGCCTCCTGGGCCCATCTCGTGCCCTCTGAGCTCGTCTAGTGCCCCCTGAGCTAGTGTGGTGCCCCCTGAACCAATCTAGTGCCTTTTAGGCTGATCTGGGCCTCCTGAGTTGATTAAGCAATTTCCTCAGAAGCTCTGGGGCCCTGAGCTGAGTTGTGCCCACTGAGGCTGATGAAGGTCCCTGAGCTGGTATGGGGCTCCTGGGCTGATTAAATGCCTCCTGGCCTGATCTAGTACCTCCGAGTTGATCTGTACCCTGAGCTGATCGGGGACCACTGAGCTGATCCATTGCCCTCTCTCTGAGGTGATATGGTGCTCCCTGAGCTGATCTAGACCCCTGCTCTGAGCTTATCTGGGCCCCCCGAGCTGATTGATCTGGTGCCCCCTGAGCAGGCATATTGCCCCTGAGCTAAACTAATGCCCTCTGAGTTGATCTGGTGCCTCATGTGTCATCATTGTGCCTTCTGAGCCCATCTGATGCCCTCTGAGCTAGCCTGGTGCCCCCTGAGCTAATATGGTGCATGGCCCTATGAGCCTATCTGCGGCCCATTGAGCTAGTCTGATGACCCCCCATCTTTGGGGCCACTTTGCTAGTCTAGTCCCGGGCCAAGCATGAGTTGCTCGGGGGGAGGCTCTGATCCACACCAGGGGCCCCCCTGAGCTGGTCTTGAATAGACACAGAATAAGAACACAAGGCCAACTCCCATCACCTCGGGGGTCACGGGGCTAGTCTAATCCCGGGGGGCACAACTGGGGGAATGAGGGGCAGCTGCTCTGGAGGACTCTGATCCACACTAGGGGGCCCCTGAGGTGGTTTTGAATGCGGAATAAGGACAAAGTGCAAGCTCCCTTGTAAAATGGAGCTAATGAAGAATGAGCCGTCATCGCTAAAACGGCTTGTGATGCCTAGGCACCCCGGGTTAAATGAATTGCTTATTACACTGGTGGATTCTGGGGAGGGGTGATAAAAAGGCATGTGCCCTGAGCTCAGAGCACAGTCACCTGAACCAGGATTTGTACTAATTAATTAAAATGAATGAAGAATTAGGTTCTCACAATTTTCGGCCCTATCCAAACTACCAGCCTGTTTACTTTTTTTACTTCAACTGAGACCGATCCTGGTATCTCCCAAATTATTCCGGCAACAAAAATTGTATCCGTCCAATGTCACTATGCCACACCTCCTCCCACGGCCCTTGTGGGAGCCGCGGAACTTAATCCGCGTTCAACCAGGGCTCACTCGTCACGACACAGCCAGTGGGCAAAACAAATGAATTTTCGACTCCAATATGTCTTATCTTGCACATAGTGACAGATATCACAGGCTCCGCTGAATTCTCGGATGTCCAGTACTTGCATGAGTTGGCTGATTTGTCCTTAAATCTATCCCAAAAAGTCGTGTTCTGGGTATTTTCATGAGATTTCGGTGACCCTTTTCTTTTTTCTGGTTTTAATTCAGTTTTCCTTCTCCGCCAATGCTTGATCTGCATTTGCCTTGGACCAAAGGTACCCAAAAGTTAATATTAACTAAGATATAGTAAGTTTTTAGGTTACCTTAAAGTGCCCTTTCTCTCCCGGGGTGCCCCTCAAAGGTGGTGTGCCCCCCACACCAAAGCTCTGGCTGCGCCCCTGATCGTGGAAAGAATTAAAGCTCAGATTTGATTATTATAAGACGTGTATGTAGCTTTGGGATGTTGCATAAAAAATACCTGCCCAACATTAAAATAAAATGTTCCCTGTGCTATAAAAGGTGCAAAAAAGCGATGTATAACAGGTTTGGTGCAATAAAGGGGTGCCGCCCCCCCCAACGCCACCGCCCCTATGGGGTGCCGCCCCCCACCGGCTGAGCACCCCCAAAGATTTTTGGAAAATTACACCCCTGTATATATATATATAATATATATAAACTATACTATATATATAAAACTATAACAGCCTATAAGAGATATATCAATACTGGAGAAACATAGAGACCTGACTGGCATGAAAATGCCCCAGTAAAACAACTGCCGATAAATCAAGTATAAATACGCAAGCTTGAAAGGAAAGTTCAGGCTCCTGAGTGATGTAGTGGTTAGCTTGCCGGGCCGGAAATCCGGAGACCTGGGTTCGAGTCCCAGCTTAGGAGCAATTTTCCAAAGCTGCAAAACTATAACAGCCCATAATAAATAAATATATATATATATATATATATATATATATATATATATATATATATATATATATAGTGTTGGGTTTGGGACAAAACTACCAGAGAAATCAACACAAATATATTGCCGCCCCGGTAGCTCAGTTGGTAGAGCGTTGGGCTCCGGCCCGCTGCTCAGAAGCATGCAGTGGCAGTGCATGTCCAGGCTTGGGATCGGTTCCCCTGAGACGCTCCGGCGCTCAATAGTTTACCCGACGTACACGTCGGCTGGCAACTGACTGATGAGAGGGTGACCTGAGCGGGGCGGCCGTCCCTGTGCTTTGTGGGACGTTAAACTTTGGCTTCTAAATTGACCCTCCATTGAGGGAGTTGCTCGTTCGGGTGGCGGGGCCGGGGTCTCCGTGACAAGTCCCTTGATGACTTTAGTGAGACTCCGACTCCAGCAGCCGTACTAGGAATAACTTGAAAAAAATTATAAAAAATACCAAGTCTCAGTAGCAGATTTTCTTCCCTCAGAAGTCCCTCTTGAACAAGTAATAAAAACACCATATCACAAACTCAAGTCTCAGAGAACCCCGACGCCCAACTATAAGCTATTACAGAAAAAATAATCGTAATACAAATGGCAGCTATATTATACATATACACATATTATATATACATACTATACATATTACATACTACATATACATATAATACATATACAACCGCTTATATATATATATATATATATATATATATATATATATATATATATATATATATCTACATATATAAGAGGTTCCCCATCAAGGATTCTAATTCCGTACGGCAAAACCGTTTCAGCCTCATCACTTTTCTAATTCGTAGTTGCATAATTCAGTAGTGGCGGCATGTCGTTAGCGCAGCCGTGACATAACTTATGTGCCATTACGCGTGAGGAACGAGCCCAGCCTGGCCTGCTCTAATACCGCAACTGGCACTGCCCGAGAACTCACAATGAACTGCTCATTTTCCGGCGCCGGGCTCAGCGGCGATTATCAACACTAATGACTCACCTCGCAAAATCGAGGCCGACGCCCAACGCCGGTCAGGAGGAAAGGGGCAATTTAATACAACGAACAGAAAACCCAAGAAAAACTATCTTTCCCAGAAGAATGAACAAAAAATTGTCTTTTTCTTTTTCAGATAGTCTCGATCCTGTTATGAAGGTATCGACACACGACGCTTCATTCACGCTCGGAGGTTGCCCCTCCGGCGCAGTACTCAGGCGGCCCAATGTTTTGCTAGGCTTATGATTTTTTGGCGAATATTGCTGCGCTCGTCGTTTTCCGGAAACCCGCTTGGCAGCGATAGCACCAGGAGCCTGAAGCCCGTGCCATCAGCGAACAAAGCAGGCACCGAGACAAAAACGACGGCCAAGATAGAATAACAAAGGATATTCGACTGTCATCATCTGGCGCGCTAACAACAGGCGAAAATGGCAAAAAAAGTCCAGAACTGTGTATGACTGCAACTAAACCGGAGGCAAACAGCCTAAAAGGATCCACACCAGCTTCAGATACATGGAGCTGAAAGATAGAACGGTGGTCGCGTCCGCCATAACGAGAGATAAATGTCCCAATAACTGTTTGCAAACGAGGTTGGCAGCCGGCTGCAATGTATGCAAA
The DNA here is from genome assembly GCA_034440635.1 of Lepas anatifera. Classification (NCBI taxonomy): domain Eukaryota; kingdom Metazoa; phylum Arthropoda; class Thecostraca; family Lepadidae; genus Lepas; species Lepas anatifera. The sequence goes on along the minus strand of JAOTON010000978.1, from coordinate 213,380 downwards.
CTGAAAAGACAGCGGCAGTGCGGCCGAAAAGACGGGCAACTCGGGTCCAGCTCTCCTCGGGCGGCAGAGTAGAGGGGCATTCTGCTGCTCAGTACGGGGGGGAACACGGGATCAGACGGAACGCATTGAAAAACATCATAAACAAAATCATAAAGCCATAATCATTAAAATTTCGGTTTGCACAGGAAAATGTATAATCACATGGAATTGTAAAGAGGAGAGACGCTCTTTCACGTTTCATTTGAGCACTTAATGGTGATTAGTAAGTACTAACGTTGTTTGCCATTAGATAATGTATAGGCGGCAGTCCCAATTGCCGAGCTTGAGCCAATCCTATGGTTTCTGAACCCTTGCGAGGCAAAGTATATTTCCTATTATAGTCATCTAAAATATCGCCGATCAGTTTTCAATATCACAATCATACCACTCTCCACTCACGGATTTCGGGGGTGACAACGAATTCATTCCTCCTCTCACGCTCCGTACGTTTTAAAGATGCCATTATTTTATGTCTAAGCGCACACGCTGTGCGCCACAGTCCAAAGCCCATGTTCAAACTACCTGAACCCCTGAAGGCGACACTATAGTACTAAATTTTAATTTTACCTATTTACTCGCCCAAAGCAGTAAAATGAATGTTTTTCAATTTGTATATATATATGCTCTTAATGTACATGACAAAAATGGCATTAAGGGGCGGTTACCAGTGGTTCAGTACACTCTGCAGAGATGTGCACTTCATATTCATCCGACACATCCATTTTAGAACAACGGCACGTTGTACCACAAAGGTTGCGGAGTTGTTAAATTGCGGAAGCCGATCATGCTAAGCAATGCAGATGAATAATGAATCCCTTCGTTGTTATTAGTGCTGGAGCTGTCTTCTTGATCCAGGGGGCCCTACATGGGTGAAACCGAAACGGTAATACAAGCCCGAAATCTAAGGGATCATGATCCTTCGCTCCCTCCCCCACGTCCCAGATCTCCACCCACGAATATCAAATCAAAAAGTTATATTTAAACGCTGACCGTAAAATTTTGCCGGAGAGGAAGTTCAAGGATCTTGCCAAATGGATAGCACAGCTAAGTTTTCTGTGGTTGGCTCCTCCCTCTTCTAACATTATCTTTCTCTGTTAACAAGGTGTATACAGGCCTGTGCCCTCGAATCTTGGATGTAAATACACTTAGATTATATATTGGGGCACATCCCTTCATCAGAATCAGGTAGGTCACATTACACATTTTCAGTCATAGTGTAGCCAGACTTTGAATTCAGCTTCATACGAATGCCTTTCAAACGTTAATAGGTTTTGGAGTGCTGAGGCGAGGAGCATGATTATAAATTGACCAGGTAAACCTCAAATCCGAGGTCTGGCTACACTATGACTGAAACAGCCTGATTCTGAAGGAAGGCTGTGCCCGAATATATAATTCAAGTCTATTTTGTATCCAGGATTCGAAAAAGATATGCCAGTATACACATTGTCAAATGCCTTTTTGAATACATTCTTAAAAATTGGATGTCGTGCCAATAATAATATGGGTACCTCTAACCTAAAGATTGGGTTCACAATGCGGGAAAACTACACCAGTACGTGTGCTTTTTCATTCATTCACAGACTTTTCAATCATTTAAGCCCAACACTACCTATTTTTAATAATAACGAATGCGCTTAAATATTTAATCGGTTATATATATTTTTCTGACTGCAGCTAAAATGCTAACAATAATTACTTCTCTACCAATGACACAAGTAATAATATGCCAGAACAATAACTGAAAGCAAACTGATGCTATCTTTTATTAGATATGCTTCGCTAGAATTATTTAATCAAGATAGTGCTTGGTGGAAAGGGTCAAACCATCCCTAAACTCAATCCATCGCATGAGATTAATTTGGTTAATCATCGATGAACCTTTTTCCCCAGCCTGTGCCTCTAGCCTAACGTTATCAATAATTATTTATATATTCAAAACACCAAACCATAGTGTACCCTTCAAACCAATCCATCTATCATAGCCAGTTCATCTGATCAATCATTGATAAATCCTTTTGCCTAGCCTGTATCTCTGGCCAAGCGATAAGCGTCGGATAAGTATACATGTGGCTGCACAAAAGAACCAGCAATGATCAATTGCCCACCTAAAAATAATAATAAAAAACTGGGCACGTACCCTCGACCTAAGCCCATCACTTCTAATCAATATGATTCATCAATGGTAAACCGTTTTCTCCAGCCTGAACCTCTGGCCCAATGTTAAGCGTTGAATGAGTATACATGTGGCAGCAGAAAAGTATTATCAATAAAGAATGGCCTACCATAGGTCTGACTTGAAAGCCTATAAGTAAAACAATTATTGACCGATTTTCAAAATTTCCTTCACCAATCGACGCGCTCATTAATTCCCAGTTTTGGCCAATTATCGTTTTCCGGTGGCGAAAGGTTTTCCGGCCACATTTGAAAAATAGGCACCTTGGGGCCCCTCCACTGGGCGTGTTAAGCCTCCGGTCTCAAATGATAGTCTATTTTAGAACCGCATTATAGGCCCGGACGTTCCTTGTATGTTAAGGCTGAGATGATAATCCTTAATGATTATGGATTCGGTCATCTTTCTATCTGAATGATCCTGAGCCCGATGAATTACTTTTAGCTCAAGTAGCTCTGATATAGCATGAATGTTCTGTGCTGCGTGTTTCTGGAGGAAATGATCTCCAAGAAGCGTGTTGGTAGCTTTATTCTTCGCGTCACGCAAATGCTCGTTCAATCGCAGTCAGATAGACACAGTCTGCAGTCTAATTGATACACCACATTCTGTGTGCAGTCGCCTTTAAAACCACACTTGCATAAATGACACCTCTGAACCCCCGGACATTTTTGCTTAGAAAAGGCCGACCTCACCAATGACGGCTTAAGTTTCTTGCTGTTATTGCAGGCTATAAGTATTTTCTGGTTGGATTTCTTTACGAGGCTTTTGATTTTACAGAGCAGCTGTTCGTCTACGCACGGTAAGATTAAAAACCCATCATAAGATTCTGACCTTTTTTCTTTTTCTTGTACTCCCGTTACCTGTACTTGTTAGTCTAACTTCCCGCAACAATCGCCTAAGAAGTCCTGGATAATAATAATTTTTTAGAAGTAGATTCCAAATCTTATTATCTACGCTTTATCTCTCTTTCTCTAAGCTCGAAGGGTTATTCATTGTCCTGTGAAACGTGTTTCTGATAATGTTGTGTTTTGTTGAGGTCGGATGAGCAGATGTGCTATGTAGGCTAATCCCCCAGTTTATTGGTTTCATATACTACAGCTCTGTCTCTATCGTAGTGTTTTCGCCATGTGTTTCTACTGTGACTAACGTATCCATATAGGGGTATCCATATAGGGCACCCCACTTCCACTACCCGTGTGCTACAAGGCAAATTTCAGGTGGGGATGCTTACTGTTCATAAAGCTAAGGAACTCATCCAATGCTTCCAGCCCATGCGAGAAGATGTCTGCATAATCGTCAAGGTACCTTATTAAGAACTCTGGTTTAGCATGACATGTGGGTAATGTATTAGTTTCAAACAGATCTAAGAACAGAATGGCTCAGGCAGGTGCGCATAAATTACCCACAGCTTAACTTAATTTTTGTCGGTAGTTCTGATCCACAAATGAGAAAACATTGTCACTAAGACACTGGAAGAAAAACTTTAAAATATCGTCTTGGTAAGACAAAGGGCATTAATATTCACTAAATTACTATCTAGCTATGTTTCTACCCCTTTGATAGCCTCATGATGCCTCATTGCCTCTTTGATAACCTCATTGGAATCTGCTTCCAAAAAATGGGTATTATCCAGGGCTTCTTAGACTAACAAGGACAGGTACCGGGAGGTAAAAGAAAAAGAACAAAGGCTCAGAGTCTTATGATAAGTTCTTAGCCTTACTGTACGTAGAAGAACGGCTGTTCTGTAAAATCAAAACAGTCGTAAAAAACAACAAGAAAATACATATAGCCTGTAAGAACAGTAAAAAAAACTTACCGTCACCATTGGTTAGGTCGGCCATTTCCGAGCCAAAATGTCCGAGGGGTCAGAGGTGTCGTTTATGCAAGTCTGGTTTTAAAGCCGATTGCATGCAGAAAAATGTGGCGTATCAAATAGGCTGTAGACTGCGTAACCGGGATCAAATCAGAGCTCGATACGTAGGAGATTCCACGAGGCCCATCCGATTGCGATTTAACGAACATTTGCGTGACGCGAAGAATAAAGCTCCTAACACGCTTCTTGGAGATCATTTCCTCCAGAAACACGCAGCACAGAACACTCAGGCTATATCAGAGCTACTTGAGCTAAAAGTAATTAATCGGGTTCAGTATCATCCAAATAGAAAGATAGCCGGATCTATAACCATTCAGGATCGTCATCCCAGTCTTAACACGCGCATTGACGGGGGGCGGGTACCCGCCCCCTCGGGTTTTTCAGAGATAGCAGAAAAACGGCGGCGCATAGCGCCGCTGTACTTGGCATACCTTTTCCCTCATCATTTTTACAACTTTTTTTAATTTTAAGGTTAGGTCATCTCAGGTCAGGTCACCAGTAAAGGTCAAGTGACCCGACCTCAAAAAAAGTTTAAGATAGCATAACTCGGAGCAGGGTGAACTTATCCGATTGAAACTGATATCACATAATGGCCCCACCGAGTTCTCTAAAATATGTTCCGGTATTTTTATGTCGATGACCTAAGGTCAGGTACGAGGCATGACCTCTCCATTGGAAATACATGGGAAAAATGGTTTTCATGGAATAACTCAGTAACGGATGGTGATAAAGCATTTATTTTAGCTCCATTACACTCGCCTGGGCTTTGCAGTTCTAATGATATGCATTTTATATAATTTGACCCTGACCTGACCTCAGGTCAGGTCAAATCCTTGATTTGACCTAGCAAGGTCAAATTATATATCATTCGATTCGGCTTGCTGAGAGGATTCATACAGTTCAAGTCGTTTTGCTCTATCTTGACTTGTTCAGATGTAAGGTCCAAAAAACTTAATTTACATGTTATCCCTATGACGGCATGTTTTGACCTCTCGTGACCTTAAATGTGACCTGACCAAAAAATGGTTCAAATGTTTTCGATGGAAAAGTGGATGGGCAGCCCAACACCGTTTACCGTTTTTCGCTACCTACCATGGTTCTCGAGATCTTAGGGGGCGGGTACCCCGTCAAAGCGAAGGTGGCTCAGACCCCTGTCAATGCGCGTGTTAACATACAAGGAACGTCCCGACCTATAATGCGGGTGTAAAACAGGCTAGCATTTGACAGCGGAGGCTTAAGAGGCAAGAGAGAGAACAACGTGAGAATATGTGTTCTGGGGTAGGCCGTTCATTATGGATAATACTTTTCTGCTGCCAGATATATACTCATTCGACGCCCAACGTTGGGCCAGAGGTACAGACTGGAGAGACTAGAAAAGAGGGCTTATCATTGATGAATCACATCAACTAGTCAGAAGTGATGGGCTTAGGTCAAGGGTGAGTGCCCAGGGTTCGTATTTTTAGGCAGGTAATTAATTATTGAAGAGCCTTTTCTGCAGTCAGATGTATACTCCTTCGACGCTTAACGTCGGGCCAGAGGTACAGGCTCGGCAAAAGGATTTATAAATGATGGATCACATTAACTAGCTATGAGAGATGGGTTTGTTGGAGGGGTACACACTATGGGTTGGTGTCTTTGGAACAAGTAAATATTTTTTAAAGATAATGCTTTTCTGCTGCCAGACGTATAATCATTGCACGCTTAGTGTTGGCCCAGAGGTACAAGCTGGAGAAAAATATTTAAGAATTATTAAGCAAATTAACTAATATTTTGCGATGAATTGAGTTCAGGGATAATTTGACCTTGACTACTACGCACAATCTTAAGTAAATAATTCGGGCTAAACATATCTAATAAAAACAGCATCAGGCTCAAAAAATGGGAAAGTTTGCAGTCATCGTACTGGTCTATCATTAGTAGCAGACAAGTAGTTATTGTTAGCGTTTAACCTGCGGCCAGCAAAAACAGATATATATATATATATATATATATATATATATATATATATATATATATATATATATATATATAACCGATTAGATATTTAAGCAAATTCATTAATTTTCAAAACATAGTGTTTGGCTCAAATAAATGAAAAGTCTGTCACACAACTACTGGTCTAGTTTTGCTGCATTGCGGACATAATCCTTAGGTTAGAGATATCCCAATTATCATTGCCGCGATATCCAATTTTTAAGAATTCATTCTAAAAGGCATTTGTATGAAGCTCAGTTCGAGGTCTGGCTACACCACGACTGAGAATTTGTGATTTGACCTACCTGATTCTGATGAAGGGCTGCGCCCGAATATGTAATCTGAGTGTATTTTGCATCCAGGATGCGAGGAGACAGGTCAGTATACACCTTGTCTATTAATAATCATGCTCCTCGCCTCAGCAATCAAAAGCCTATCAACGCTATCTTTCTCTGCAGCAGCCAGGTTTCACGTCTCCATTTCCCAGTTTCTGGTCTTGTCTACAATTACCTGAATCTAATTTTAGCCTGAATCCATGAAAAAGTGTGATATGTCGCTGTAGGTGGATCCTCACCACGATCGACCAATCCACCCTGGGTACCCCCTGGAATGGCTGAGAAGTCGATGGCAGCCGCCTGAAATGTTGCTTCCCATCCATCGTGCTCCCCCAGGATGGGAGCACCAGCTACCATTTTGTAACCAGCTAAGAGTATAAATGTATTTTTCAACCCTCAGATAAAGGACACATTAAATATCGCTCAGAGGCACCTGAGGAAATTACGAGGCTCAGATAGGCGCAGATTAAAACAAAGCCCTCACACTGCACTCTAATGGATGGACACAATGACTGTAAAAATATAGGAGCGGTGGCTATCTGCTCAGGCTTTTATCGTGATCTAACGCCCAGACGGGGCTCAGACAGAACAATTTGACGCTGTGACCTTGTGTCCTGTGAGCTTTCAGGGTGCCTGGATAAATAAGTACGGTAAATGCCAGATGCGGATACAAGGGGGACTAGAGGCGCTCTAGTCTCCCCCCGAAATGTCAGAGTGCCCTTAGTAATGCATAGGTGGATGCTTATCCGAGGCAATGACAGGGGAGGCATGAGCCCCCATCATCTCCCCCCGGAATTAAGTCCTGGATACGCCACTGGTAAATCTCACAAATTTGAGATAAAGCCAGGCCAGTTAGCTCACCAGGTACAAGAGAGAGAGAGAGAGAGAGAGAGAGAGAGAGAGAGAGAGAGAGAGAGAGAGAGAGACAGAGACAGAGACAGAGACAGAGACAGAGACAGAGACAGAGACAGAGACAGAGACAGAGACAGAGACAGAGACAGAGACAGAGACAGAGACAGAGACAGAGACAGAGACAGAGACAGAGACAGAGACAGAGACAGAGACAGAGACAGAGACAGAGACAGAGACAGAGACAGAGACAGAGACAGAGACAGAGACAGAGAGAGAGAGAGAGAGAGAGAGAGAGAGAGAGAGAGAGAGAGAGAGAGAGAGAGAGAGAGAGAGAGAGAGCGAGAGAGAGAGAGAGAGAGAGAGAGAGAGAGAGAGAGCGAGAGAGAGAGAGAGAGAGAGAGCGAGAGAGAGCGAGAGAGCAAGAGAGCAAGAGAGAGAGAGAGAGAGAGAGAGAGCGAGAGAGCAAGAGAGCGAGAGAGAGAGAGCAAGAGAGCGAGAGAGCGAGAGAGAGAGAGAGAGGGGGAATGTGTGTACGAATGGCTAAAATAGAACAAAATCAGATTTCGTACTCCGGAAGGGCATATTGAGTCAGTAACAGCTTTCACAAGTATCTTCCTTAATTGGGCTATTTATGGAGTGCTCTGAATCACACAATTTTTCAGAGCGCCAAAACCTTTTAATTACTGTTGTTCTTGCTAAGCCTCACATCACTTTGCCACCATTCCCAGAATTATCCAACATGAATGCTCCGAGTTTTAGTCACGTCCAACGCCTGTCCAGAACTGGGAGGTAAAAAAGGGCCGATGGAGAAGAGAGCGAGATTAAACGCTACCACGGGCTCAGCCACCACCAAGTGCGCTTCAGCTCAGCAATTACGGTTTTCATTTGGGCCCAAAAGCAAGACACTTGGTTTATCTTGACACCCACTTTTAACATAAAACCACAAAGCCAGGTTTTGCTCTGATTAGCAAGCCCTGCGCTTGCCCTCAATTTTCTGACACGAAGCCGAAGGCGAGGCTTCCCAAAACAAAATTATACCAACCAAGAATACCTTAGAATGTTCGTTACATCATCTTAACAATGGAAGACAAGAGTTCCAAAGAGTTGAAAAATTAGGCTAAACCCCGCCACGGTGGGTCGCCGATCCACCTCCATCCCAGGGGGATTTCAAACCGCTTTCCCTCCATCTTGGCGTTTCGGGAATATACACGATCCGTATTACTCGGAGCCAATCCTGGAGCCGGTAATCGACGCTGCAGTCCGGGTTCAACATCCCACCGTGAGATAGTTAACCCGGCACCGCCATGACTCTTTTCGCACCCACCACCGCCTGGGTGGAGATCGGACCCCAACGATCTCGGAAATCCAGACGTGATACGGAAAAACACCGCTGGAAGCGCCTTTGCCGTCTTCTACGCTCAAGTTTGAACCACATCCGTGGACCCCTAACCTCACAGGGGACTATAATGCGTCAAATTTTGACTCAATTAGGAAATCATTTAGAACACGGAAACAATTAGAACTAGTATAAAGTCAAAGGCATCAATGTGTGCATCTTGACCCAATGATTCGAATGATGTGCAACATGACCCTGAGAGATCATTATTTCACCTTGAAAACTGAAGTCAAGGTCACGATGTGACTTTCCGAAGTCGTGTTGCATATCAGGTCAATAATAAAGTTACCAGACGTCATGATTTTGTTTTTGCTTCCACCGAGATAAGTCACAACCACAAATTTGGTATCATAGTGAATAGTATGACCTAATGATTCGAATGATGTGCAATATGACCTTGAGAGATCATTATTTCACCTTGAAAACTGAGGTCAAGGTTACGACGTGACCTTTCGAAGTCGTGTTGCATATCATTCGAATCATTGGGCCATACTCGTCACTATGATACCAAATTTGTGGTTGTGACTTATCTCGTTCAAAAGTTTTAGATGCAAAAAAATCGTGACCTCTGCTGACTTTATTATTGACCTGAACTCAAAATTGATAACATCAAGCAGATTCGTCCTTTCAAGAGCTTTCAAATGATGTTTAAAAACTTGATCTGGATCTTCTAGTAGCCGAGCCACAGCCTCGTTTTGTTAGCCTCATTTAAGGAGATCATAATCGCCTTACATTGGTTTAGAAATAACGACCTAAGTCATTGATCACACCCGACCTGATGTCAATTTCTCGTCATAAGTTGTAAAATTGATCTGCCTGGAAGTGTGCAAAGTGACGCACCTCTCATTTAAATTGGCTCAGAATCATCCACGAAAAAAACGAGGAGAGCTGACCGGATCCCCACGCGGTGAAGGGTGAGTATGCGTGCAGAGTCGGATGGAATACAAAATACTTAATCCTTATAAGGCTGGAGCCCTCCCTTAGGACCAGCCTCAGATTTCTTGCCTCTTTGCCGGAGTAATGTGCACACCAATTCAAATCAAGGAGCTGCACTTCACTCACGGTCGAGTTCTGAGCACCTCGTTACAGACATCTCACAGGAAACGCTGCACTCTCTATGCATTCCCTGAGACGAGGTTAGTCAGGCTAGCAGCAGGACGACAGCAGTAAAAGGCCTTGGCATAATTGGAGGCAGGGAAGAACACAATGTGATAATTTTGTTGATTAAAGAGTGCATTACTACCATCAAGCTATCCAACAATGCAGCCACGTCCCACGCAAAAACAACAACATATTAAGGATCCTTAGCATTCATAATCAGCCCAATTCTTAAAGAAAATAAAATTTCCATAACAAACAATCGACTGGAGCACTTTGGAAAACAGTGGACTAATGTCTTGAGAATCTTGCACATGTAAACATTTCCCCCTAGGATGAAAAGTTGGGTTTGCTGACTTTCCGTGACATGCGGTAACAGTATCAGTGTTTTTGGCTCGAGCTGGGCTGGGTGGAGGGGAGGGGGATTTTGCGTTTCGATTTGTTGTATAGGCCTAGCGCCAGGTGTGTAAGTCTACAAGAATATGTGTTCTATCAGTAGACACAGTGCTCGGGAACAGACACATGCATGAAGTGTTGACGTGCCAATGTCACCAGTCTTTGCTGGCATTTATTCCTAGGTTGTTGTTTCTTTTGGAATTGGCGTTGAAGTTGGAGTTGGCGACTGAATACGAGGTCAAGTGGAGGTGTCCCTACAAGTGGCCCCAGCAAAGTTAGGTAGTTATAATGAGGAATTTTGGTATTCACAGAAATGTTTGGATTTCAAATATACGTCGCTAGTACTGAAAAAAAACTGTAAAGGGCTTCACTGATACCCACTAAAGACGACATGAAACAGTGATGAGAATAGAGGCGTCTAAGCCAGCGAATAAGTTGTCGACTACAGCACCGACCCCTGGTGATGGTTTTATCCAAAATATAATCCCCGTATTGTTTTCAGCAGCGACCACCGTCGGGTTAATGTTGCAACAGCTCACTTAACCCGCGCCCCGCCGGGGGTCCGATGCCACCTTCGCCCCACGGAGGGCCCATCGATAGCCCCCTCTAACTCCGAAAATATGGGGGTTAGCGCAAATCTGCAAAATGCATTAGAAAGCTCGCGTGAATTCAGTAAGAAATTACTTCGCATGTTTAAGCGCCCAGGTCAATGGTTTGACCTCCAGAGGTCAAGAAAGGTCACGATAGGCTATTTTCACTCAAATATGCAATGCTTAAGAAAACTGGGCATAACTCCTATGCCATTAGAGCTAATGAGATCTGGTTAAGTAAATTTGATAGGAGATTGCCAGACCTTTTTCCGCTATGCAGAACGTTAAGACCTCCCGCCAGTGGTTTGACCTCCAGAGGTCACCTCGTGACCTAATATGACCTGAGGTCATTAAAGGTCAGAAAGTGACCTTGCCGTATATCAAATAAAAGTCAATGACAAGACAAACACGATCGTGTTTGTTTCAGCGTTCTAGCTTAATTAGGTCAAAAGTTATTGCCAAAATACTGTTTTTGACCCCTGGTGACCTTGGATGACTTTGGAAAAGTCAAAGGGCAAATATGACCCCTGGGGTCCATGAAAGGGTGTCCAAAAACGCTGTTCTGAGCAGTCTGAGTATTTTAAATCATTTTTGTGGCTTTTAGATCAAGAGACAGCTTTTCTCCATGCTTTTCCAATAGGAGAGGTCACCTCGTGACCTGACCTCAGGTTACGAAATCGAAAAATCCCGGATATACACGTTGTAGACCCCGGAAGGTTCATAAAGTGTAGCAAGTTTCAAGTCGATCCACCAAGAAATGTAGCTCTTGGAGAGCTTCAAAATTGAAGTGAGGTGACCTTGGTTGACCTCGCCTGGTGACCTGACCTTGGGTGAACCGGGGTAAAAATTTTCAGGGATGGTGGAAAAATGATGAGGTGAGAGATAGAGCCCTCAACCGCGGTGCTGCGTTTCGTCGTTTTTCTGCTATCTCGAAAAAACCTTAGGGGGCCATCGATGCCCCCCGTGGGGCGAGGATTAACGGGGGGCATTGTGCCCGGTATTCGCCCATTTCCACAACCTGCTCGTTTTCGCACCAAGGAGGAGCATGTTTAGAGAAAATTGGCGGCCCAATATTGAAGGTTTATATTTGTTTCCTGGGGCATAACGACTAAAACAAGGCCCGGAGTTGGCGTCGACTCAGAGTTTAAGCCGGCATTAACTCCGGGGAAAATCTTGCTAGAATTCCTCGAGCTTGAAAGCCTCCGGGATTCCACTTTGTTAATGTTCTTTTCAGCACACAATATAGCCTTGCCGAGAACAATTTCAATATGTTTTTGCCAGCAGACAGATTCATGCTCTCGCTCAATTCCGCATCGCTGATCAAAGCACTAAGTTTGTAAAACGGTCAGGTTCCTCACATTTTTGGCGTTCGACGTTGCTTTGCAAGTGTTTTTGAAATTAGTGCATGATTATTTCCACAGATGACGACGGACACCTGACTAGGCGAACTCACCACAACTGAAAGCACGGCCGAAGACAGGTTTTCCATAGGTGTGCTAGTCGCAGGGCTAAGTCTATCAAAAGAGCATTAAGCGTGCAAGTCCGGTACTCGCTCAGAACTACCACCACCGGCAGAGCGGCCGGCGCACCGCCGCCTCCCCGTCATGTGGGCACCATGAAGTGCAGCAGCGGAGACAACACTATAAACACTATGACGCACACGCAGATGACGCTGACGGCCACCGTGTTCATCTGTCCGCGCGGGCAGCAGCAGGTGCAGCAGGACACCTTTCTCTCACAGCACTGCAGCAGGCCCGGCTCCGGCTCCTGCCGGAACTTCTCAATGCCGCCCGAATCGTGCAGGTAGCGCACGTACTTGCGCCGCAGCGGGTCGTTGGGGTCGCCGGCCAGCGCCAGCGCCGCGGCCGCTGCTGAAGACGCAGCCGGAGGTGGCGGCGGTGGCTTCACCACCTCGAACGTCTGGTAGCAGTCGCCGTTGGCGCGGTGTCCCGGTACTGGCAGCGAGCGGCGCGAGGGGGCGGCCGCCGGCCAGGCGGCGCCGCACGGCAGCGGCGCCAGGTGCACCATCGGCACGTGGTTGTGGCCGCCGCCGCCGGCACCACCCGCCCGCGGCTGACTGCGGTAGGCCACGATGGCGGCAGCCACCCAGACGTTCGCTCACAAGACAGACCCTGAACTGCGCTCCGGAGCCAACGACGCGTATCCTCCGTAAGAACAGACACTCGATGGGTGTTTGTAATCACGCCTCGCGCTTTTCTTCTTTAGGGCCGTCCTTCCATGACAAGGTACTCCTCAAAGAAATAAGAGCACGTTTTTAGTAGCGACGGACGACCCTCCTGATAGCACTCAGTGAGCCGCAAGAATCCGGTTACACCACAGAGCACTGCCACCCTCTCCGAGGGCTCAGCCTCCGCCGCCGGGCTCGCAGCGGCGTGTGTGCCCGTCGGCCGCGGAGCGTGCACTGTCGCTGCCGACGCTGGCTGTCGTTAGCGTCGCCGCCGTCCGCGCCGCCGACCAGCGCAGCCGCCACAATGAGTGCAGGCCGGCTGATGATCAAACCTGGCAAAAAAATAGCCTGACACGGCTAATGGATAGCAATAAATACCGACACCATTCTCATTCAAATTACTTGTGCCAACATTTCCTTCCACGGTGATTTAATCCGACCAACAGCTATGAGACCATGACCAAATTGAAACGCTCGACAGATAACACCAGGAATTAACCTGCATTTTCCGACGAACGCCGAATATCGTATGTAGTCCAAATGCTTAAGTTTCTATTTTCTTGGCTTGAAACGAGCTAACCAGCGATGCTGGGCAAAGTTGTCTAATTTGCAGGACATAAGTGATTCCCACATACAAATCGATGGTGTCGACCGAATGCTAGACCCAGGCAGCCAAAAAATCTTTAGTGCGCATTCATTTTATATTGGTATGAGTACGCGTCTAAATCACATGATCAACTTTACTCTGGGTGTGCATTGGAAAATCTTGATGTGACTTTGAACAGTGTACAAATCCAAGGGCGAAAAATATACGTTATCTAGGAATAAATATTGACAAAAATTAAAATGGGACTCTCATATTTCAAATTTATCCACAGTTATAAGTAGGAATCTCGGCATAATGAGCAGAGCTAAATTCTTTATGTCAACACGTGAATTACTTTGTTTTACAATGCCTAATCTTGCCCCATTTAAATTATTGCGCGCTTGTCTGGGGTAGTAATATGAATCCAGTCTAGATAAAATCATTAAACTTAAATAACGTGCAGTTAGAATTATAACGAAGAAACCCTTTTACTATCCAACGAATGAACTATTTCTTGAGCTAAAAATTCAAGTTTCCAGAACTAGTATCGGAACAAAAATAGTTATTCTATCAAATGTGTTAAATGGTCGATGCCAACTGTGATGTCTTCAATGTTTCAACTCCACCGAGCAAATAACACTAGACTAGTACAACATTTTGAAGTACCTTTAGCCACCACAAATTACAGAAAATTTTCTATTACATGTTCTGCATCAGAAATTTGGAATAAAACTTATGTGCCAAATTTAGGACTACGGAAGATGTACCCTAAACAAAACCACACCAATGATTGATTATTGGGACTTAAGGGCGCACCAACCTTAGTGGTTATATAGCGCCCATAAAAACACACTAAAAAACATGTAAGGGATATCTTCCTTGCCAAATATAGAACAAATAATTAGTAACCAACGTACCATGGCCGTGAAATTTATAGTGGGGAAGACTTGTGAACCTTGGTAATGGGGCTGCACATGGAAGACTGTAATTATGTGTCCCAATAAATGCTTCCTAGTGTATATGTGTGGGTTTGTGCGTGTTGCATGGACGTTGTGCGTGTGCGTGTGCGTGTGCGTGTGTGTGTGTGTATGTGTGTGTGTGTGTGTGTGTGTGTGTGTGTGTGTGTGTGTGTGTGTGTGTGTGTGCGTGCGTGCGTGCGTGCGTGCGTGCGTGCGTGCGTGCGTGCGTGCGTGCGTGCGTGCGTGCGTGCGTGCGTGCGTGCGTGCGTGCGTGCGTGCGTGTGTCTGACTCCGCTGCGCTTGCTTGCAGTTTGCTTGCTTGCTTGCTTGCTTGCTTGCTTGCTTGCTTGCTTGCTTGCTTGCTTGCTTGCTTGCTTGCTTGCTTGCTTGCTTGCTTGCTTGCTTGCTTGCTTGCTTGCCTATGCCTGCATGTCTGCCCTAATTTGCTTACTGTCTTCCGAGTTCTCTGGCGAATGTTACTAGGCCTCTATCTTTTCGCCAGAATCTCGGAAAGCTAATACGAATCTCCAGTTTTGGGTAGTCCCGTTTGGAAAAAGACTAACAATCTAACCGGTAATGAGCTAAATTATTGTGCATTTAACCTAAATAGACCTGTATTCCTGCTCCTGTATATTTACAGGGAGCTTCTACGGCAGTTTTTACTAATAGTATTGATATTTATTATGCTTTCTTTAAGTTACTTTCTTTTTCCTAGCAGGGCGTGCCGCGTCTTGTAATATTTTATGTTCTGGTGGTGTTAACGTAAGGGTACTGTTGTCGTTGGAATCGCGAAGGGGCACGCCTGGCTACCCGATTAAACCTTTTCTAGCAATGGAATTGCATGAAAAAATAACGGCCAGGCTACAGTGCTGGGAATTGAAGGGAAATTTTACAGAACCTTGGGGAATGAACTGCACCTTGTATTCACTATTTCTTACATTTAGCAGATGTGCCGTGAATTGTGTACGAGCATTGCCAAAGCAGGCCGGAAACGAGTTTGTACGCATCCAACTCCTTAACAACGACCCAGTCAGCGATAGTCCGTGTAGGAAGAACGATATCCTACCCCGACTAGTGTCAAGGCGAGCAGCGCCAAGCCCCAATCGGCAAGAACACCCGCAGAGGGAGAGGATGAAGACGACCTCGAACCACACATTAGATATGAAGATATTGATGAACTAGACACAAACTAGACAAAATTCCCGCGAGCTATGAAAAGAGTTCGAAGAAAGAGCGGTCTGCAAGGCAGCCCGGCAGAGCCCCACCCTCCACACGGTGCAACTCTCGGATCAGCACAACACTACATTTTCGATACAGCTAAAAAAGGCACTCGGTATACGGATCCACCGGAGAAGCAGCCAGTGACGGAGGAGGCCACTCTGGGCGACCTCCCGCCACCAGACTTAACATGCGCATTGACGGGGAGCGGGTACCCGCCCCCGCCTCGGCTTTTTTGGAGCTAGCATAAAAACGGCGGCGCGTAGCGCCACCGTGCTTAACATTCATTTCCTCTCATCGTTTTTACAACTTTGTCAAAAATTTTACGGTTAGGTCACCTCAGGTCAGGTCACCAGTACAGGTCAAGTGATCTGACCTAAAAAAGTTTAAGATAGCAAAGTCGGAACAGAGTGAACTTATCCTAATTGAACTCATCACATAATGGGCCCAACAAGTTCTCTAAAACATGTTCCGGTGTTCTTTATATCGATGACCTAAGGTCAGGTACGAGACATTACCTCTCAATTGGAAATACATGGGAAAATGGTTTTAACTGAATAAAATAATAACGTACGGTGATAGAGCATTTATTTTAACTTCATTTGATTCGCCTTGTCTTTACGATTCTAATGATATTCATTTTACCTAATTTGACCTCGACCTGCCCTCAGGTCAGGTGAAATTCTTGATTTCAACTTGCAAGGTAATATTATATATCATCCGATTCAGCTTGTTGCGAGGATTCCAACGATCCAAATTATTTTGCTCTATCTTTACTTGTTCAGATGCCATGACCAAAACCCCTCATTTACATGTTATCCCTATCACGGCGTGTTTTCACCTCTATTGACCTTTAATATGACTTGACAAAAATGGTTTAAATATTTTCGATGGGGAAGTGGATGGGCTACCCAACACCTTTTACCGTTTCTCGCTGCCAAGCGTGGTTCTCGAGATCTTAGGGGGACGGGTACCCCCCTCCCGTCAAAGCAAATGTGGCTCAGACTCCCGTCAATACGCGTGATAACAGTGTGGACGGATGGAGCGGTAAGGGACAGTGTACTGGGCAGCGAGGCTGGGGTGGTGACACGACACCACACGGCGGCAGTTTCACCGAGCACCCCTTCCAGGCGGGGGAGGTATGAAACAGCACCAGGGTCGAGCCAATAGCCGTCAAACATGCGACCAGGAGCCTTACCCAAGATCTCCCGGCCGGCACATAAAGAATTCAAAACATGTGCATCAGAAGAGCGACGATCAGGACGATAAAGGATCCAGCAAACTCCGAGTCAGCCGTAGTGAAGCAAGTCAGGGCCAATCTGCGCACCATCATTAGGGGGGCATCACTTAGCTATACCATGCATGCCGGGCGATGTCGGTCTGCGTGGTAACACGGAGGCGGCTCACTTGCGCGGGTGGGCACCTCAACAAATACATCAAGAAGAACGCAAAGTGGACCTATTATCTACAAGACCAGCCGCAGCAAGAGCCATCAAGAACATGGCAGAGAGGAGATTCAGTCTTGCACACCCCTAGCCTACCCCTACACCGGATCACGACAGTCTGCCCCACATAGCCCCTGTAGTCATCAGCCAAATCAGGGCCGGCTCCCCTACACTAACCAGGAGCACAATTGGTCCAGCTGAAACCGGTAAGCACCCAGCGGACTGCAGCGAATAGGGCTCCACTGGCCAAATGTTGGGGAATATTCCGCATACCAGGGGGGACATCAGCTTAAATGGGACCACTCCCGTAATTAGGGGCATCGTTCCAGATAACGCCCACGAGGTGGTCCTTTCTAATGCAGGTGAGCCGGGATCCTCCGGACCCGGCCTGAGCTAGCCAGAAAAACAACGCATCTTCAAAAACATCGCTGCGCTAAGAGCTATATTGTTAGTTGGTCTTACTTATTCAACGTAACACAGACTACTTTACCTGTATTTGATGATACTTTTGTTTATAAATACAAATGTCCGGTGAAGATCCAATAGAGAAAAACGCAGTGACAGGCTGGAGCGCCGCCACGAAATTTCTACAGGGGGGACGGACCCGGGCTGGTGCTGACCGGGGAGGCGAATTTTGAGCATATTCGGTACCAGACAGTATTAATGACGAAGGACTAAAGAATTGGGGGACGTCCCCCTGGTTGGCCGCCAACAGGGGGGACACGTCCCCCCCCCCCACCTCGCCTTCGGCGCTCACGGTGACAGGTGATGATCTATAGCTGATTTGCTGTAACATGACCATTTTCGCACAACTGCGCCCAACTAGTCAGAAAAATTATCAAAGCCGTTCCAAGCTAATCGTTCTTGCAACTGATGTAACCCAGTAACTTTTAGTAAGTTCTCCACGCGCCCTGAAAAACACCCCAGCGCACTTGTATTTGGCAACTTCCTGTCCGAAATTACTAATATTGGTCGTCCCCGTCATCTTGTGCCTCACCAATCAGCCAATCAGCCAATCAAACAGCTGAAAAGAAAACAGTGGTAAATCAGCCCGCCGAGACCTGTTGTCCTGCATCAGGTGCGGACACTGACAACGTTAGCGGCATCCTCCTCCAACATAAATCATAGTCATAATTAATCTCCATCGGGATGGCAAGTGATTCAACTTTATAATTAGACTTCGCTTAAGTGCCAGAAATGCGTGGGAAAATACTCTTAACTCGAAAACAAGGGAACCAGGAAAATGCGTTAAAAACGGAGAGCTCGTGCGGGATGAATCGTTGTTACGTCATTTTTTCTCGGGTCGATACTCAGGTCCCTGGATGTCGTTAAGAAGGGTCAAAAACGCTTAAGTGAAGCGTATGATTGGAAAACTTCGTCTATCTGAGGAACTACGATAGCTGAGAACATTTTAAACACTATTTGAAGGCGCATGAGCCACTTTCAGTACTATAACATCAAATTTCTGGTCAGGTCAAAGACTATGAACTATAGGTCACTGAACATAAACTGGTTCACCGGTCAATTCCGTACTTCACCGAAATCTTGGCCTTTTCCACACTACCCAATCGTGCCTCATCTACGACTCTTCGAATTCTAATGTGCCAAGTGCATTAGCCAAACGCATCGACAAGAACTTTTGCACGGTATTCCGTGGAGCCACAAAAACAGCACGATAGCTTTCAGATGTTTGTAGGAGCTGAAAAAGAACAACGCAGAAACATTCTGGTAGCAAACCGCGTGTGGATGCAGAATTCTTCGACCAGAACATCCCAGAGCTCAGATGTTTCTCACGTGATTCGAAATTCAGATCATCTGTTTCATTAGTATTCATTAGACACGCACGCGTTTTGTGTGTTCACACATGTCAGTGAACAAATAAAAAGCAGGATATAGTGGTAAAAAGTAGCTTTTACTTTTCATTTTGATTATCTGTGTGCGAATACGAAAAACATTCCTTGAGCCATCATTTACAAAATCTGAGAAAGAATGTCGTTACCAAATTCACCCCATAATGATATGTCAATATTTCTTTACACAAAGTTGGCCTGCTAAAGGAAGTTCGTCGCCGAGTGGAGATCACACCGCGGTATGGCTGCAATAAGTAAGGCATAAGCTGTATGAAGTTTGCAGAGCTAGCTTTAGACGCACATGTTTGCAGTTAACTGGTAGGATATCCACTTGATAAGATAGATTCAGAGAACAAATTGAATTTAAAATCATGAACAAAAATGAGTCCCTCTTAGGCATACTAAATATTTCAAAGAGGTTTGGATTTGATTAACTTTAACATGTGATGATATTTTCTTATGGGCAAAGAAAATATAATCATCTCATGGATAAAGAAAATATCACCAGCGTGATGTCACAGTAAAGGCGGCTGCAGGTTGGTGGTTACAGGTTGATTGATTTGTTCTCGCATCGCGTTTTAAATCGTTTTTCCCATTCAGCTATTTCGTAAAAACATATCTCACATGTACTTGAGCGTCGTTTTTTAAACATGGAGTCATATAGTTGGCATATAGACGTCACACAGTACATGTTTTGACATATATTTTCCGGAGCTCTAAAGGATAAATGTCGAAATAGGTAAAAAGGGTTAAATAAGAGTTCCCGAAAAGTAGAAGAAAAAATCATGCAACCATCCTAAAAGCCTGAAACACTCAATTATCTACATAGGTAGCGGCTATTTGTGCTCAACAGTGAAATACGAAGTTAAACGCCATTCAAAAGAATCTAGAAACAGCACGATCAGGAACAAAACCAGCGTTTCTATCCACCAGGTTGCAGGGCTACGGCAAGATACTATCCGCAGGGGGACCTCCCACGTGACACATTAGCCGACTTTAGCTGTCAGCCAGGAGGCACGCACCTCCCGACCCCGACCAGAGCGGTTGCCACGCAACCGCGCACCGCCAAATCCCCCGAAATTAGCGCTGCCGCCGACGTCGGGTGCCGGCGTCAGCGGCGCGTGCTACGCGTGACGACGCAGACCCGTCGGCACGAGGATCAGCGGCGCCCGTCGCCGGCGACGGCCCGCATCTGAGTGACTGCCCACGCGCGTGCCGGTGCTGCAGGGACGGCGCAACGCCTCCAGGCGGGGCGGCGAGGCCAACCACTGCGAACACCGCACGCAACTATTCATGAACAAGAAAGTTAGCCCTGAGAACAAACGGGTATAATTTTGATCAGAACGCCCCACCATTTTATACAAGATAACACATCAATAGACTGGCACAGCGTGGACCCCCGCCGTACCGGTGCACCACAAGCAGCCACAGCGCTCCAGAAACAGCGCAAATGAGGCACGCACAGCCTTCGGTGCGGCCGCACCAGCCGTCCCTGGGCCAAGACGAAAAACATTTCCAGACCGGTCCCACTGCCCGTGCACGAGTGCGGAATGGCATCTGACGCGCGAGAGCGCTGATGGATGCCGGAAACGCTGCGTAACCGCACAAAGCGAACCCAACATCAGAATGTGGCACGTACTGGCCGAACCGCGCTGTGTGTAACGGGTACGAGACGGAGGCGTCGTCCGTCAGACGGAACACACTTTCTGGATGATGGCGGTGCTAACCGTCGTTAACGGATAATAGTATATAGAAATCCTTATCAGCCGTGGCTGTGGGAAAATACGGACCGGCACCAAAAGCCGAGCTTTACAGCCACTCCAGATCCAGGACTTGGTTCACAGCTCATATGTTTGTCGCTGCGTACCCAAACACGGCTGAAATTATTGTTGAATGGTTGTTGTTTGAAATTATTCCACGTGGGAACAATTTTAACAAACGTGAAAAATTGTTCCACCTCTCTACCAGGGTTGGCATTCTTGCCAGTGGAGAGGGGTTTCTACCGCCAGCCAGTTTTTACTGGTTTAAGCCGGCGAAAAGTGGCAGAAAGTGGCAAAAACTCGGGGAGGCCAAATTTTCCATTTTTATGAACACTGAACTTAAAGCGTTTTCCAATAGTTGTTACCAACATCATACAGATACATAATTACACTGTATTTCCGGTATTGGGATCATCTTATTTAGCATCATATATTTTATAGTCTTAGTCTTAAGCCTCAAGTGCAGCAAACGCATATAGGATCGCATGCCATCCACAGTTCAATCAGTTCAATTGCTAATCCTCGACAATATTATCGGCTGAATCAAACAGGTGCTAATTCTGATGTCTGGTGGTAGTCCAAATGAAATAAGGTGGTTTTTATGACAAGAAAGTTTATGACAAAAAGACAATCGAGATCAGTAAGAATCTGGCCCATGCGTGTTGTCTCCGATGCAGTTCTCAATCGGAGGCAAGGCAAGCGCCTTTTTAGGTGCATGGCATATTAATGCAAAGACCGTAATTATTTCACGTGTCTTATTTGGTGACACTTCTGAGTCTTCCAGAACGCCAGTAGAACATTAGGTGCAAGCTGGGGATTCCCAAGCCCCTCCCAGTGCTTCCCTTACTGCATATTTTTCGGCGAAGGACATTATTTCAGCCTGAATACATGGAAACTGGAAACGGCATTATTAGCAGTACTTTTGAGCTTATGTAAGCTATACTTGACGATACAAGTGAAGATACAACATTGACTGACCTGTTCTGGTTAACACATTCACCTTTTTCAGACGTGTTGTCTTCTCGAACTACTTTGTTCGTCTCCACTGATCATAAGCTCTCAAACCTAGTGGCTTGTACCCCCAGTGGTCGGTTATACCATACATTGATTTCTTGGCAGGCGCGCTCTCAGGATTTTCGTTTGGGGGCGGCAGGCTGATGGGGGAGGGGGCATGTCATGCGTAAAATTTCTTTCCCTGGTGAGGAGGCGGTAGTTTCGGAACAGGGGTGGTTTGAATCACATATTGGGTGAATGCTCCAACGCAGGAGCGGCACGCGTAGGGCAGGGACAGCAAGGTGAGAGTAGAACTGGTGCTAAAAGCCAGATCAGGCTAATTTCTGCCCTCCATGGGCGCCTGCGGCTGCCCCTCCCCTCCCCCTGGGTTGGCTGCTGTCTCTTCGAATAAAATATCTGAAATAAAAATACATACAATAGAATGAGGTCTTCTTCTGCTGCAACCAACCAGAGGCTCGCTGGTATCACATCGATAATATACCTGTTAAGGAAGTGTCTGCCGCGAAAGTGAAGGAAGCATCGGCGTATCTGCTGTGCTATGCTGCCAAGAGCTATACCTAATACTAGCCGTTTTCACAACGTGAATTAAACCTTGGGTGTCTTTTGAAACGTTTTTGAGCACTGTAATATTGCTGCCATTTGTCGGAATTTCACAAGAGTCTTGGGAATTTATTGAGTCAATTATCTGGCACATCTGGCAATGTTTCACAGTCGCCGGGCGCTCTGTGTTGAGTTTTGCGGAATTAAAAGAATGAAATTCAACTTTAATAAGTCGTATAATGAGTGAAATTTGCATCAGTTATGCTCCTGCTACCCAGTCGCTTCAATTTATTTGTCGTTTTTCTCAGTTTCTATATTAGCTGTGTAATAAGCTCAAAACAAAAGGAGGAGGGACTAGGGTAACGTCTGCCTGTGTAATACTGAAGGTTCCAATTACATTGAGAAAAAGTGTATTACCTGGGTAACCAACTCGCATACGAGCAGGGGTGTCCTAAACAAAGGGTGACAGGCAGAGGAATCCCTAAATGTAAATCAGGGTAGGTATTATGCCAAATGTTTGGGGTTGAATGATGTTTTTGCATTCTCATTACAATTAATGTGTGGATCCACCCAAAGTTTGAGACTTGCTAAATTTTTGGTGAATTGTTTGAGCAGTATCATTTGAAGACAAACAATTTGGTCCAAAATTTTGTCCCACTGCATGTTTTCCCCGCTATTTCTAGTCTGAGCATCTCTTCAAATTAAAATTAAGTGGTGACGTCCAGTATCCTTAATTCAGGGTATGGGTGTTTTGACTGTAAGCGGTTTTCACCTTGAAGTGGGCGCTACTGGAAAATTATAATTCATCCTGGTTTCTCAGGTTTTCTTGGGTATATATGCTATGCAACTAGCAATACACTAGCGTGCAAAGTATGGCGTTTTTGACGATATCTCGTCGGTGCTAGTGCCCTTGGCGACAGGAGTGAGTGGTGCAAATTTTATCAACCTGGTGCAAATTTCTGAGACTGATGCGAGGAAGGTGACACTGAAAACCTAACAAATAATGGCTAAATGGTTATAAAGACATAGGAGGGGCCTTATAAAAAGTCCTCAACTAACTAACTAATAAGAGAGGTAGCATTGCATGGTGTGAGTGGGAATGAGTGCGCTTTTCTCCCTGGTATATGGCAGATTGGTGCTAATTTTTGGTGGCTGACGGTGTGAGAATTTTAGATGGCTGGTGCGACTCGTCTGGCCTGCTGCCATACTTTGCGGACTGAGCAATACAAAACACTTCGTATATTATTGAAATAGAGCTATATATGCTTTTCAGGCCAGGTCAGGCTTTTCTTGTCATTTTAAGAGGTTGGCTTCAAGGTGGTTCCAAGTGAAATACAGGATATGTACAGATTATCCCTGTTTCTAAAATATACCAACAGGCAGTAATGCTAATTCACCATAATAAGATGGCGTAGCTTTGTTGGTTGCATTGCTGATTTACCAAAAAGATACTGGGTTTCCTGAGATAACTAAGAAGTAACTAAAGGAGTTTCCTGGTGTTGATCATTTTGTCATGCTATTGGGATTCATACTTTGATACCTTAAAAGTATCAAGCTCTAAAGTGGTGCAGTATCAGGCTTAAGTTTGGTACCATTTAGAATTCCATGCATCAGCAAGTCACATGATGCATCACATCGGCGCCCCTTCCAGTTAGGGGCACCGTCACAGAGTTTTTACAGGGGGGCAGACCCCAGCTGGTGCTGACCTGGGAAGGCGAATTTTGAGCATATTTGGTACCTGACAGCATGAATGGCGATGGACCAAAAATTTGGAGGGGCATCCTTTTGGTTGGCCAACAGGGAGATGCCCCCGCTTTCGGCGCCCATGCTTCTAGTGATGTGAACCAAAGTTTGAGGTTGACATGCTGGGTGAATCAACCCCACATGCTTCAGCAAGCTTGGCTTTGCACATTAGACATCTACAGCTGACATTTATAGCATATTTACTCCAGGAAAATACAGTGGATGGTACGATTCTATGCAAAGAGTGGGAAGTTGAGGTACACTGTTTTTACCATTCTTGTACCATTTCAACATGCCCAGCTGGGGTCCCTTGCATGACGCGCCCCCTTCGTATCTCGGTCCCCACGAAAGCTAAAGGAAAATTATGGGTGGTGTTGGAAAGCTCTTGAGAAGACAAAGCGATTTTATACGAAGAATTTTCATGTCAAGTCAATATTGAGGTCAGCATAGGTCAAAGAAGATTCCATAGGCTTACAACAGAGCAGTGTACGTTTCTCTCTCTAGATCTGCCCTCAGGGGCTAGAGCAAATCTTTATGCATCATTGGATTCCTCTCATCGCTGCGATTCGAATGATGTATAATATGACCTTCCTAGGTCAAATAGTGAAAATGACGACTTCGAGCTAGGTCAGGGTCAGAGAGTGACCCGGTATCGTCATGTTGTATATCAATCGACTTCCCGTGACAATATAAGCACAATGCAAGCAAAATGGGAGCTTTATCTCAATTCAATGATAATTTATTGGCCAAATAATCACTCTATGCTCCCGTGACCTGATATGACCTTTGAGAGGTCAGATGGTTAAAAACTCAACTTAATTTTCAAGATCGTGGTAAGAATAGACGGTTTGAGGATTTTCAGCTTTATCTATGCAATATTTACTGAAAACGAGCCCATTCTATTTTTCACCATAGACTTATAATGGGATGACCAAGAAATTGACCCCACCTTAGGTAAAAATATAGAAATTCCGAGATAGCAGATTTGTAGACCTTAATGACTTTATCATATTGTGGAAGTTTCAAAGTGATCGGTTCGCTGATGTTCCCTGGGCACCGCTTCAAACTCGTAATTTTAGGTTTTGAGGTCGGGTCACTTGACCTTGAATAGCTCCTTGACCAGACATGACCTTAACTCAAAAATTTGGTCAGATGTGTAAAATTGATTAGGAATAAGGTACCGTAAGTTGCGTTGCTCTGTGTCTCTTCGTTTTTGAGCTATCTGGAAAAACCAGGAGGAGCGAATTTCACCCTCCCTGCGGGGCGTGTGTTAAATTCCCAGACGCACACTGCCCATTTCACCATGTTGACCTACAACCTCTATGTATGTTTGGTAAGCTATGGCCGATGGAGTTGCCGCCTACTGAGATTGCGTGGCAACTTGCCGGTCGCCGCATTGTGAGAAGTTATTCGGTGCCGGCGGCTTCCCCACCTGGGCGTGCGGCAACGGTAGTCGCCTGGGTAACTGTGGCCCAACCGGGCCAGTGGTACAATGCCCAACCCGAGCCTGCGGCGGCTCTGGAACAGCGGTGGCCCCCTCGATTCAGTCAGTCCTCGACACACTCGTGAACGTGACACCGGCGATATATCGACGGAGGAGATGCCTCAACTGTTCGATGAGCCGATGGCAGTCTACGGCGTCATGGTTTCCCCCACCCCCCAACTATCCATCGCCTCGCGCCTCACGAACACCGTCGCCTCCGCCTCCGGCCTGCCAGTGCCGTCACCCCCGCCTCACCAGTGCCGTCACCTCCCACATCACTAGTTCCGTCACCTCGCGTACACGGATCTGGGGGGTTAGGATGGACCCTCGGCGCCATCTGAAATGGTCATGGCAACCCCTGAAAGTTGAATGGCGCCCCCGAAATGTCGCTCCCACCCCCTAGAATGCGAGAATCGGCGCCCACCGATAGGGTTTTGCGCCCACCTGAAAAGTTTTGCAGGCAAGAAGTGGCGCCCACTGGAAAGGTGTCCCCGATCGGCAATGTCGGCGCCTTCCCGGGGGCGCCATCCGACCAGGGGCGCCACCTTGGACTGGCAAAATATTTCAGGCGGGCGCAAAATCCTGACAATGAGCGCCGATTTTCGCATATTTGGAGAAAAGGTGAAAAGCGACATTTCAGGGGCGCCATCAAACCTTCAGGCGGCACCGTAACCATCCAGGGCATAGGCAGATCCATGGGGTGGGGTACGTGTCCCTCCGATTGACGCTCGGCGCCCCTAAAATGGTCACAGCGCTGCCCTGAAACGTCGGTTCTCACCCCCCTCCCCAGGATGTGAAAATCGGCGCCCACCGATACGATTTGGCGCCCACCTCATAGTTTTTTGGTCAAAAGTGGCACCCTCCTGGTCTGGATGATGCCAACCGAAAGGTGCCCCCGATCGGCTATCCTGGATCCGCCTATGATTCAGGGGCGCAGATGGTCGATAGGAGGGGCACCTGCCCCTTTAATTGACCCCCGATCTGTATGGTGATGGGAAAAATGTACCTGCCTGACTGCCGCAAAAATTGGTAACGATCAAATAATTTCAATCAAATATTTAACTTTTGTTCCTAAACACAGTACAATAACGATCGTAGCTCATATACCGTGAGAAAAGAAACATTAGAGAACAAACTTATCCCGAACACGTTCCCCGAACGCGACCTCTCTCTCTAGGGCCTTGAACGCGGCCATGCTGCTCCCAGAATACTGTCCGATGATTGGTTCTTGGCTATGACGTAGGCAGTGACGTCAAGCGGGCAAGTCCTGCATAAGTCACCGACCTCAAAATTCCTTCCTGCATATGGAAGCCTTTGAAAATCCCTCCAGACAAATCTAGAGACCGAAAAGACGGGATCTAGAGGCTTGTGTCTTTGAAAAACCGACCCTGGAGGTCGGTTTTTCAAAAAGACGCCCAAGATATTGGGATATTTCTAAAATATATATCCATTAATTTAGATTTATCTATTGAATTTAATGCCAGGAAAAGCTCAGAATCAAGATATTTAGTGTCATTGCTTTCAATTTTGGGTAAGTATATTTCTCAAACTTCTATAGTTTCACTGAAATGAACGCTGGTTTTTTGGCTTGGGAAATGTTAAAAAACTACCAAAAGACACCCAAGGTTGATTTCAATTTATTCACGTTGTGAAAACGGCTACTGTTGACAGTCGCACTGATGACGCTATCAATAGCTGATTTAGTGTGTACCACTGAATGGATCACCGACTTGGTACCGACTCGTGACAGATTCTAGTAGATAAAATAAGGTTGAAAGGGCCAAACTGTTGTTAAATACCTTGCAATTAGAGAACAAATCTTTATATTGACATACCTACATTTGTGATGTGGTATTTCACTTGTGGCGTCATCTGAAATGTATGTACCCGTTCCTAACTAACATCAGAAGCAACAACACTTCATTCATTGTAAAAAAAACCCTTCATATCAGAATGGTGAGGTCAATGGGGGATCCAGGTGGTCCGTTTGGGGGCGGGGCAAACTGATCGGCAAAAATCCGATGAACAAAAAATGTCACGGTCTAAATGAAAGCTGGTAAGTTTTAACTAGTTCAGAAGTGGCAAGTAGATACATACCAAACGAACAAGACTGCTTCTAAAATTTCTTGCAGCCGGCTGTTGGGGGGAGGGGGTAAAAATACTATCTTAGACTTTGGAGGGCTGGCCTCTTCCCCCCCATGGATCTGCCAATGGGTTAGACCAGCTATAAAAGACCGTTCGGTTCGAACAGATTATTGAAGTAGTGCAATAAATTGGAAGAAGAGAGTGCTAAAGCCTTACAATACACATAAAGATACGTTTTCACAACAGAAGATGCCCTTACATTCATATCCAATGCGAATATTAGTTAATATTTAGTATTTCATAGTTTTTGCCACTTTTTGCCACCGGGTTTATGCCAGCCGGTTTAAACCGGTTTAAACCAGTGGTTTAAACCACTTTCTGCCGGCTGCTGCCAACCCTACTCTCTACCCTCATCGTCATCATTGGAGTATCTGGGCTCTAGGCCATTTTGGCCATTTAGGCCATCTAGGCCATTTTGCATTAAAAAGGATAACTGAAAGCATACAAGCTCCGATAAAATTTTCAACAGAAATAAAATACCATAAGCCTGTTACCAACTCAAATAAATGTATGGAGTGTCACGAGGCTTCTTGAACGTAATGAAATGTAGGGATACGTGAACGAAGTGGTGCAAGGATGTAATGAAATGTGCAAGCACGAACAACATTAAAGGAATCTACCAGTACTTAGTGTTTTATATAACCAGTGAGTAAGCTACACTAAGCCCTACTTTCTGGAGGTGCTGAACAATGTGTGACAAATAAACGGCGGAGCCTCAACCAAAAACGAGTCTACAACCATTGTTTGTCATTGCACCACCAAACATTAAAATTAGCACGGAATTTTCCCAGTTTGGCGGCATCGTTGTGGCCAGTAGTGTCCGAACACTGCTTCTCACATCCATACACCTCTATGATAGGCGAGATCATACATAAGCGAGTATGTGTGATCATTTGCGAGGCTATCTAGGTTTCTCGGGCCAGACGGAACAGAGGAATGCTTCAGGAACCCGAGGCGATTCCGTGACCCGGGACAGGTGCGTGAATAGCTTTATGGACCGATCAGGTACGTACTATCAATAACAACGGCGCCAGTGAAATAGTCAAGTTCCGTGTCAAGGCCGACACTAACCACCTTACTACCATCGGGGTAGAAGGCGGCCGAGGAGAAGGCTGCTGGAGGTTAGCTCCCGGTTCAGAAAGCCACCACACCCCGCCGCGACGCCGTCACCAACTGCGCCGAGGCGAGACAGCGTCCATAGTCAGTCTACAGTGAATTTCAGAGCGCAAACCCTGCACTTCCTTCTGATCCGTGACTCGCCGCCAGGAACTGTTCAATGGAACTTGCTTCCTGCAATGCTGGGTTTGTCTTGGTATATCACATGGCCGTTCAAAGAGCAAAAAAACAATAATAATTCGAGCAATACTGTTCCTCCATCTCACTGCAGAGCCTGCTTGGATGGGCTAAAACGGTGTGTTAGAGACCGGCACCTGTTTAATCCGCCGGCATGCTGAGCCCGCAGCATCCACACAAATGGCCCAGCAGACGTGGTCACACTCACAGACATACCGTGCACGAAGGACGGAGCGGGTCGGACCTAAAACAAGAGCCGTAAGTCGCATCTTACAGCACAACGCAAGCCACTGAGTCAAAAGTAAAGACTCGACAAAAAACCGTTTAGGCGAGAGAATCTAGCTAACAAGCGACAAATATGCGTCATCGTATAATCTTACAACACAAGGTACGCATGTTCCAGCAGCGCCTTCTCAACCCTGTTCTAACCTCTCCAAACTCCCTTTGGCCCGTTCCAGCGCTTCCTTAAATATCATCAAAACCCCTCCAAGCTAATCTCACACGTCCTCCAATCTTCTCTTACACGAGAAGTGGTTTTTCAGAGGAGATTAGAAGTACCAAAATTCTGTCACACGAATTCAATTGATAAGTAAAACAAAAAAACGTTTTACAGTAAGAAACGGGCTTTGGTGGGTAGTTTGTGCTTCCGCTGTTTTTTCCGTGTGCCATTTCCGCTAAAATACATTAAGTGAGCATGGGAGGCCTTAATAAAATTTAGATAATTCCTAAGCTTCGGCACCCCCGCCATATTGGCGCTGGCCAGTCGCAAACGACTGATATCCGCTTCTGGTCTGTTCCAGCGGACACCGATTTTCGCACCTGCTCCAACGTCCTCACGTTCCTCTCATCTTTTTTTCTCTCTGAGGAGGCGCTGGAACAGACCCGTTGTTTCGTAAAACAAGGTAACGAATATCGATGATTCGTTGGATGGAGCCAGTCAGGAAGACGGGGCAATCACAAGTCTATTATAGCACAGGCAAAGCGAAGGCCTAAAAACGAAACAACCGCCCAAACAAAAAACCCAGGTAAAAACGTGTGCACAGAGGTGGGTGGCAGTGACAGGCATCCAGGAATTCCACTCAGCCTTATCGAAAGGCTGCGGGTTCAGCAACGGAAACCAAACAAAGAAGCAAGCGAACCCTTGTTTATGGCGTCACTGATGCTATGTATTGAATGAGGTGAGTTAGATGCAGATCCCAACACCCATAAGATAAAATGCAATGGAAAATATTTGTACACGTCTGCCATTGAAAGTGAATCAATAGACCAGCCATCATTCTAATGTACCGGTCCCTTCGTATTTGTCCCATCCATGAAAGCCAGACGGTTTGGCATAGCCTGCAACACGGGTGTTGGCCATCTGGCAGAAGTTGGACACTGTTTAAAAACCGTCATTATTACTTGACATCAGTCAAGCTGCCATTCATCAACAGCAATTCCCAGAGCACACCACCGTCAGTGTGAGGGACAAAGAAGTTCGAGCGAGCCCGGGGCTGATGAACCCTCATGATGAAATGTGAGGTCCATGTTACTTATTGTGACACTGGTTAGCCAAAGTGGCAGTCTGAATACGCAGCATTGGTGTGTGGTTTGACCGTAGCAATTCCATAGCTTAAGGGCACTTCCCAGTCACATTTTACGTTTACGACTCCACCACACGGCGGCTCAGCAACGGCGCCGGCATACGCATACATTGTATACTTACACAAGCCGAGCGGTAACTCAAACCTACAATCGGCCCGTCGGCACGCGACGCAGTCCGTGTAGCAGCGCACCCACCCGTCCCAGCCCTGGTAGCGGCGCAATCACCCGACGGAGTCCGTGTAGCAGCGTACTCACCCAACGCAGTCCGTGTAGCGGCGCACCCACCCGACGGAGTCCATGAAGCAGCGTACTCACCCAACGCAGTCCGTGTAGCGGCGCACCCACCCGACGGAGTCCATGAAGCAGCGTACTCACCCGACGGAGTCCGTGTAGCAGCGTTCTCACCCGACGAAGTCCGTGTAGCAGCGCACCCACTCGAGCAGTAACCATTCAGTTCTCCATGAAGCAGCGTACTCACCCAACGCAGTCCGTGTAGCGGCGCACCCACCCGACGGAGTCCATGAAGCAGCGTACTCACCCGACGGAGTCCGTGTAGCAGCGTTCTCACCCGACGAAGTCCGTGTAGCAGCGTACTCACCCGACGCAGTCCGTGTAGCGGCGCACCCACCCGACGGAGTCCATGAAGCAGCGTACTCACCCGACGGAGTCCGTGTAGCAGCGTTCTCACCCGACGAAGTCCGTGTAGCAGCGCACCCACTCGAGCAGTAACCATTCAGTTCTCCATGTAGCAGCGTACTCACCCGACGGAGTCCGTGTAGCAGCGTACTCACCCGACGAAGTCCGTGTAGCAGCGCACCCACTCGAGCAGTAACCATTCAGTTCTCCATGTAGCAGCGTACTCACCCGACGCAGTCCTTGTAGCGCCTCCGTCGGCGGTCGTCGGCGTCCTGGTCAGTGTCCGTCTCACTGTCAGAGTCGCGGAAGGCGCTGTAGCCGCGCCGAGAGTCCATGTCGCCTCACTCTGCCACAGCCGGACCAACCACGGGTCAGTGACGGACTCTGGGCCGATATGGTGGCACGCTGCTCTTTCGAAGGGGTGGGACTTAACGGCGGAAAAGACCTGCGGAAAAGCCCATACTCCGTAACCATAGCAGCTAGAGACTTATGGTTTTCACCAAAAAATTTCAAAAAATCTAACTAAGAGGTTTTTTGAGTTTCATAACTTTCCTTACATTAACAACAACGTTATAACGTAAAACGTTACTTTTTGGCCTGCGGAAAAGCCCATACTCCGCAACCATAGTAGCTGGCGACTCGCCGTTTTCACTAATAGAATCAGCGTGGTCCAAAACGTGGTATTCTTGAGTTTCATGTTGATCCCGCGGTAAATAACAACGTTATAACGTAAAACGTTACTTTTGGCCCTGCGGAAAAGCCCATGCTCCGCAACCATAGTAGCTGGCGACTCGCCGTTTTCACTAATAGAATCAGCGTGGTCCAAAACGTGGTATTCTTGAGTTTCATGTTGATCCCGCGGTAAATAACAACGTTATAACGTAAAACGTTACTTTTGCCTCGCGAAAAGCCCATGCTCCGCAACCATAGTAGCTAGCGACTCGCCGTTTTCACTAATAGAATCAGCGTGCAAAACGTGGTATTCTTGAGTTTTATGTTGATCCCGCGGTAAATAACAACGTTATAACGTAAAACGTTACTTTTGGCCCTGCGGAAAAGCCCATGCTCCGCAACCATAGTAGCTGGCGACTCGCCGTTTTCACTAATAGAATCAGCGTGGTCCAAAACGTGGTATTCTTGAGTTTCATGTTGATCCCGCGGTAAATAACAACGTTATAACGTAAAATGTTACTTTTGCCCTGCGGAAAAGCCCATGCTCCGCAACCATAGTAGCCCATGCTCTGCAACCAAGAATACCACGTTTTGGACCACACTGATTCTATTAGTGAAAACGGCGAGTCGCCAGCTACTATGGTTGCGGAGCATGGGCTTTTCCGCAGGGCAAAAGTAACGTTTTACGTTATAACGTTGTTATTTACCGCGGGATCAACATGAAACTCAATAATACCACGTTTTGGACCACGCTGATTCTATTAGTGAAAACGATGAGTCACCAGCTACTATGGTTGCGGAGCATGGGCTTTTCCGCAGGGCCAAAAGTAACGTTTTACGTTATACTGTTGTTATTTACGGCAGGATAAACATGAAACTCAAGAATACCACGTTTTGGACCACGCTGATTCTATTAGTGAAAACGGCGAGTCGCCAGCTACTATGGTTGCGGAGCATGGGCTTTCCGCAGGGCCAAAGTAACGTTTTACGTTATAACGTTGTTATTTACCGCGGGATCAACATGAAACTCAAGAATACCACGTTTTGGACCACGCTGATTCTATTAGTGAAAACGGTGAGTCGCCAGCTACTATGGTTGCGGAGCATGGGCTTTCCGCAGGGCCAAAAGTAACGTTTTACGTTATAACGTTGTTATTTACCGCGGGATCAACATGAAACTCAAGAATACCACGTTTTGGACCACGCTGATTCTATTAGTGAAAACGGCGAGTCGCCAGCTACTATGGTTGCGGAGCATGGGCTTTTCCGCAGGGCCAAAAGTAACGTTTTACGTTATAACGTTGTTATTTACCGCGGGATCAACATGAAACTCAAGAATACCACGTTTTGGACCACGTTGATTCTATTAGTGAAAACGGCGAGTCGCCAGCTACTATGGTTGCGGAGCATGGGCTTTTCCGCAGGGCCAAAAGTAACGTTTTACGTTATAACGTTGTTATTTACCGTGGGATCAACATGAAACTCAAGAATACCACGTTTTGGACCACGCTGATTCTATTAGTGAAAACGGCGAGTCGCCAGCTACTATGGTTGCGGAGTATGGGCTTTTCCGCAGGCCAAAAAGTAACGTTTTACGTTATAACGTTGTTGTTAATGTAAGGAAAGTTATGAAACTCAGAAAAACCTCTTAGTTAGATTTTTTGAAATTTTTTGGTGAAAACCTTAAGTCTCTAGCTGCTATGGTTGTGGAGTATGGGCTTTTCCGGAGGTCTTTTCCGCCGTTAAGTCCCACCCTTTCGAAGTGGGTCTTTGTAATGACCAGTGGTCCTCATATTTTTTAGATACCCAACAAATGTGGCTTTCAAGACCTGCGAAAAATCTCAATCATCAGTGGTAAATCACAATAATACCAAACTTGGTATTATTTGTGCAGGAAGATAGACTCATACAAAATAACATCTAAATAGATAAATTCATTATAATTTTGTGGGAACCCAGTAGCTGGGCAGCAGGGGCCTGGCTTTACTGCTCACACTTTCCCTCACTTAGTTGTAACCACAATCTTACTCTTATCTTAACCACACTTAGTTATCCACCTCCAATTACCCATACCTTTTGTGGGGTGTTTGGTCACCTTGGCCCATTTGAGTGGTAACTGAACAGCCAGGAATACACCAGTTTGAAAAGCATGGCACAGGCCTGACAAATAACACTGGCCATATAGCATTATGGCACTAATTTGCACCACCTGCCACCTAACATAGCACCAAACCAGGAAAAATGCACTGATCCCTACCTAAAAATGGAGAAGTCTGATCGATCCCTAAAGCACTCAAGCTTCAGTATATTTTACAAGCTGTTCCATATTCAAGCCTTCCTGCCCCATCCCCCATATTTGGCACATCAACATTGTCTTTCAATCTGTGATCATCGTCATAACATCTAACATATATAACAAAAAAACACATTGAAAAAAAACATTTATTGTCTATCAAAGCAGACTTTTAATTTATATAAACTGTTAAAAAAAATGTTTAACTATCACCCACATTTGCCTTAAATATTTTTCCAGCATAGAATGACCTTATACCAAAACATGCAAGGTTGAACCACATATGGCATTTTCAACCAGGGTAAGTTATTTTGTAGCTGATTTCACTTTCTCTTCCCTCAGAGTTCTGTGCATGTTTGGTGTCTAGTAACTTGCAGCAGACCACCTTACTTGGAGTAGTAACCATTCAGTTCTCTACAAAATTTGCATCATTTGCACTCATGTTAAGCATGCCATGCTTTGCAGACTGGGGAACATAAATGAGCTGCTTTGGCAATGGTACCTGTCAAACCATACCCAACAGGAAAACCCAGAAGTTGAAATGCTGTGAGCTGTAGGATTGATTCTAGAGATGGGGGAGGGATGGAACTTTCCAATATGTGCTCTCAATGATGGTTTGTGTATCAATTGTGTATGGGATGATGCACAAGACTCAAGGCTAAGTATAAAAATTGCACCGGAGAACGACTTGACATATTATCACCAAATGTGCTATAAATATAGATTGAAAATCAACAATTGGATGATGTTCATTGATTCCCCAGTGTGCAAAGTAAGGCATTTTCAACGAGATCTCGTTGGTGCAAGTGCCCTTGGAGACAGGACCAAGTGGTGCGAATTTTATCAACCTGGTGAGAATGTTTTCAACCTGGTACAAATTTGTGAGACTGGTGCAATGAAGGTGACACTTAAACTAAACAATTAATAGTTGAATGGTTATTAAGACACAGGAGGGGGCCATATAAAAAGTCTTTAACTAATCGACTAATGATAGAGGTAGCATTGCATCGTGTTGGCAGGAATGGGTGCATTTTCTCCCTGGTATGTGGCAGAATTTTTTGAGGCTGGTGGTGCGAGAATTTTAGATGGCTGGTGCGACTCGTCTGGCCTGCTGCCATACTTTGCAGACTGGTTGATTCCTGTTACCTAAATATGTTCCATATTTCCTCTCACTCAAATGTCAGATAGTAGGAATTGTGAAAGTATAGATCGCATCTCCAAAAAAAGATTGATTCTGGAATCATTAAGATTGTATTGAGACCAGAAATGTTGATGTCCATCTCCCCTGCAAAAGTTATTTCTGGGCATGGCCCTGCATCCAGATTCTCCACTCAGAAATGGATAAAATTAAATCTGGGAAAATCACAGCATTGCTCATTGGGGGTAGAACTAGGCAGACACTGTGACACTGAGCTCCTACTTATCATAACACTAGCCCTAAATCATCGACTGGAGGTGAGTGGATTGAAAAGGCCCTGGTGTGCCTGTGCACCCCCAAATCCAGAACCTTTCCTGACACTGTCATTCACCAGGTTTACATCCAAAATATCAAGCAAAATCATACAATATATAGCATAGTTTTTCATGGAAGCAGAATTTAATCTCTCCTCATTCCTTTGTCTAGCAGCACAACAGCGTGATGGTAGGTGTGGAAACAAGTTTGGTTTAATTACAGAATACAGTGAGCAATTGCGTACCACATTCTAACTGCCATTTTAAGACACAATCTTATGTGCTGAAAACTAATTTAGCAACAATTGCTTCCTCAAATAATTTTCTCCCATCAAATTTCCCTCTTATATTACCACAACACTACCACAGAAATGTCGCACACAACCAACACTTCACAGCACAGCAACGCTACTGTTTATTAAAGATGCCAGATACCATGTCAGAATAAGAGGGATAAAACACTCCAAAATGCTGCTCGTACTACGATTGTGACACATTTTCAGCAGTTATTCGCGCTTGGTCCGCAGTATTGTGTGGTGTGCCTTGTGGAAGCAATACTATTGAATATTTTGGAAACGGTAGGTCAGCAGAAAAAATGTTTGAAATTTTGTAGGGCATGCTTTAATCATTCAAGTGAGACAATTTTCTTAGTTGTCAGTGATTACTCACCTTATTCTGTAAATTAACAAGTTCTCACTTAAGCCCTTGATGAGCTTGTCTCAGGCACTTGAAACACAAAAACAAATGAGCAGTTTGACAATTGCGTGCAAACTTAAATATCAACGTGTAATGCAAATAAAGCACAGCAACGGGCGCCCTCTTCAGCTTACTATCTCATCGAATGTGAGTTGCCTGCCTTACCTCCGTCCGGTGAATGTTCAGTGCCTGACCGTTTCGTCTTCTTGAATAAATTTCTCAGGAAAATGAATTTACCTTCTCCAGTTCTCAGTAAAAGGTACTAACTTCCACCAGTCAGAAACAACACCCCATCCACACGGATAACACGGATAATCAACACCACGCACACGCTAATAATAATAATAAAAAAGCAACAGGCAGTCATCGTGGGGAGTGCATGTAAACTGGCAAAGGAACACGCATATTACCAGATACCTCGAAGAAGTAAAAGTAGAAAACCTTTAAATTAGGGCCAGAACAACATCTTTTAGAGGAGGCTCCGTCGAGTTCCATGTGGTTCTAGGTGGTTCTAGCTCAGGAAATAAGAAAATAACCCGCGCCCTGCCAGCGGTGCTGTTTTTCCTCCTCTCGCCGTTTCAGTGCGAATATCTACATCCAACTAACCGTCCCGATGATAATGCTCGGGGTAGCTGTTCCTATGTCAATTCTGCATCATTTCCGACAAACAGAAAGTAGATACCTTCTCAATTTTTTGCGTAAAGCGAAAGTTATTGAGATGATGTTCGCGCTTTTCCACTCACGTCTGGTAGTGGCGGCCCGTGTCGCGGCCCGCTGGGGCCCGCGACAGCCTCTGACACAGAACGGGCTCGTCAGCGTAGGCGGCAGGTGGAAGGGTGACAATTTTCGTGGTTTGGTCAGCTGATAGTGATCGAGGGGACGATAAGGACACACGTGAAAATACGGAACAATGGCCCAGCCAGCATTTATAACGCTTGCTTCCTGGAAAACGTCCCCAGACGGTATGACGACAGCGCCAGGGGCTCGACAACAGGGGTGTAATTTTCCCAAAATCTTTGGGGTGCTCAGCCGGTGGGGGAGCCCATAGGGGCGGCAGCGTTGGGAGATGGCACCTTTTCATTGCACCAAATCAGTTATTCATAGTTTTTTTTGTGTGCCTTTTATAGCACAGGGAACATTCTATTTTAATGTTGGGCAGGTATTCTACAGCTTTTGCCAAACGTGTTTGCTTTTTAGGCGACATCCCAAAGCTACATACACGCCTTAAAATAATCCAATCTGAGCCTTAAATCTTTCCATGATCAGGGGCGCGGCCAGAGCGTTGGTATGAGGGGGCACACCACCTTTGAGGGGCACCCCGGGAGAGAAAGGGCACTTTTAACGTAACCTAAAAAATAGTTGATATCAACTTGTGGGTACCTTTGGTACAAGAAAAATGCAAATCAAGCATTGACGGATAAGGAAAACTGAAATATAACCAGAAAGAAAGAAAAGTGTCACCGAAATCTCATGAAAATAGCCAAAACACGACTTTTTTTAGATAGATTTAAGAACAAATCAGCTGACTCATGCAAGTACTTGACATCAGAAAATCAGCGGAGCCTGAGATTTCTGTCACTATGTGCAAGATAAGACATATTGGAGTCGAAAATTCATTTGTCATGTCCACTGGTTTTGTCGTGACAAGTGAGCCCTGGTTGAACGCAGATTAAGTTCCGCGGCTCCCACAAGGGCCGTGGGAGGAGGTGTGGAATAGTGACATTAGACGAATACAATTTTGGTTGCCGGAATAATTTGGGATATGCCTTTTTAACGCGTTTAAGAGTTCCATATTTTCAAGGATCGGTCCCCAGTTGGAGTTAAGAAAAAGTAAACAGGCTGGTAGTTTGGATGGGAATGATGTGGCAGGGCTGAAAATGGTGAAAAACTACTTCTTCATTCATTTAAATTAATTAGTAGAAATCCTGTTTCAGGGGACTGCTCTGAGCTCAGGGGCATATGCCTTTTATCCCGCGCCCCACCGGGGGTCCGGCGCCACCTTCGCCCCCACCGGGGGCCATCGATGGCCCCCCCAACTCCGAAAATATGGGCGTTAGCGCAAATCTGCAAAGTGCAATAGAAAGCTCGCGTGAATTCAGTAAGAAATTACTTCGCATGTTTTAGTGCTCAGGTCAATGGTTTGACCTCCAGAGGTCAAATTAGGTCAAGATCGGCTATTTTCACTCAAATATGCAATGATTAAGCAAACTGGGCATAACTCTTATGTCATTAGAGCTATTGAGGCCTGGTAAAGTACATTTGATAGCAAATTGCCAGTACTTTTTCCGCTATGTGGAACGTAAAGACCTCCCGCCAGTGGTTTGACCGCCAGAGGTCACCTCGTGACCTAATATGACCTGAGGTCACGAAAGGTCAAAAAGTGACCTTGCCGTATATCAAATGAAAGCCAGTGTGAAGACAAACACGATGGTGTTTGTTTCACCGCTCTAGCTCAATTAGGTCAAAAGTTATTGTTAAAATACTGTTTTTGACCTCTGGTGACCTTGGATGACCTTGGAAAAGTCAAAGGGCAAATATGACCCCTGGGATCCGTGAAAGAGTGTCCAAAAACGTTGTTCTGAGCAGTCTGAGTATTTGCAATCATTTTTGTGGCTTTTATATCATGAAACAACTTTTCCCCATGCTTTTCCAATGGGAGAGGTCGCCTCGTGACCTGACCTCAGGGCACGAAATCGAAAAATCCCGGATATACACCTTGTAGACCCTGGAGAGGTTATGAAGTGTAGGAAGTTTCAAATCGATCGACTTTGAAATGTAGCTCTTACAGAGCTCTAAAGGTGAAGTGAGGTGACCTTGGTTGACCTCGTCTGGTGACCTGACCTTGGGTGACCCGGGGTAAAAAATTTCAGAGATGATGGGAAAATGATGCAGTGAGAGGTAGAGCCCTCAACCGCGGTGCTGCGCCTCGTCGTTTTTTTGCTATCCCGGAAAAACCTTAGGGGGGCCATCGATGGCCCCCCGGTGGGGCGAGGGTTATCACTCCTCCCCAGAATCCACCAATATAATAAGCAATTTATTTAACCTGGGGAGCCTAGGCATCACAAGTCGTTTTAGCGATGACGCCTCATTCTTCGTTAGCTCCATTTTACAAGGGGAGCTTGCACTGTGTCCTTATTCCCCATCTATTCCAGACCAGGGGCCCCCTAGTGTGGATCAGAGTCCTCCAGAGCAGCTGCCCCGCATTCCCCCAGTTGCGCCCCCTGGGATTAGACTAGCCCCGTTGCTCCCGAGGTGATGGGAGTTGTCCTTGTGTGCTTATTCTCTGTCTATTTAAGACCAGCTCATGGGGCCCCTGGTGTAGATCAGAGCTCTGGGGCCCCCTCCGTCCCCAGAGCAGCTATGCTTGGCCCGGAAAGACTAGCTCAGTGGCCCCAAAGATAGGGGGGTCATCAGACTATCTCAATGGGCCGCAGACAGGCTCATAGGGCCTTGCACCATATTAGCTCAGGGGGCACCATACTAGCTCAGAGAGCATCAGATGGGCTCAGGAGGCACAATGATGACACATTGAGGCACCAGATCAACTCTGGGGGCATTAGTTTAGCTCAGGGGCAATATACCTGTTCAGGGATCGATCAGCTCGGGGGGGCCCAGATAAGCTCCTAGTCCCCAAGCCAGAGCAGGGGTCTAGATCAGCTCAGTGAGCACCATATCAGCTCAGAGAGAGGGCAAGGGATCAGCTCAGGGGTCCCCGATCAGCTCGGGGAACAGATCAACTTGGAGGTACTAGATCAAGTCAGGAGGTCTTTAATCAGCCCAGGAGCCCCATATCAGCGCAGGGGTCTTCATCAGCCTCAGTGGGCACAACTCAGCCCAAGGCCCGAGAGCTGCTGAGGAAAAATTACTTAATCAACTCAGGAGGCCAAGATCAGCTTAAAAGGTACTAGATTGGCTCAAGGGGCACCAAACTAGCTCAGGGGGCACTAGACGAGCTCAGAGGGCATGTTATGGGCTCAAGAGGCAAAATGTTGGCTCAGGAGGCATCAGATCGACTCAGGCGGCATTAGCTTAGCTCAGGGGAAACATATCTGCTCAGGGGGAACTAGATTGATCAGCCCGGGGGTCTAGATCAGCTCCTAGCCCCCAGACCAAAGCATAGGTATAGATCAGCTCAAAGAACACAAGATCAGCTCAGGGTGCACCAGACCAGTTCAGGGGTCACCAGATCATCTTAGGAGACATCGATAACCAGCTCAGGGGACACCTGATAAGCTCAAGAGGCTCCATATTGGCTCAGGGGAAGTAGATCAACTCTGCAAAGCATGTGATCAGGTCAGGGGGCTCAGATCAGCTCAAGGGGCACTAAAACAGCTAATAGGGCCCCAGGCGAGCGCAGAGGCATCAGACTATCTCAGAGAGCATAAACTAGGTTCAAGAGGCACAATTATTTCCTCAAGGGGCACCAGATTGACTCAACGGGCACCAGATCAGCTTAGAGGGCACGTGATCAGCTCAAGTAGCCAAGACCAGCTCACTGGGCACCAGATGAGCTCAAGGGGCATCAGATTAGCTCCGCTGGTACGATTATTGGCGACGATGAGGCATTGGCTGGTCCCGGATTACGTACCCATACTCTCCCAGGGTGCTTGGAAAGGCGACAGAATGCCCTAGATAAAAAAGGTACTAAATTGTAAAACAATAGTTTTAATCGCTAAATGTGATCTAATTGCATCTAGGTTCGACGGCGTAGGGCAATAAATTTCGAGCGGCACAGCCCAAACGGAGTATACCGCCTAGCGATCAAATGGTACTCTGGCACCGATGGGGGACACGTGCCCCCCTCCCCCATCATCAAAGCCATCCCATGGAGAGCAAATAGACCCAATTTATCGACTCAACACACGGGAATGATGTGCGCCCCCCCTGAATGGGCGCCCTGAGGGAGCCAAAGGTGCCCCCTGAGGATGGTGGCGCCCCCTTCCCCTAAGAAGGAAGGCGCTCCCTCACGAAAATCTTGTACAACCGCCCGAAAATGGAATCCGCCGTCCCCGAGCTGGGGGCGGCAGTCATGAGCCCAGGGCGGCACGACTTAGAGCAGAAGTGATAAGTCAGGGGCGGCATTCATTAGCCGAGGCGGTAGTGATGAGCTGGGGTAGCATGAAACAGGGTGGCAGTGATAAGCTGGAGATAGCACTGGTGAGCCACTGGCAGCAGTGATGAGCAGGGTGCTGTTTCAATCAGAGCGGCAGTGATAAGTCAGGGTTGGCAAGAATAAGGGTGGCAGTGATAGGTAGGTTGCGTCAGTGATGAGCCATGGCGGCATAAACAAGGGTGGTAGTGATGAACCGGGGGCGGCATGATTACAGTGGTAAGACGGAGGCGGCATGAATCAGGGCAGAAATGCTGAGCCGGGAGCGACACATGTATTGGGGGTGCTCACATTGTGATTAGGGGTGCTCGCACACCCCAAAGAGATAACAAATTTCACCCCTGGCTGACGCTTAAAGGGAATGTGGCACCTTCATAACGTGATTTGAACTGAGATAGCCAAGTTGTAAAGCAAGTCGGAAAACCCGGTACTCCATATATCATTTGTCTTGGAACTCGATTTTTCCGTAGAAAAAAGCTAAAACCTACCTGACACCAACCCTTCGTCAACCCCTCGCCGGGCGGCCATTGTTGTGAGCTGCTGGTGTGACGACATATGCTGACGTCACAATGAGCATCAGCCAATGGAACCCCTTGAAGCATTTCAAGTATGGTAGTGGTTGCCAGATCATGACATCATCCAGGGGGCGGTAGTGATCAGCCAGGGGGCGGTAGTGGTCAGCCAGGGGCGACAGTTAGCAGCCAAGGGGTGGCAATCATCTGCCAGAGGGCGGCAGTAGTTAGCACGGGGCGGAAATTATCAGTTAAGGGGCGGCAGTGATCAGCCAGGGGCGGCAGTTATCAGCCAAGAGCCGGCAGTTTTCAGTCAGAGGGCGGCAATGATCGGCCCAGGGGGCGGCAGTGATCAGTCAGGGGCCGCAGTGATCCGTCTTTCACCATATCATAAGGTCATTAGGGTCTACAAATCTGCTCTCTCGGAATTTCGATACTGTTGACCTAAGGTGGGGTCAATTTGTTGGTCACCCCATTATGAGTCTATGGTAAAAATAGAAAGGGCTTGTTTTCAGTAAAAATGGATAAATAAAGCTGAAGGTCATCAAACCGTGTATTCTTGCCACAATCTTGACCTTAAAGGGGATGTGGCACCTTGGTCGAATCCTGGAATTTAGTGTTATTAGGCGTACTTTTAGTCAAAAATAATGAAACCACTCACGATTTCCCTGAAAAATGTACAATAAGCTCAATATTTGGCTTTTAAAAATACTCCTCTAGAAAAATAAATAAATATCAGCCTGTGGATTATGTCACGATCTGGCAACCACTACCATACTTGAAACGCTTCAAGGGCTTCGATTGGCTGATGCTCATCGCGACGTCAGCATATGTCGTCACACCAGTAGCTCACAACAATGGCCGCCGGCGACGGGGGGCTGAGGGGGCTGGTGTCAGGTAGGTTTTAGCTTTTTTCTACGGAAATATCGAGTTCCAAGACAAATGAAATATGGAGTACCGGGTTTTCCGACCTGCTTTACAACTTGGCTATCTCAGTTAAAATCACGTTGTGAAGGTGCCACATTTCCCTTTTTCGGTATAATTTCTCTTCGTCTTGCCAAACGCTTCCGAACGCCGCCCGTAATTATTTTTAGCTCTCCTGGGAAATAAGATACGGAGGGCGGGGGGAGCGAAAAACACTTCTCCCCGCGGGGCGCGTTCATGCCAGGGACCCAGCGGAACGCGTGTTAACATGTATGAAAGTGCTTGGCCTAAAGTAATTTCTAGCACATTCTTATTATATCAAACTAATATCGGTACCACACCACGTTCTAGTATGTTTTGGCCCCAAACTTTGAAGTGCTCGCTCTTCAACTGCCCGGGGCGCAGTTTTCGCTCAATAAAACAATTCGCGACAGCCGATATTGCCCCCACCCCTCCGTTAGCAATCGTCAGAAAAAGCAAGACCCCTCCTTCCTTCGCCAGTAAGGAAAAAAGACCGCCTCCCTCCTCCGTCAGTAAAAGTATGAAAATTAGATTCCCCTCGATCACTGACGACATATTATGTATGCAGTCCTTAATTGGGTTTAGTCGTCTGGTTCCCCCAGATCTTTCCTAACTACGTTGACAACATCGGGCCTTTTCCGAACTCCGGTATTGTGGTGAGAGGACAAACAGAAATAGCTGTACATCCAACTCAATTGCCAGCTTCACACAATGGTATCAAAACTAGCGCTCTCTATTTGTAGTTGGTCAATTCACTTCATCGATAAGGAAGACTGAGCACACACTGCACCAAACCGACCAAATTTCCAAGCAAATCTTCAAACTCTGCAATTTAGGACTTAATAGGAATCCAATTGATCACAGAGCAGAAGTGATTTATATGATGAATACTTTTAAGCCCAAGACCACATTATGCAATGATGTACATCAC
Source organism: Lepas anatifera (assembly GCA_034440635.1). Classification (NCBI taxonomy): domain Eukaryota; kingdom Metazoa; phylum Arthropoda; class Thecostraca; family Lepadidae; genus Lepas; species Lepas anatifera. Next base: position 169,602 of record JAOTON010000978.1, on the reverse strand, counting down.
GTAGAATATACTTGCTTACTCTAACTCGGGGTTGAAATACGAAATATTCTGCGGCACACTTCTTAATCCTTGATTCCACACACCTGACCAAAGAACAGAACAATATTGTTAGCACTATAGCTTCGTCCATGTTGGTAACTGAGGTTCTGGGAGCACGGGGATTCTCCAACTGCCTCACTTCTGCCATTAAGCGCTGCCGAGCCGACAGCTTCTGAGGTTCACATCTCACCACACTGACGGCCACGGCAGCACACCACTCACATTGCCGTCACTCGTCCAATACGGAGTCCGCACACATGCTCACCGTCTCCCACCTAAAACAGATGAACTGGAATACACTCCTCAATTCATCAAAACCAACTCACGCAAGCGGCGGCACACACAACATAACCTGACAGACACACAAACATGACACTTGAAGACAGGAAATAATATAAATATGGTGGCATGTCAATAAATTCCACAACACGTCGACTGCGCCCCTTCAAAGAAGAGGTTTTGATGAAAGCTTAAAATGGATGATCTATCCGGCTGCAGCTGCCGGTGCTGGCTATTCCCTCCAGGTCACGGATCTGAAACAACGGGCCAGACACGAGAAAGTCAGCCTACAAATGTAACGATTTCTAATCAAAGCACCACAAATCAGATACCACAGCATAGATATCTACTAATGTTGGGGCAGAGGAATTAAATTTCCATACGTTTGAAAAAGGCAGTTTCTGTGATGTACCGGCCACACGAAATCATAGCATGAGGGTATAATAGTTGTACTGGACGGGGGCGGATCCAGGCGCAGGGGCGGGGGTACCTTCCCCCCCAGTGACCCTCGGCGCTCCCAGAAATGGTCACGGCAAAAAAGGTCGCAACCTTGAAAAGGTGAATGGCGCCCCCGAAAAATAGCTTCCCAATCCCCCCCAAGATTGCGAGTATCGGCGGATAGGATTGGGCGTTCACCTGATAGGTTTTGCCGCAAACAGTGGCGCCCCTTCTCAACCTTGTGCCCTCCTCCCCCCGTTCGACAATCCTAAATACGCCTAAGCTACTAGAAGAGGGGAAAGTATTGCCTTTAGCTCCCCATCCTCTGCATTCGAACCTAATTATATTTTAAACAGGGATTTTCTACACAAAAATTATACGTTTAACAGAACCATTTCAAATTATGTACTGGAAAGGCAGATACAAAACCACAGGCTGAATGCCTACATTGGCCCGCGACAATTCATGTTTTGGCATTCCTAGTTCGAGGGATGGTGCTATCTTGCTAACGGTATTTTAAAACAGGCCTAATTTCATCCCAAGTTTATGAAAGATACTTTATTACAACGTGAAAAATGCTACAATGCATAATCGCTTTAGAAGAAATAGAGCAACAGCATCTCCTTTATTTTTCACATTGCAGTAGAATGTTTCCAAAATTCATAGCATACACCAAACTGTATCAAGGCAAAGAAACAGCCCGTTCCCTTAGGCACTTGCCTTCGAACTCCCTGTACTCGGGGTAGTCGAAGTAGTAGTCGTAGTAGTCGGTGTACTCCGACTGTCGCGCCTGTAGGTCTCCTGCGTCCGGTTCCGGCGCCGAGGCTACCGAGGGGCAGCGGCGTCACTGTCTAAGGCACACGCCGCCCAGCACGCTCCACCACCACACACGGGAGTCAGGGCTCCGGTACACACCGCCCAGCACGCTCCACGGCCACACACGGGAGTCAGGGCTCCGGTACACAACGCCCAGCACACTCCACGGCCACACACGGGAGTCAGGGCTCACGGTACACGCCGCCCAGCACGCCCTACGGCCACACACGGGAGTCAGGGCTCCGGTACACGCCGCCCAGCACACTCCAACACCACACACGGGAGTCAGGGCTCCGGTACACACCGCCCAGCACGCCCCACGGCCACACACGGGAGTCAGGGCTCCGGTACACAACGCCTAGCACGCCCCACCACCACACACGGGAGTCAGGGCTCCGGTACACACCGCCCAGCACACTCCACGGCCACACACGGGAGTCAGGGCTCACGGTACACGCCGCCCAGCACGCCCTACGGCCACACACGGGAGTCAGGGCTCCGGTACACGCCGCCCAGCACGCCCCACGGCCACACACAGGAGTCAGGGTTCCGGTACACAACGCCTAGCACGCCCCACCACCACACACGGGGAGTCAGGGCTCCGGTACACGCCGCCCAGCACGCCCCATGGCCACACACGGGAGTCAGGGCTCCGGTACACGCCACCCAGCACGCCCCACGGCCACACACGGGAGTCAGGGCTCCGGTACACAACGCCTAGCACGCCCCACCACCACACACGGGAGTCAGGGCTCCGCTACACGCCGCCCAGCACGCCCCACGGCCACACACGGGAGTCAGGGCTCCGGTACACGCCGCCTAGCACGCCCCACCACCACACACAGGAGTCAGGGCTCCGGTACACGCCGCCTAGCACGCCCCACCACCACACACGGGAGTCAGGGCTCCGGTACACACCGCCCAGCACACTCCACGGCCACACACGGGAGTCAGGGCTCCGGTACACAACGCCTAGCACGCCCCACCACCACACACGGGAGTCAGGGCTCCGGTACACGCCGCCCAGCACGCCCTACGGCCACACACGGGAGTCAGGGCTCCGGTACACGCCGCCCAGCACGCCCCAAGGCCACACACGGGAGTCAGGGCTCCGGTACACGCCGCCCAGCACGCCCCAAGGCCACACACGGGGAGTCAGGGCTCCGGTACACGCCGCCCAGCACGCCCCACGGACACACACGGGAGTCAGGGCTCCGGTACACGCCGCCCAGCACGCCCCAAGGCCACACACGGGGAGTCAGGGCTCCGGTACACGCCGCCCAGCACGCCCCACGGACACACACGGGAGTCAGGGCTCCGGTACACGCCGCCTAGCACGCCCTACGGCCACACACGGGAGTCAGGGCTCCGGTACACAACGCCCAGCACGCTCCACCACCACACACGGGAGTCAGGGCTCCGTTACACAACGCCCAGCACGCCCCACGGCCACACACGGGAGTCAGGGCTCACGGTACACGCCGCCCAGCACGCCCTACGGCCACACACGGGAGTCAGGGCTCCGGTACACGCCGCCCAGCACGCCCCACGGCCACACACGGGGAGTCAGAGGTCCCGGACCAGGTACAGAGCGGGCAGGTGTCGGACCAGGGTACTCACAGCTGGTGCGAGTGACAACAAATTATATTTCTATACTTCATTTAGCACGCTGTAGATATTTCAGATCACTTTCAACTTAATTGGCGTTTTGATGAATGGAATAAGTTTGGGAACTTATTACTATGTCGACAATTTTAACGTTGGAAACCACCTGAGGGAAAAACACTTCAAGACTCTCTCCAGGACCTATCATGAAATATGCACCAAAGTTGGGCCCTCGGATCGCAAATCCTGGTAGAATACGACCCAAACAGATGGCGCAGAACATGCAGCAACATATACCCACCATATAACCCTACTCATCAGCTGATGCGAGCTTAAAAACCCACACAAGTATCACGCAAAGCAGGACAGCTGATGGGTAAACTGACTGGGCACTATCAAGTGGTTGTTGACGAAGTAGTTGTCGGCCGAGGCGGCGCAGTTCACTTTGTCGGTTTCCTGGCAGGTGCGCGTCCTCTGGTCGAACACGGTACTGCTCCCACACAGGAACTTGTAGTCGGTGATGCTGAAACAACAGGCACGCCGGTTCACTATCACATATTTGGACTACTACTGAAGCAAGCACTGTTCCATTGGGCCCGAAACCTTGCAAAATAAAAACGTTGCACTCCTTGACCAAGAACTTTAAACATAAATAAATCGTAATAACAGTCGAGCACGGTACAAAAACCCACAGCTAAGAGCATAAGCGCAGATGATACGGTGCACGGCACACAGCCTGTGGCGAAGCTGTTCCATGCACGCACGTCACTTCTGGTGTTTTGAGCCAGTGCAGCGTTTCCGCGCGTCAGTCTGCCCCGGCATCCTTACGTTCCGTCCGGCCCCATCACGCAGATGTGAAACATCTTGCAGTTGGTCTCCGGGTCGGCGTAGTGGCCTCCGCTGACCTTGGACTGGCACGTGAAGTTGGTCTCGGGCAGTGCCAGCGACGGAAGTGCCTCCTGCCGGCCGACCGGGGCGCCACCAGGTTCAATCACAACGTCAGCACGCCTGGGACTAAAGTACCTACTGACAGGTGATGGGTTTCGAAATTACTTGAAATATTAGGTATTCAGAAATTTGAAAGACCATAGCACGGTATAGTTTGCTATTTCGTTGGCTATAGTCGCATAAAGATCGGGCAAGAAAGAAACGTTTCCTTCCTTTTAAGCAGCTTGCATCACTCTTCCCAAACTATAGCTTAAACATAGCTTTGGATCATCTGAGAACACCTGAGCCTGTAAAAACCATCCACATGCATACTGTAAAATCTGGTATTTTTTACTTGTCCAAATAGTAAATATCAAATCAACATATTTGAATTGTTTTTAGTACCTACTATATGGGAGTCAGGACGTTTTGCACATAAACTTCACAAACTACCCCGTGTAGCGGGTGACTTGGCTGCTGATGAACATCATCAGTTTGAAAAAGGTCGCCCTGGCTAGATCTGCATCTCCGATAGCCAAAATACCGTCCGCATTCGGGGATTGAACCATCGAACTGTAACAGGTGCAAATTTGGCAGCTCGAGGTATTTGATGTTGATTAGAGTTTTAGGGCACTGCAGCTGCAGAGGCTATGCGTGCCCCAGCTCGATGTATTTGCCGAAATAAAAATCAAACCAGCCCGATAGCTGATGCTTGAAACCAGTTAGGGGCTACAGTTGAGTATGGTGATCATCAACCAATAAACCAATAAACGCATGGGTTCTTTTTAACCGAGAGAACTCTCCTAAGAGTTCAAATCATGGACCGGAAGTAGATATTTCAGGTGCTCAATAAAATATAATAAATATGGGTATAATTTTTAGAATAATAACGACAATAGCAGGGTTCGACAACATCCTTAAATGATGCAAGAGGTCTTTCAGTTCTGCATCACTCAAAGATGCCAACAGGTTTCGTTATTATCATTATTTTTCTGATAAACAAAACTTTTATGTTTAAGTTTTTAAAGTGGACTTAAAACTTCTCCTTCCGGTCCGCGAATTAAGCCTGAGGTGCAGTACAGACGGAGGGTGCGGATTTAAGAAAGCGGGTGGAGGGAAAGCATCATGTAATTTTCAACCCATTCCTTTCCAGTCAACGGCATTAGGGTTAGTGCTCACATTTGTCATTTGGGGGGGGTGGGGGGCGTTACCCTTGTTCCCCTCCTTCAGCCGCCTATGCTAACTAGGATTCTCTCAGTTGAAAAAATACACCGATATAATGGTCTAGTACCATCACACCCGGCTGCAGTCCATAAGCGGTTCCCAACACCCGATATCGGGCGGGTTCCGGCCCGTCAGGTGGCGGGGCCGGCGCGGTGGCTGGGTTACCGTTTTCTGTTTGGCCGGCTCCGGGTCCGGCTGGTCCAGCCTCGGCACGAACGGCTCCCCGTTGGTGACCACCAGCCGGGGTCCATCGCGGTCACCCGAGCTGGGGATCAGCGGCACGCGCGCTGGCGAGGGTGACGACGTTGTTGGTGCCGTGAACCGCCGCGTTTGCCGGAACCGGCTGTCGGGCACAGAGGCGTCAGCTGGCGCAGAGGCATCAGCGGACACAGATGCAAGGGCGGACACAGAGGCAACGGCAGGCGCAGAGACGTCAGCGGACACAGAGGCAACGGCAGACACAGAGGCGTCATCGGGCGCAGTAGGGCCAGCGGCCACAGAGGCGACGGGGGGGCAGAGGCAGCGGCGGGCAGATGCGATAGCTGGCACACATGTATCAGCAGGTACAGAGATAGTAGCTAAGGGTAGTGTGTGAGAAAGGACAACATCATCGGCGGAAACAGAGGCGTCAGCGAAGGATGGGGGCGTCAGAAGGGACAGCAGCTTCGGCGGAAACAGATGCGTCAGCAAAGGATAGGGGCGTCAGAAGGGACAGCAGCTTCGGCGGAAACAGATGCGTCAGCGGGGGACACATGCGTCAGAGGGGAATTAGGCGTCAAGGTGGACACAGGCATCAGCGAGGACCATTGGTGTAAGAGGGACACGATAGCATGAGCGGGGGACAGTGACTCAGCGGAGGACAAATGGGCCGGCAGGGACAGATACATCATTGAGCACAGAGGGGACAGCGGAGACGATGGCGTCGGCAGAGGCAGAGGCGTCAGCGCGCCAGCATGCTTCCAACATATATTTTCTAAACTGACAATGCCCAGTGCTTTTGTCCACCGTAATACGTCACACATTCTCCACCCAAGGGCAGGTCAAAGCTCTTGTTGGAAATTGTTTAGAGTTGAACATATCCTTGAGTCCAGTGAGCTTTCGGGTAGCATTGTCATGGTATTCACAGCGCCATTTTTATAGATATAATCAAAGGCGTTCCCCTTATCCGAACTTTCAAACAAATTACACACTATTGGCTATTCTAAACACTCTAGAACCCCGGTAATCATAAAATAAGTGACTTTGACACATCCAAACAGCGCCCAAGATCACACCCGCGCCGATTTTCTGCTTCCCCTCAGCCGGCACTGCAGTGAGCTCCACCAGTGCCCACCTGAAGGGCCGCAGGTTGTCGGAGTGGGACTGCTGCGCCGGCTGAGCGCGGGTCTCGGCGCGGCGCGGGCTGAAGAGCGGCACCTCGGCGCGTGTGGCGGTGCCGCGGCCGGTGGTCGCCGTCCGCCCGCCCAGCTCGTCGCTGTAGTCGTCCACCGAGAGCTGCGCCGGCGCGCGCCGCGAGTGCGACTCGTCCAGCTGCAGCAGCAGCGACGCCGCCGACGCCTGGCCGGCCGAGTCGGTGCCGTTGTCGGCCAGCTCACTGTCAAAGGGGCCGGGCCGGCTCAGCGCGGCTGCTCTGCAGCGGCGCACCACGACAGAGTGACCCATGCACCGCCCCAGCAGCTGCGCACAGTACTCTACAACGGGCGTGTGGCATGGTCAATAGAGTTCCCATCCCATCCGGTCCATGTTCGACGGTTCCCCCGGCACATCCAGCCTTATCCCTCTGCAGGTAATTATCAATAAATGTCTAATCTAAAACCCATAAATAGGACTAGATACGTCAAACGAGGGATTAAAAAATGACTAATATCCAAAATTACCCAGACTCTCTGGCCAGTCCAATCCACCGACAGATCGTGGATTCACTCGGATATGTAATCCCCGATATCCTCCGTAAGCCCCCCCCACGAAAATTCCCCACGATCAGTTCTAGATCACAGCGCCCGAGTCGAATGATTCAAAAGAAACGATAGCAGGCCAGCGCAGCTCACGTGTGCGCGTGGTTGGGCTGTTGGTACAGCTGTTTGTTGAGGTCGTAGTACTGCTCCGAGTCTCCGCAGACCACCTCCTCGGCGCGTTCACACACTCGTGTTTCCTGATCAAACACCGTACCCTGGAGGCACAGGAACTTAATGTCCTGCGTCTCGCCTGCCAGAGCACGCAGGCAAACACAGCGCGTCAGAACAGCGAGTTCAGCCAACAACTGCAGCAGCTCTCAGCAAACAGGCAAATGTTCAACAAAAACATGCATTGAGCGCAACCAAACCTTGCAATTAAAACATAATCACTATTGGACAATACTTCAAACAAATAAGCTTTATATTTACATAGTGAGAGTGATAAGTTTTAAATGTAAATTTTTCCTAACATGTTATTGTACAGTTTTTCTACCAGTCTGCCAATTTTTACCTTGTGGTTTTGCACTTCAACTGCAAATACAGTAATCTAAGATGTTAGGTAAATAGTACAACGAGAAAACACCAACCCCTTTCCGTACTGGCACGCGCAATTCACTCCGAATATGGGGAACAGAAAACACAACGTCGTCGGAGTGGTGCTGAATACCCGGCAAAAGGAAGAACATAGGTATTGTGTTTGTAAAATTATGTATCCATTCTCTAAACGGGCACCCCTCCCTCTCCGGCGACAGTTCTAACAAGTCTCGTCGGTCCCTGGGAGCTCGTAATCTACTCTCTTTGATACACAGGCCGTGCAGTATTTTTCACTTCTCTACCGTTAAAAAATTGTAGAAGAGATATATAAATCTGCCGTGAACTGGTCAATTGTTATGTATCCAACTTCATGCATATCTATCGAATATCCATCGTTTTTTATCGACAATTCTATTCTGTGTACTTATTGTCTACAATATACAGGTATGCGCAATACTGTGACAAGTTAGCTACACAAACGAACGTGTCACAAAACACAAACACCTGTCAAAACTGTCTATCCTATTCATATACCTGCGTTGAGTCACTGACCTTTCGACCCGAGCGTGCAGACGTGAAACATTTGGCACTTGGTCTCGACATCGGCGTAGTACCCGCCCACCACCTTCCCCTCGCACGAGAACGAAGTGTCGGGAAGGTTGCCCAGGTGCAGCTGCCAGCACAGGACCAGTCACAGTCACTGCAGCTGACGGCACAAGGACAGTCAGTCACTGCAGCTGCCGGCACAAGACCAGTCGGTCACTGCAGCTGCCGGCACAAGACCAGTCACAGTCACTGCAGCTGCCGGCACAGGACCTGTCCACAGTCACTGCAGCTGCCGGCACAAGACCAGTCACAGGCACTGCAGCTGCCGGCGGAAGTCCAGTCACTTTTGGTCACACTTCAATGGCAGTCAGCTACCGTAGCTGCCGGAACGGAGTGATTGCAGCTGCCGTCACCAAGTCAGTCACGGCGGCTAGTAAACTACAGGGTTGGAAAAAAACCCGTTTTTTTATAAAAAAGCTCGCGGGTCCGGGTTTTTGCGGTTTTTTGTGTTTTTCCAGGTTTTTTATTTTGTTTTGTAACATTCTCATCACACCATTTCTAGATTAATGCCATTGTTTGAGCACGCATTAAGACTGTGATGCTTTCAATAGCATCGTTGCTTATCAGTCTTTGCCTCACGTGGCGGAGGGGAGAAGAAGCTCCTATTCCCCAAGCTGTTCTGAAGTAATTGATTGACAGCTTTGTGCAGAACCCTTCATAGTTTTATGGGCACCCATGGATAAGAAAAGTGAGCCGACTTTTTGACCAGAATAACAATTTTGGGGCTTATCAACTCATCCACTGCTATTGTTATAAGGCGTTTTCAATTCTTATTACCGTTTTCTCTTAGGAGCCGGGTTCTCCGTACTCAAGAAATCCACCGAACATAAACCCGGGCGACCCCGCAGAAAGCAAGTGCGGCAAGCACCGCACCACTGCGCCCCACAGGAATTTACTTTCACTTTTTTCTAAATCAGCTCATATTCCTCAGGGACATGCAGACCCCTTCATTCCTCGGCTTTGTGCAGAACCCTTCATTCATTAAAATTATCGCATCGTCGAGATAATTTTCATTCGCCTCCACCGTCTCTGGTGCAAGCTAGAAGAAGATAAAAATAAGAAGTAAGTCATCATTTTTTGACCAACTATCCTCGTTTCGTCGCTAATCTTTCTCCTTGATTTTTTGTTGCGTTCCACGTGTTTTTAAGAGCTCCTTCAAGAAAAAAGGTTTCTGCGGCGGGAATATTGAAATATTTCAGGGTGGCTAATTTAGAGAACAATAAAAAACAAGTTTTGTGAAAGAGAACATCAACACTGGAGATTAAAGAAAAGAACAAAATATGTAACAATTGAACATCAGTGAAGCAAGGTCAACGATGTCACAGACATGATGGAGCACAAACAACGAAATTTACAAGATCGAAGACGAAATGAAAACGAAGCCGAAGAATCGAACATTTTCACCCTCATATCATTTTAGTTTAAATGTTCGAAATGAGTGTGCGATTGTGTGTGTGTGTGTGTGTGTGTGTGTTTTTTACCGGTACCTAATCCTTATCCTTACTCTAACTGGAGGCTGTGAGCGCATGCGCCTGTGGCTGCAGCGACCCCTCCAGGTAGAATCCCATCCTCTGGATCCTCACCTTCCCTCATCCTTACCATCTCCTTCCATAGTTTATAATCACTTCATACTCATTGCGACAACACTTTAAAAGCCACCTCATTTGTGTGGAAGTGTGAGAAATACATGATGATTACATGATGACAAATGCTAGCGCTGCAAATGTTAGTCCGGTACATCAATAAGGGCCAGATCACAATTCTCAGAGCATAGCAGGGTGTATCCATTATTTGCTCAGGGGAAGGGAGGCGTGGATATAGGCTCGGGGGCACTGCACGGGGCCTCAAGTGCAAAGATCGCCAATGAAAATAAAAAGGTCAGCGGAGGCTGATGTGATTGTGGAGTGAATCGGCGTGATTCACGTGACTTTTATTGGCTGTTTTTACCTCCCTTGCTTGTTTCTTTGCCTATCTAGCTGAATAAATCGTGGTATCCTTTTTAATATTTTGTGACCGGGGGACCATCTCTGAGGTGCCCCCAACACTAATTCTTTGGGCAGCCTGATAAAAATTGGCTGGCGCCTCGAGACAAAACCTCCCCCTCCCGCCAGAAAAAAAAAACTTTTGAGTCGCCTGAGAACGAGTTTAGGGATCCCCGAGACTAGCCCTGGGGGCCTCACGAACCAAGAAAACTCTTCAAGGTCCTCACTGGGGGCCCCAAGAACAATTCTTGGGGTCACCCGAAACCAGCTCTGGGGACCCTAAGGACCGAATCTAGGGACCCCCGAAACCAACTTTCAGCCAGGTTCGAGACCAGCTCTATGGACCGACGCGACAAACCCTCGAAGGCCCTGGAGACCAACTCTGAGGCCACCGAGACGAATTCTTAAAGGCCATCCAAGAGCAACCCTGGGCTCCCCGAGAAAACTTTTCGGATCCCCAAGTCAGACTCTTGGACCCACAGACAAACTCTGGTGGCCCTCAGAGACCAGCTCTGAGCGCACCCCCCGTGACAAGCTCTTGAGGGTGCTCCAGGCCAACTCTGGGAACCCCGGGAAAACTTTTGGGGCTGCTTCAGAGACCAAGTCTGGGGGCCCAGAGATAAACTCTGGTGTCCTGATAGCCGAATATGGGGGCCCCCAATTAGAAATTTTGGTGGGCACCGCCAGACCAACGCTTGGGCCCCTGAGACTTGCTATTGAGAGTCTCCGAGACAAAAATTGTGATGGTGTCCGTCTTCTTATAATAAATTTTGGGAACGTAAATACGAAAATGACAGGAGGCCGTGAGGGAAGCTCTTTACAGTGCTTAAGTTCAGTCAAGGGGAGAGGCGGTCGCCCCACCTTGGCTGCTCCCCTGGAGTACAGCACGTGACTCCACCACGATAAGCCTTAGAGACTCCATGAGCTGGACAATGAAACTATTTGTGTGTCTCAGGCCAAAGTCAGTCAGAGTCACAATCTGAGACTGCATATTACTTTGCCATATTTTGAACCTGCGGAGATGTTAATAAATTTATTAAAATATATATAATATATAGATTGAATTCTGGAAAAAACTTTATCATACGGACAAAAACTAATGTCGTATTCAGAGACAGTATTGGTCTTATCGAGTGACTTTTACCTGTTGCAAAAAATGATTTTTGTGAAATTTGTGTTGCACAATGTGCAATTCATACGACATGTGGATTCTTAGGAATGATTTTCTTAATAAGACGGCAAGGATCTCCAAATGCACTTTTAATGCAGTTTTCCAGTGGGTTCTATGAGGTGGCATATGGTACTAATTCTGCTAAACTTTGGCACATTCTACACATACCAAGGCTTACCTAGAAGTATAAAAGTGATGTGAATAGCAAAAAGACAATATTCTTACTCAGGGGCGTCTAAAAAGTGATTTATGAAAAAAACCCAGGTGGGTTTTATCCACTAAAATACCCACTAAAAACCCAAAAAACCCGGGCAGTGGGTAGTGGGCAGTGCCAACCCTGGTAAACTATCTAGCAGCAATACAAAAACACGCATAACACACAGGTAAGTATTTTTTGTGAAATATAAACTTCTGTACCACCACATTCCGCCAATGAGAAATCAAAAGAATACTACTTTTGAGACAACTAAACCACATCTCTGGCGGCGTAGCAAAGCATGTACGCTGTCGCTCTCTTTACTTCTTCTGCCGGTACTTCCTTAATACAGGTATCGTTCATGTGGTACCAAAAATAAAATAAAAATGATGTGGTAATAAAAAGAAGTAAACTACCTATCTCGCCCACCTCAGTCAGAGCTGAACTTCAGCACCTGTCAATATCCAAAGCCTTCACTATCGTAAAAACACGCTTTTCTCACCGAAAGCGACTGTGATTGTCTCAGGACCATCAAGCTTCCATTGCCCGTATTGGTTATATAATTTCTCAAATATGCGACAGCACAAGTCTACATTTGCCGAAAAACTGATTTCCAAATATTATACCGTCACAACGTTCTAAGCGCGTCTCTCCCTCTCTCTCCCCCCTCCCTCCCCTCTCTCTCTCTCTCCCTCTCTCTCTCTGTCTCTGTCTTTGTCTCTGTCTCTGTCTCTGTCTCTGTCTCTCTCTCCCTCTCCCTCTGTCTCTGTCTCTGTCTCTCTCTCTCTCTCCCTCCCTCTCTCTCCCCTCTCTCTCTCCCTCCCTCCCTCTCTCCCTCTCCCCCTCTCTGTCTCTCTCTCTCTCTCTCTCTCCCTCTCCCTCTCCCTCCCTCTCTCCCTCCCTCTCTCCCTCCCTCCAACCCTCCCTTAGACGCAGTGCTCAGTGCAGACTGACGCCGGTCAGCGCACCCGTCGGATAAAAACTATTCGACTATGTTAATATTTTCTGAGCCCAAATTCAAAGAATGGTCACGCTGACACCCACCACATCCTGATGCAGATGCAGGCCTTGCAATTATTTTGAGTTTCCTAATCTGCATCCCCACAGAGGGGGAGGGGTGGGAGTTACGAACTCCCTGGCGATTCACTGCTGACAATTTCGCAGCAAAGACAAAAGCGTTGCTCGTCAAAAGAACATGCAATTAATGCAGAGTTTTTGCCTTAGTACATACATCACGTTAAATAACATGGTAATGCCTTTACAGGCCCCTTTCGCTGCTGTGGTTGCTATTGGTTAGGGCGCCTGGTAAATTATCACTCCATCACCCGAGGGTGACACGGGTATTTTACTACCGGTGGGGAAGGTAGACGGATTCCGATCTGGTGATGGCCGGAGAGGGCGGGGATGGGATACACAACTTGAAAGTGGTCTTGGGTGTTATCAAGCTAATTCAGCAAAACTGAAGATAAAACATTTACGTTGATCCACACTAGTAAAAGGGAGGTTACTAAAGGTGAAAAACCTACATCGAGTGCAACCAAACGACATTTCAGGGGCCCCGAGGGTCAATGGGGTGGGGGAGCAAGTGTTCCTTACCCCCTGGATCCACCTATGTATGCAGGGCTAGTTTCTTTTAAGTCACAAATATCATATCTATAATAGAGATGGTCTATGTTACGGTACGAAATAATATTCGGTCTGTAACCGAAGCAGCGAAAAGATAACACAGCGTAACAGAAAGCTATGCGTAACGTGCTACACCGGATGTTGAGCATACCTTAACATACAAAAACAGGTAAGCACAATATACTTTCGCAATCTGTATTGTATTAAAGCACGGTTTCCGGATTATCCGCTATCTTACTCTCTTGGATAGCGGAGACCTAACCTTCACTCTGATCTCACTGCATATGCTTCAAGAGTGGAGTCGAAAGAAATATCCGAGGTTTTTATGTGCAGCGGTATTCGCATTTGCTAGCCTGACTAACTTATTGATATCTGCGTAAAACCCCCCGGAAATCACGTTTATAATTTGTAGTGAGTCTTTTCACAGCTGTGCACACAATGGGTGGAGATCCCGGGCGAGGGGGTCTGGACCCCTAGATATTTAATAGGGCTTATTTAGGATTTGTATTACATTGCCAGTGTTAGCCCATCCAGGAGGCCCTTCCCTGGATAGAGAACTCCAGCCCAAGTGCCCATTAAATGGCCTCCAAATGGCAACTAGCAAGGTTAATAGAGGAGTTGCGACTTATCGCACTGAGCGGCGTCTCGGCAACGCCACCGGACAACGGACACGCGCATAGGCGGATCCAGGATTACTGACGAGGGTGTACTTCGCTTAGGACTGGGGAGGGGCGTCACTTCAGCCAGAGGTGCCAATGCTTAGGGCGTGGCCTGCCAAAGTGACGCCAAATCCTATCGTCGGAGCACCGATATTTGCATACTGGAGATCCTGGAGAGCAGGAACACTTTACAAAGGCGGCAGGTGAGTCGATAGAGGAACCTGCCCTCCTTGTCCCCTTCCCCTGGGTTTGCCTATGGACAGGCGATAGGTTCTCCAGAATGTGCGCGTCGGGTACTCTTCATCAGGTGATGTGTTCGCTGCATCGATACCAAGAAGATATTTAATTTAACGAATTCGACAGAACCCTTTGACAGTACCTGCCGCTTCTTGAACTACTCGATATTCGTGTTTAATTAGCGTGATCAAGCCCCGCAAATCTACAGATTTTAATTTTGGCCGTAGCTAAAATCATTCTTAGAATACTGGAGCCCAGGAAAAATGTCGAAGCAAGCATGATTCCATAGCATTGTAAGGACCGCGAACGAGCCGAAGCGTGGCGTAACTCCGCAACAACCTTAGCAGAGACCACATCTGCTTTACAAAGCTAGAAACTCAACAAGCTCCGCACCACCCTGTTTCGGGGTAGGTCACGCCGCCAGGTCAAGCATTCTCACTTCCATAGAAGTTAAGCTGGCTTTTTATTAAGCTGGCTGAATAAGCTATCTAAGCTGACTAAAATTCCGTCACATGGGAATGATGGATGGTATACTTGGGTCATATCACTATATTTTCCCACGATCTAATATTTGGTCAGTCAAGGTACCGACCAACTTTCGCTCGACTTTCAAACATGTATCTACCTATTTTCCGGACGTGTGCAAAAAACAATGAAAACAACTAATATGAACCCACCCATTTTCCGCACACATGTGTAATCAACATTAAAAAAAACTATGAAAATGGGTGCTTTAGAATAATCGGATGAGTAAGCCGAATATTGCAGCTATTTACTTTTAACTTAAGAATTGACAGCGGGCCATTCACACGGACTGGGATGATCTAGTACAGAAATTCGCTCCGAATAGAAGTCTCATTTTTCCGCGCTGATGTCTGTCCTGTCAGCACAAATCAAACACTACACTGTTAAACAGACTATGTTCAATGCCAATGTCATATTATTAATTCTACTTAAAACAATCCAGGTGTTCATGTGCGTCTTTGTTGTCTTATGTTGTCTTTACAGCTCTGCTTGCAAAAGAAGAATAAAAATGAAAAAATCCCGCTGCCTCACCACAGGCCTTTTGCCCCATAGTGACCTCGACATGAAAAATAACACTTATTGACGTTATGACGAGATATTTCACCAACAGTCCCTTAAATTTTGTTCAAACTTCTATACGTGTCAAGGCTAGTTGGCTCGTTAGTAGGAGCCGCCATTCTATTCTTAGACAACCACTCAGGCGCGACAAGACTGAACAAAAAGAAACATATATCACGCAAAGAGGCAGAGCAAGCAGTACAACCACAAAATCTGAGACAGACGCATGCATGCATGCATATATATATATATATATATATATATATATATATATATATATATATATATAATTAATAAAGACACACATGTCAACATCCAGACCGGTTTCGATATATTACAATATCATCATCAGTGTAATAAATGAACAACCTACATAAGGAGCAGAGCAGTAGACAAGAAGGCCAAAGGCGCAGTTTCACGGATAATTGCTAAAAATATAAGACACTAACAAACACACACATATATGTTGAAGGTACTTGCTATACAAAGATTTGAAGAGGGAAAGCCGAAGACATTGTGTTCAACCTAGGTTTGTTTTTAGATATATAAAGAGACTCGAGAATTCTTAAATCTACACCTGTACCACACCTATCCAGAATTTTGAAATCATCAATGGTAACCGGGGTATCACATTGATGTGAATGTTCGCGAATCGCAGACGGATCTGGATTCGCCACCATTCGGTTAGTCCGGTCGGACATACCTAAGTGTTGTTTTATCCTGCAGTGTAATGAACGATGGGTGGAACCAACGTACGACGCACCACACGATGCGCAACAGAATTGATACACCACTGAGGATTGGCAACTCTTAGGTAACCTGTCCTTGAACCGGAAGATAGAACCCAAGGATGAGGTGTTCTGAAGGACGATCTTTGGATTGAGATAAGGGTAATATTTGGAAAGAAGGGACAATAACTCTTTCTTAAGTTTTAGAGACTGCTGACCAAAATACGGAATAACAAAATATTTCTCAAGTTTCTTAGCTGTACATGCCTTGGGAGATAAATCGTACTTCTTATTCAAAAAATCCTTGACCGAACAATCAAAAAGATGAATGGGGAAGCCATTGTTTTTAAAGAAGCGCTTTAAAAAGTCGAGTTCCCTGTGGAAAAGTTGGAATGATGAGCTGACACTAAATGCCCTATAGATAGCCGTTAAGGTGATGGCACGTTTTACAGCAAGGGGTATAAAGCTAAAAAAGCTAGTTCCTAGGCCAGTGAATGTTGGCTTTCGATAGACTGATGTTTCAAGCTTAGAGCCGACCCTCCTAACGCATACGTCAAGGAATGGCAGTTTACCACTCTGTTCGACTTCTTTTGTAAACTTAATATTTGGATGTTGAGCATTAAGAAAACTAAGAAATTTATCAGAATGTGATCTATGACGAAATATTAAAAAAGTATCATCAATGAACCTCTTATACATTACTGGGCGGAAGTCGGCTGGACAGTTTTTTAACCATTTCCTCTCATGAAAACATAGAAAAATATTAGCAAAGGTGGGGCCTAAAGGAAGACCCATGCCTACCCCATCGACCTGCTTATAGAGAAGATTGTTAAAAATGAAGTAGGAGTTCAAAACGGCCACTTCAAGAAGTGAGCGAAAGTACTTCGCAGTAATCCCTGCTATTTCTACGCAATTATTTCTGAAAAGTTCGCTGATAGTTATTTCAATAGTTTCTTTCACCGGGATGTTAGTAAACAAATTTTGAACATCAAAGCTAGCCATAACCATTTCGGAAGTGAGTTGAAGCCCACTTAAACTATGCACGAACTCGGAACTGTTTTTTATTGTATACTCATTTACGGTAAGTGTCGAAAGTAGGGGGACCAAAAATTTAGCAAGTTTGTACGTTGGAGTCCCACAGGCAGCAAAAATTGGGCGTAGAGGAACCAGCACCTTATGGACTTTTGGAAGTCCGTACAAAATACCAGGAGTGGAGCCAGACACATAAAGTTCTTTGTACACCGAGTCCGATATCATAGATAGTTTCTTGAGTTTTGAAATAATGCGGTTTACCTTATCCTCAACTTGTCGAATGGTTTTAAGCACAGGTTCATTAATAAGATGAAATTTCGTAGCATCAGACAATATTAACTTAACCTTATCAATGTATGATGTTTTGTCCAAAATCACAACACCTCTCCCTTTGTCTGGTTTAGTAACAACAATTGACTTATCGGCAGCAAAATCTTTCAGCAAGTTAACATCATGTCTAGTGAACACTGGTGAAAACACCCGAGAAGACTTAAAGCCATGAAAATATTTTAAGCTAATGAATCTCAACTTTTCTTTCACATCACGAAGTTCAAAGCTTGAAGGTAGATGTAGATCTGATACAGTGTGAAGTAACTTCTCGAAGCATAGGAAATATCGGTAAAAGTTAAGCTTCCATACAGGTAGTTTAAAGTCAAGTCCAAATGCGAGTAAAGTTTTGATTCTTGCAGGCAGTGCCTTCGATGAAAAGTTAAAAATGACGCTGTCAGGGTCACAAGGTCGAATAGTGTTTTCAATCCCAATACGTTTGAGCTTCCTAGAGTGAGTTTCATTTTGCTTCTCTCTGAATGTTTTTAGAACTTCCTTTAGATGATTGTTAAGCCAGAAGAATTGGAAGAATGAAAAGGTTTGACGGAGACTTTGGCGTTCGTCTCTTACTTTTTGTTTAAGTTCTGCTAACCTATTCTTTTTGAAAAGTATCTCTTGATTGAGTAACTTACTTTGCCATGATTTGTAGAGTTTGCTGTCCCGAAGGTCCTTCTTGTATAGCTTGAATCTTAAGAACTTTGGGTATATGCTGTATGTTTTACATGTTTTTAGAAATTCAAGATCTAGTTCACATTTGGTTGTCTTCTTCTCATTCGATATGTATGCATGTATCTTCCGAACACTTTGGCGGCCATGGTTGCGTCCGATATGTTGGAATAAGGACTCTTTTTTAAGTTGTAGTAGAAGTATAAACTTAACAATTAATAAAGACACACATGTCAACATCCAGACCGGTTTCGATATATTACAATATCATCATCAGTGTAATAAATGAACAACCTACATAAGGAGCAGAGCAGTAGACAAGAAGGCCAAAGGCGCAGTTTCACGGATAATTGCTAAAAATATAAGACACTAACAAACACACACATATATGTTGAAGGTACTTGCTATACAAAGATTTGAAGAGGGAAAGCCGAAGACATTGTGTTCAACCTAGGTTTGTTTTTAGATATATAAAGAGACTCGAGAATTCTTAAATCTACACCTGTACCACACCTATCCAGAATTTTGAAATCATCAATGGTAACCGGGGTATCACATTGATGTGAATGTTCGCGAATCGCAGACGGATCTGGATTCGCCACCATTCGGTTAGTCCGGTCGGACATACCTAAGTGTTGTTTTATCCTGCAGTGTAATGAACGATGGGTGGAACCAACGTACGACGCACCACACGATGCGCAACAGAATTGATACACCACTGAGGATTGGCAACTCTTAGGTAACCTGTCCTTGAACCGGAAGATAGAACCCAAGGATGAGGTGTTCTGAAGGACGATCTTTGGATTGAGATAAGGGTAATATTTGGAAAGAAGGGACAATAACTCTTTCTTAAGTTTTAGAGACTGCTGAACAAAATACGGAATAACAAAATATTTCTCAAGTTTCTTAGCTGTACATGCCTTGGGAGATAAATCGTACTTCTTATTCAAAAAATCCTTGACCGAACAATCAAAAAGATGAATGGGGAAGCCATTGTTTTTAAAGAAGCGCTTTAAAAAGTCGAGTTCCCTGTGGAAAAGTTGGAATGATGAGCTGACACTAAATGCCCTATAGATAGCCGTTAAGGTGATGGCACGTTTTACAGCAAGGGGTATAAAGCTAAAAAGCTAGTTCCTAGGCCAGTGAATGTTGGCTTTCGATAGACTGATGTTTCAAGCTTAGAGCCGACCCTCCTAACGCATACGTCAAGGAATGGCAGTTTACCTGGATAGGTGTGGTACAGGTGTAGATTTAAGAATTCTGGATAGGTGTGGTACAGGTGTAGATTTAAGAATTCTCGAGTCTCTTTATATATCTAAAAACAAACCTAGGTTGAACACAATGTCTTCGGCTTTCCCTCTTCAAATCTTTGTATAGCAAGTACCTTCAACATATATGTGTGTGTTTGTTAGTGTCTTATATTTTTAGCAATTATCCGTGAAACTGCGCCTTTGGCCTTCTTGTCTACTGCTCTGCTCCTTATGTAGGTTGTTCATTTATTACACTGATGATGATATTGTAATATATCGAAACCGGTCTGGATGTTGACATGTGTGTCTTTATTAATTGTTAAGTTTATACTTCTACTACAACTTAAAAAAGAGTCCTTATTCCAACATATCGGACGCAACCATGGCCGCCAAAGTGTTCGGAAGATACATGCATACATATCGAATGAGAAGAAGACAACCAAATGTGAACTAGATCTTGAATTTCTAAAAACATGTAAAACATACAGCATATACCCAAAGTTCTTAAGATTCAAGCTATACAAGAAGGACCTTCGGGACAGCAAACTCTACAAATCATGGCAAAGTAAGTTACTCAATCAAGAGATACTTTTCAAAAAGAATAGGTTAGCAGAACTTAAACAAAAAGTAAGAGACGAACGCCAAAGTCTCCGTCAAACCTTTTCATTCTTCCAATTCTTCTGGCTTAACAATCATCTAAAGGAAGTTCTAAAAACATTCAGAGAGAAGCAAAATGAAACTCACTCTAGGAAGCTCAAACGTATTGGGATTGAAAACACTATTCGACCTTGTGACCCTGACAGCGTCATTTTTAACTTTTCATCGAAGGCACTGCCTGCAAGAATCAAAACTTTACTCGCATTTGGACTTGACTTTAAACTACCTGTATGGAAGCTTAACTTTTACCGATATTTCCTATGCTTCGAGAAGTTACTTCACACTGTATCAGATCTACATCTACCTTCAAGCTTTGAACTTCGTGATGTGAAAGAAAAGTTGAGATTCATTAGCTTAAAATATTTTCATGGCTTTAAGTCTTCTCGGGTGTTTTCACCAGTGTTCACTAGACATGATGTTAACTTGCTGAAAGATTTTGCTGCCGATAAGTCAATTGTTGTTACTAAACCAGACAAAGGGAGAGGTGTTGTGATTTTGGACAAAACATCATACATTGATAAGGTTAAGTTAATATTGTCTGATGCTACGAAATTTCATCTTATTAATGAACCTGTGCTTAAAACCATTCGACAAGTTGAGGATAAGGTAAACCGCATTATTTCAAAACTCAAGAAACTATCTATGATATCGGACTCGGTGTACAAAGAACTTTATGTGTCTGGCTCCACTCCTGGTATTTTGTACGGACTTCCAAAAGTCCATAAGGTGCTGGTTCCTCTACGCCCAATTTTTGCTGCCTGTGGGACTCCAACGTACAAACTTGCTAAATTTTTGGTCCCCCTACTTTCGACACTTACCGTAAATGAGTATACAATAAAAAACAGTTCCGAGTTCGTGCATAGTTTAAGTGGGCTTCAACTCACTTCCGAAATGGTTATGGCTAGCTTTGATGTTCAAAATTTGTTTACTAACATCCCGGTGAAAGAAACTATTGAAATAACTATCAGCGAACTTTTCAGAAATAATTGCGTAGAAATAGCAGGGATTACTGCGAAGTACTTTCGCTCACTTCTTGAAGTGGCCGTTTTGAACTCCTACTTCATTTTTAACAATCTTCTCTATAAGCAGGTCGATGGGGTAGGCATGGGTCTTCCTTTAGGCCCCACCTTTGCTAATATTTTTCTATGTTTTCATGAGAGGAAATGGTTAAAAAACTGTCCAGCCGACTTCCGCCCAGTAATGTATAAGAGGTTCATTGATGATACTTTTTTAATATTTCGTCATAGATCACATTCTGATAAATTTCTTAGTTTTCTTAATGCTCAACATCCAAATATTAAGTTTACAAAAGAAGTCGAACAGAGTGGTAAACTGCCATTCCTTGACGTATGCGTTAGGAGGGTCGGCTCTAAGCTTGAAACATCAGTCTATCGAAAGCCAACATTCACTGGCCTAGGAACTAGCTTTTTTAGCTTTATACCCCTTGCTGTAAAACGTGCCATCACCTTAACGGCTATCTATAGGGCATTTAGTGTCAGCTCATCATTCCAACTTTTCCACAGGGAACTCGACTTTTTAAAGCGCTTCTTTAAAAACAATGGCTTCCCCATTCATCTTTTTGATTGTTCGGTCAAGGATTTTTGAATAAGAAGTACGATTTATCTCCCAAGGCATGTACAGCTAAGAAACTTGAGAAATATTTTGTTATTCCGTATTTTGGTCAGCAGTCTCTAAAACTTAAGAAAGAGTTATTGTCCCTTCTTTCCAAATATTACCCTTATCTCAATCCAAAGATCGTCCTTCAGAACACCTCATCCTTGGGTTCTATCTTCCGGTT
This sequence comes from Lepas anatifera, assembly GCA_034440635.1. Taxonomy (NCBI): domain Eukaryota; kingdom Metazoa; phylum Arthropoda; class Thecostraca; family Lepadidae; genus Lepas; species Lepas anatifera. The sequence continues at coordinate 147,767 of JAOTON010000978.1, read as the reverse complement.
CAAGGACAGGTTACCTAAGAGTTGCCAATCCTCAGTGGTGTATCAATTCTGTTGCGCATCGTGTGGTGCGTCGTACGTTGGTTCCACCCATCGTTCATTACACTGCAGGATAAAACAACACTTAGGTATGTCCGACCGGACTAACCGAATGGTGGCGAATCCAGATCCGTCTGCGATTCGCGAACATTCACATCAATGTGATACCCCGGTTACCATTGATGATTTCAAAATTCTGGATAGGTGTGGTACAGGTGTAGATTTAAGAATTCTCGAGTCTCTTTATATATCTAAAAACAAACCTAGGTTGAACACAATGTCTTCGGCTTTCCCTCTTCAAATCTTTGTATAGCAAGTACCTTCAACATATATGTGTGTGTTTGTTAGTGTCTTATATTTTTAGCAATTATCCGTGAAACTGCGCCTTTGGCCTTCTTGTCTACTGCTCTGCTCCTTATGTAGGTTGTTCATTTATTACACTGATGATGATATTGTAATATATCGAAACCGGTCTGGATGTTGACATGTGTGTCTTTATTAATTGTTAAGTTTATACTTCTACTACAACTTATATATATATATATATATATATATATATATATGTATATGTATATGTGTGTATGTATGTATCACACAAGGAATTTGGATACCTCTACAAATCCTGACATCGCTCCGCTGATATCAACAGCATTGACTATGTCCATTATTTGTCATCAATTCGCTTCAGGTTTCAAACAGAAAATCCTTCCTATTCAAACAATTCCCGCATAAATCGATCAGGCGAATAGACAGTGTCTCTTCGGGTTTCTTTTAAATGGGCGTGAAGTTTTCCGTGGGCCCTGGAGGCGAAACTGAAGGCTTTAGCTCGGTGGAACCCAAACTTCCCCATACATTTTTAGTAAATCTGTCTACAGTTTTATACGTTCTTTTCACAACCTCACTATTTTCATGTAGGTCACAATACACCTCACGCTGATGCAGGGGTGGATATCTCTTTTCAAACCAGGGGGTTCCGGTCCGGTCGAGGCCGCAGGAGTGGATGTTTTTCGTAAGAAAATGAAGACACTAAAACTCTGGCAATACCTATAAATACCTTATAAAGCCGTATGATGGTGGGATTTTTACACGAGCCGGATCATGACTTCCTCGGGAGGTAAAACCGGCATGCACATTTCAACACACTTCGAGCATTTAATCAGATGTTTTCCGGAAACTCAAAATGAGATACGGGTCTAAACCTTTACCGTTGACTCGGTCACTGAAAGGATAACGATTATAACGTACCGTGGGCTTTTAATCTGGTCCTCAATGAAATTGTGTTGGCAGCAGACAACATCATCGTGTGAAATCAAAATGCATTTCAATGCCCAAGCCTAGCGTATTCCCCTTCTGAGGAGTCTTATGGGCCCAGCAATTGGCGCATCATTATAGCCCTAAAATATTATAAAATAAAATATATTGATGATATAAATAAACAGAATCTGAGGCATGCTACAGCATGGCGATAGCTAGCTCCAGTATGCTGTTTCCGTAAAATTGGCTCATTGTCTACGCTGTTTCTCCCCCTTTCTCTCTCACTCGATGGTTTTGCCTTCTAAAATTCCATTACAAAAAAACTGCACCATACATCAAAGGAAATTTTATAAAAAGAAATTATGCCACGAAAAGTCGTTCCTTGAATGTGTGAAAAATCAATAGCTTTCATTAAACCACTTTATTGATATTTGTTCGTGTATGGAATCATGGGTCTCACCGCTGGGGGACGGGGAGATGCGTCCTTCACTTTTCAGAGTGGGAGAGGACGGATAATATTTTGTGCCCCCTCCACCCACCACTTTTCACGCAGGGTCCCATCACGTTTTACCGAGTACTGAAACCATAGCAAATAACAAAAGGCGGGTCTCCTGTAAACACCAATTACAACCACGATTTCTCTCCGATACATGACTGTGGGTACAGACGCCCAATTTGGTCTCTCAGGGGCCCTTCACTGGCTCAGAGATCCCGCGATCAAGTCAGAAACCTTCTGAAAAGTATTTTCAGTGGGCCCAGGTCAGCTAAATGGGCCCAGCACTAACCCAGGGTGCCAGACGAGCTAAGGGCTCGAAAAAGCTCACGGGGCCCCAGATCAGAATAATGTGCCCAGACAAACTAATTGTATCCATACTAGTTAAACAGGCCCAATGCCACTTCAATGGACACAAATTCAGCTAGTGGCCCTAGCACCAAGTCAGGAGCCTCTTACATAATTCCTCTCAAGAGCCCTAGGCTAGCTCAGGACTTCCTTTGACATTCTACCTCAGGGGCCCTTTTTAGCTCAGGGGCCCCAAACCAGCTTGAGCCCGAATATCACTCCAGTAAGCTCCTGTGCGATACTCTCCCAAGGATCCAGAACAGCCCAGAGGCAGTTTTGTGAAACTCTCTCTTAAGAGGTCCAGTATCAATTCAGGAGGCTCAGGCCAAGACACTAAGCTCAGGAGGCCCATACAAACTAAGAGGGCCAGACCAGCTGGGTGCCTCGACGAACTCACGATGCCCCAGATAAGCACAAGGGGCCGCAAACAAGCCAAAAAGGCCCATACATTAAACGGACCCGATACCAACCCAGGAGCCCTTGTAAGCTCAAAGGACACTAATCCAGCTAGGGGCCATAGGACAGAGTCAGAAACCTCTTATGTAGCTCCTCTCAGGGGCCCTTACCAGCTAAGGTGGCCCCAAACCAGGTTACGCCCCAAGACAAAATCAGTAAGATCCTGTATCCTGACCTCTCTCAGAGTACCAGATCAGCCTAGGGACCCCTTGCAAAACTCCCTCTCAGGAGGCCCAAACACAACTCATGAGACCAAAGATTAGCCGAGAGGGGCCATACCATTTAAAAGGTTCCAGACCAGATAGGGGCCCCTGACGGCTCAAAAAGCGCCAGTGCCAGCACCGAGGTTTCTAGATCAGGGAGGGGACCCTGACCATCTGAAAAGGCCTCAGATCAGCTCAGGGACAAGACCCGCTGTGAGGGCCCTAAATCGGCTCAGCAGGCTCAGAAAAACTCGGTGGGCCAGACCAGTTGGGCCCCCGAAGATTTCAAGGGACCTAAATCAGCACAATAGGGCCTGGACAAGCGAAGAGACCCATACCCATTTAAAGGGCCCAATACCAGCTCAGGGGTTCTTGCCAGCTCAAGGGACACCAATCCAGATAGGGCCTTATGACCAAGCCAGAGACCTCCTTAGTAAATTCTTTCAGGGGCCCTAGACCAGTTCATGGCCCCTGAGCCAGCTCAGGGTCTAAGGCTGAGCCTGTAAGCTCATGAGTAATATCATCTCACGGCCCCAGAACAGTCCAGGGGCTGCCCACAAAACTCCCTCTCCGGCGGCTCACAACCAACTCAGGGGGCCCAAGACCAGCTGATACCAATTAAAGGGTCCCGACAAGCGCAGAGCGCTCCAGTACCAACACATGGGTTTCAAGATCATTGTGGGGGCCTGGTTATCTAAAGGGACCCCAGATCAACTGAGGGGACTCAATATCACGTCAGAGGACCCACCAACAACTCAGGGGGCCAGGCCTGTTCAGGGACCCCAAAGTCGCTCAGGGGGTTCAGAAAAACTCAGAGGACGATACCGAGGGGCCTCAAGCTCAAGTCTAGAACCTCCTGTGCAAGAGTCTCTCAAGCGCCACCAGAACAGGTCGGGGCCCCTAGTGAAACTCCATCTCAGTACGCAAAAAAACCAACTCAGGGGTTCCAGAACATCTGATGAGTTCCAGAACATCTCAGGGGTCCTAAAAACATCTGAGGGAGGTCCCATATCAATTCAGGAGGGTAAGGCAAGATAAAAGGTCCCAAAAAGCTCAGGGGTCCCAGTGTCGACTCACGGGTCCATATCAGCCCATGTGTTTCAAGATAAGCGGGCCCCAGAACAGCCTAATAGCCCCTACGAAACTTTGATCTCAGGAGGTACAAATTCAAATCAGGGGTGCAGACCAGCTCAGGGGTCCAAAAACCATCTGGCAGGCCCCATAAAAGTTCAGGGGCCACGGATCAGATAAGGGGTCCACGGTGAGCTCATGTCCCAACTCTTAGAGGTCCAGTTTAGCCCAGGGTTCTCAAGATCACTGCAGGGGACCCGACCATGTAAAGGGCCCAGCCCAGCTCAAGGGCCCACACCATCCCAGGGGTCCAAACCAGTTGCAGGTCTTAGTCTATTTCAGGGACTGAGGCCTAGCTGAACTTCACGGAATCCCAAACCTGCTAAAGGAAAGGGGTCAACACCAACGCGGGGGCTCCACGCCAATTCATAGGCCCAGTCAAGCTAAAGGGCCCTGAATCACCTCAAGGAGCGCCAAATCAGCTCAGGGGACCCATACCATCTCAGGGGTCCTAACACCACTCGGAGACCTTAACACGCGAAGCTCAGGGGGTCTTAAAGGGAATGTGGCACCTTGGTCGAATCCAGGAATTTAGTGTTATTAGGCGTACTTTTAGTCAAAAATAATGAAACCACTCACGATTTCTCTGAAAAATGTACAATAAGCTCAATATTTGGTTTTTAAAAATACTCCTCTAGAAAAAGAAATAAATATCAGCCTGTGGATGATGTCACGATCTGGCAACCACTACCATACTTGAAACGCTTCAAGGGCTTCGATTGGCTGATGCACATCGTGACATCAGCATATGTCGTCACACCAGTAGCTCACAAAAATGGTCACCGGCAACGGGGGGCTGAGGGGGCTAGTGTCAGGTAGGTTTTTTTCTACGGAAATATCGAGTTCCAAGACAAATGAAATATGGAGTACCGGGTTTTCCAACCTGCTTTACAACTTGGCTATCTCAGTTAAAATCACGTTGTGAAGGTGCCACATTCCCTTTAAGGTGCCTCCACCTATTTTCCAATGTGCCCGGGAATCGTTTGCCGCCAGAATACTCTGCTCGGCCACATTTGAGAGAAAGCATGGGTGCGGCGATTGGTGAAAGAATTAAAAAAATTGGTTCCATTTTGTTTACATATATACTTTCAAATTCATGCCTATATTTTGAGACCGTCGCAATCGCGCAGTCGCACCAGTTTGCCTGCACTTTCAGTGTATTACCGCCTTTCTGCATAATCATGGCATTTCCCAATAGGTTTCCAGCACGGTCCATATCCTCGGTGAAAGACCGACTTAGGGTGCTGCTTAATTCAGCTGAGGGACATTTACAACCTCCTTTGACATTGAAGACACTGAGCCAGGTCAATAAAACCTGGCCATAACGTAGATCACCATCGCCCTCACGCACCTCTCAACGGGTGATTTCAAACCCTCTTGGTTTCCGAGATCTCAGGGGGGGCACTTCAGGACCCTCCACTGCACGTTGACTTCAGACCCCTCTCCACTGAGCGTGTTAAGGTAAGAGCATGACCCAACACTAAATCACGTATCCTCTGTGAAAAACCGACTTAGTGTGCTACTTAGTTCAACTGAGGGTCCCTAGACCAGCTCGGGGGCCCGTACTTTTCCTGACGCATGGTCGTGACGGGAAGCCGTAGCGCCGCCCCTGGTCTCAAGTACTCCTCTACAAAGAAGATGCAAAGGGACAGATAGGTCAAATTATGACTCAGCCGATCACACAAATGCCGCGAATTGAACTATCATTACTTATAGGTTCGAAAATATTTTGCGAGAGCAGAGGATGTAGGACCCGGGCTGACCCCCCAGGTTCTCTCGATTTCCAAATCAGGGAGGGTCCTGACTCCCCAACCCCCGGGATCTCCACCCATGCCCTGATGGAAGACGACTGAAGAAAATGACAGGACTTTTGCCGCGGCGGCAAAGTAGGGAGAGCAGTAACGAGACCAACGATGTTGTTTCAATGTTTACTCCCCACCTTGCTTAGCTTTGCTGCTGGAGTAGTACAATAATGCCCGGAATACAATAATTGACAGTCGAGACACAATGTTAAGGACATGAAAATACTCCCCAAAAAGTGAACTAGTTAATCGAAAAAATCACGAAAAAATTGGGACACTTTACTGGGCCTAGAAAAGGTCATCATTTATGTATAAATGGATCTAAATCAGGTCTATATTTTCCAACGTCGGGTCTAAGACATCAATTGTGTGCGGCAGATTAACCCTTAAAAACTTGGGCAATATTCGCATATTCTCCACAGCGGGCAAGGTGGGAGCTGAATACATAGAGCTCAGATAATGACTGATGAGGTGGCTTGCATGGTTTCCCGGTCATAACACCGATACCTACCTGCAGGGAAAGTCTGTTGTGAACACATTTACGTACAGGATCACTAACATGGATGTGAAATCCATAGCTACACTTACAAGCTAGAATAATCGGTGTGGTTTTCCAGTGCATTAAGCCTATGGACGAATCCCATGCGGTTTCCTATGATGTCACGAAGAAAGAAAGAGTGGAATGTGTGGTATTCTCAGAGCTCTTACGTGCATTTCCGCCTGTCCGGGCGCCTAGGGACTTGAACCAAAGTACAAAAGCTAAGGCTCATGAAACGAACACATTAAGCACTCTTATAGCTGGAACTACCCAATGACAGGAATGGAGAGTGTCGCAACAACATATTGGTAATCATCAAGATGACATTAATCACAAGATGTCATCTTGGCTTTCCAAATATTATGTTACCTTCTATTTCAATTCCATTGCCCAGAAAAAAATCCAGAAAACAATAATTTATCACTAACACATTCTGGGAGAATGACGTTAAAATTGTATGGTGTTTGGGTGTGCAAAACAATCCACACTGCTTAAAATGTATTGACTCAGGCCAAGGCCACGCAGAACCATGTACAAAAAGCATCCTATAAATCCTGCGATGACAAAACTCGAAAATCCAGCGATGGCAGTAGAGGGCAGACAAGAAAAACATTCATTCCCCAGGTTTCCATTTTCCTCTAAATTGAGCACCGCAGCATATTCTGGGGGTTGTTACTCAGTCATTTTCACTTTAGAGCGGGTGGCGAGGGCACCACTTACGTCATCGGGGAGCTCGGGGTCCGGCACCGAGGGCAGCGGCAGCATCACCAACAGGAAGAGCCACAGCCGGCCCCTCCACGCTGTAACAGAGGCGGAGGCGAACGTCAGAGTCCTGCATCAGAGTCCCTCCTGCAGCCACCGCAGGTCATGGTAATAAGCCAATTATACAGATATGACACCGTGGTCAATGAGTACGTTAGCTTGGTGTGTTATGGCGTCCATCCCGCAGGAAGTGGCTCAAAGCGGCTTTAAAAATTGAAGAAACCTGCAATTAGCAGCAAAGTCATCCGTCAATTATAAAACCTATGCATGGACAGAGAAGAGGGAAGCTCAATCATGGAACTAGACAGAACTCTTCATTGAAAAAAATCCAAGACATCTGCATAGGGTGCCTTATTTGAAACCCGCTTTGGGAGCACCTTAAACACTCAGAAACGTCACGAAGTGTCCTGTTATAAGCCTTAATAATGATTTAGGGCAACTATTGCGCAATCCAAAGCAAAAATTGCTTCTGCAAGATCCGGTATTTTCTTATCGGCTCCACATCCGTTTTCTGATGACCTCATTAAACGCGCCAACTGCAGGCTATGGGCCTGGCGTACACGGGATACTACGCAGCCAAAGCCCGTTCGTCTAAAAGAAAGCTGCATACCAGCTCGGGGTGTGCGGGGCCGGATCTGCCTGCCTGGGTGAGTCTCTCAGCACCGTCCAGTATCGCTGACACCGGGACCCTCAGCGGCACGCGTCAGTCAGCGCGCTCCACGCGAGCCACCGGTCGACAGAGGCGCCGCTCCTGTCCCACGCGCCAGCGCGTGAAAGCTACCGACGCGACGGACGGCACGCGCCGCTCGCCAACCGGCGGCGCCGGTTTCACCCTGCTGGTGACCAGCGGCGGGCGCGGCCAGCCGTGCAGTGCGGCGGCGGCGGTATGCATCAGCGACGACGCGCCATGCAAAACGGCGCGGTAGTGGCGCCCCCGCCCTGCGCAGGCCTTCGCCGCAGTCACCGCCGCCGCTGTCGCCGCCAATTTCAGCACTGTGATGTAACGTTACCACACTCGGCGCTGTGCAATCGGAGGCGGGCACGCGAACGCAGCGGCAGCCGGCAGGGCTGAGCTGCTGCTGGCACGCTCGGAGGCCTTCCTTCAGAGAGGTGGCCGGGTGCCATCACACTTTACTACGGAGAACAGTGGCCGCCTGTGCATGACCGGTAAGTGAAGGGTATGGCTAATGAAAGCAATAAAGTGAAGGCGAGAGCCCGCTGGGGATGAGTGAGAATGGCTGCAGCATGATGCTGATCTGAACTCGATTGCATTGGAGAGGGTTGTGGACAGCCGGCTCATATTGCTGCACCACTGCAGCATGCCAAATGGTTCTCTCGTTGCTTTTACGACTCTCCAAAGAAGTTTCATAGTGAGCTTTTCGGATGGGACGAATAAAATAACATCAAAAGGCATTCAATCACTCGCCGATTTTCCTAGGCACCATTCTCGTAAAATATTAACCCTTGCCCCAGGGGGAGGGGGTCTGGACACACCTCAGGGGTTTCCAATGGCGCCAGAAAACGGCAACGCGATTCACGCCGCCGTACTTGGTACACCTTATCCTTGATTGATTCCGGAACTTTTCCCAAAATCTTACGTTTGGGTCATCTAAGATCAGGTCACCTTCCAGGTCAAGTGACCTTATATAAAAAATGTTTCAAATGTCACCAATGAAAGTAGGTTTAATCTATTAATCTGATATTCCTATCAAATGATGTGCCAGCCGAGTATCATAAATTTCGGCAACAAGCTTTTTCATATCCATGACCTATCAATTGTTAATGTATAGGGAAAACGGAAATTAGCCTAAAATGACGTTATTTCTGTAGATAAAGCTTGGAATATATTCCAATTCTCCAAATCGTCGTATCTTAGGCCACTCTTCAGGGTCATGTTATACGTTTGGACCTGTGACCTCTGAGCGGTCATCTGGGACTACCTAAGCAGGTTTTCATACTTGGGTCAATAATGTCGCAGGAAATGATGATACAGGCTTTATTTTGATACCAATACATTCGGAGCACTATTGCAAGTCGGTTAATATGTATAATGAATAGATTTGGTTAGATGGTGACCTTCACCCGACCTTAGGTCAGGCCATTTTGATTTTTACCTAGCATAGTCACATTCTATATCATTCGAGTCGCCGTAATGAGAGGAAGCAAATGACACCTAAAAATTTCCTCTAAACAAACCCAGGCAGGCGCTAGAGCCAATAAACCCTTCTCTAGCCTTTCACCTTCTTTGACTGGTCAGGACCTCAATGTTGATTTGAGCCAAATATTGACTGATATAGCTCATAATGTAATGAGCTATCCAGCAGCCTTTGCCTTTTTCGCAATCCCGCATAGAATCCAAGACTAAGGGAGGTGTTTGGAATCCTCTCCAATGGGGAGACAGTGGCTCGGATGCCCACTGGGGCGGGTGTTAGGCAGCTAGAAAGAATAACACTCGTAGAGGTTATTGCAAATTTGGCCAAGCTAATAAAAACTCCAAAATAGAGCAGTTACCACTACATCCCCACACGCCAACAGCACTTTTCAGCCCTGATGACGTCATTCTTTGGCTCTCCGTCGCTGGGTAGAGCATATGAACACCAAACGCCGCAAATGTGAGGCCGTAAGCACTTCTCAATACAGAGGTGCATAGATGCAGTCCTGAAATAAGAGTCACTCGGCGGCGGCTGTAGATAGTTGGTTCAGGATTAGGGTCTCCCTCGCAATGGCACATCACCACGGGCGCCGCCACGGAATATTCACAGGGGGAACGGACCAGGGCTGGTGCTGACCGGGGAGGCGAATTTTTAGCATATCGGTACCTGAAAGCATGGTTGACGTTGGACCAATTTTTTTGGGGGGAGGACGTCCCCCCCTGGTTGGCCAACAGAAGAACTCTTCCCCCGCCCCCCGCTTTCGGCGCCCATGCACATCACCTGGTTAAATCAGTAGGTTATCATACCCCTGCCGATATCAATGCCGAGGGCAGGTCTAGCACAAAATGGCAGGTCTCACAAACGTCTACCTACTCCATCCCGGTGCAGGTTAGGCCTTAATTTTATAAATGCACAGGCCATCAAAATGCCTAAGAGTATTTCCGTCCATAAACCCAACTATATAACCATTCAAAAGCACAGCATCCTCACCAGTCTCATTCAATAAAAATCTGGACCCCGTCAGGAATCTGAGGCGCCGACGCAACAATGACACCAGACGGCCAGCACTGAAGTGCGTCTATTCAACACTGGCAGCCCAGGCCCAGACAATACCTCCGTCCATAAACCGTCGAACCACCCGTGCAGTAACCATTCCGGCTGGAACACCGCAGGGTTTGCCTCACAAGAAGCCATTATGAGCCCACCGATGCTCTTGGTTGGCTTTCTGTGCTTGGCCGCAGTCGCCCGGCTGAGCGGCGCGGCGCCGGAAACAAACAGGCCGGGCCCGCTGCGGCGGCCGGCGCTCTCCACGGCGCGCTGCTCCACCGCGGCCTCCTCAGCCGGACCGGAGCACCCACACAGCATTCCAGCACCAGCATCCAGATATCCAGCATTTCACAACAGCGGTCCATTCACTGCCACTGGAATACGTCCGGAGAGGAAAAGACGAAATGATACGACTGACAGAAACCGCTTGGTCATCTAAAATGATGCAGGTGCGTACATGATATAATAATATACTTATACAAATTATTGATCACATACTTATGCCTATTGATCACATGGCTTACTTCAAAACTAAAACATATTTTCCCAGCGGAGAGGTGGCCGTACCAAGGAATTATAATTATGGTCTAAATATGAAACCTCCTATGCCATCTTCAAACTAAGTATTATGAGCACTTCAAGCAGGAAAAGAACTTAGTCTCACTCATCCAAAGTTTGGAATCCTGTCGTAGTAACCCGAGGCTCTAGTTATCATCATAGACACTATACATAAGATTGGAGCCAACATTTGACCTCCAACCTCTTCCAGTATGGTATTCCAAGCACTAACCTCTCAAGGCAAGATGGTCACCAACCGAGAGCTCACCAAGGCATAAGCGTCCGAAAAAGGGGGCCGGGGGCCTAGCCCCCCACTTTTTGGCCAACAATTTCCTGATCTAAGTCAAAATGGGTGAAAAGCGGACATTTTTATAACCAGCTGGTGCGGAGGGCAACGAGGAGCCCAAATTCGAAGAGTTTTTGGTTCTAACGTGGATAGTTTCTTGTCAGCATCAGGTTGAAGTTTGGCTGTCCCCTCACTTTTTTGCCGGTGGGGACGCTTATGCACCAGGATACGGCCAAAGGCGTTTCACGCGGCAAATCGGCTCTCCTCCCAGGCCGTTAGACACTATAAGAGTCAACCGAATCGCTCAGTTCTGTATGCCATGTATCCTTCCACCTATTGTATTGTATTGTATTTCATTTTACCTCGTGGCACTCATCCATGAACAGAATGACTATTATTGAGGCCGTGTCAAAAGCATCAAGGGAAGTTAACAAGGAAAAAACACAACATGCTGGCGTACATGCACATCTCGCATACACGGATCTAAACGGTGGATCATTGCAAATGGTTTTTGAGTAAGCGTTTGAATTTAAGAAGTGTGCTTCTGCGAATACTGACTGGTAAAGAGTTGAATGCTGCTGGCGCGCGGTATATAAAGGATCTCCTCCCAGATTCCGATCTAATTCGTGGGAGATACAGATCGGCATCCTGCCGTGTCCTACAGCCAACAAAATACATTATTAGCACGGACAGTGCAGCACACCCCCTGGCCTTGCGCTTATCCTAGAGACCAACGCCCCTGGGGTCCTCCTAACAGACGACTGATAGAGTTGGCCATCTGGCGGAACTTTGCGACAGGCTGACGGATCCAGGTCGCCAGAACAGCTCTTATGAGCGAGAGGACGGCCTGGATCTGTTCTGTCGGACCATGATCACCCACAGGGCTTTCTAAGGACGCTCTGGGTCCGCGCTGTCGGATCCAGGCAGCCAGATAGTTCGGCGGGGTGGCGGGCAGCTATAGAAGGGGCACGCCGGCCGGCGCGGTAGGCCACAGGCACAGCTGAGCCCAGCGCGTGGCCTGCGGACCACGCGTGAGCCGCTCGGACGGGCCGAGGTCACCGAGACGCCACTGCCCACCGGCGGGTCTCCACAGAGCACTTTTACCACGGCGCAATCGCCAGAGCAATGCCGAGACGAAACCGTCGTTAGATCCGGACACGTTTCTTTCATGTATTCGCCAGCCTTTATTCGCCAGTATTCGCCAGCTCATGTATTCGCCAGCCTCGTGAACGCACCGCCTTTAATGACGACTTGCGCACTAGAATGTTATGATCGGAGAGAACAATGTTCCGAAATAATATCTTCGGAGAGGAAATGCGGTGTTTTACTGCTGAAAGGCTGCGAAAGGCTATGTTTCATTTAGCAGATATACTGCCTGTCAGTTCCTTTGTGATCGTTATCATCTAGGACAGTGTTGAATGTTCTTCATCACCACATGAGTTTTCTTTCTCTGTTTTCTCCTGTAAGAAGTATTTCCGACTGCACAGGTCAATTTCCTGCATACCAGAGGTACCCAGCGGGTCGGTGCAGGCACAACACCGCAGGCTTTCATTTCAGCCTGCAAACCCGTCACGCGCGCGCTCCTGCGTGACGCACTCAGTCGGCAGTGACTGCGCGCGTGCGGCCACGCCCTGCGGCCGCCGTCCCACGGCCTGACTTTCCATTGGCACGGCAAACACAGGGTGGATCGAACAGCTGACTGACATCTGTCGCATTCCAGTCGCCATTCAGCCGAAAATCGCCCATGACAAAAGTATGGTCCCCTAAGGGTTTTTTAATAAGTGTTATGGGTCACCATTATTTAGCCAGACGATTGACCGCGCGAGCTGCAGTACCGTAACAAGCGCAGGAAGCTGGACAAAGCCGGAGTTTCGGCAGCACAATGGGAATATTGGGGGCTCTGGAAAACGTTACGCACGTCACAGTACAGCTGCAGCGGCCTGGGGTGTCGTACGGCACAGCGTGCAGGCACGCAGCAACAGCTGGAACCCGGGAGTCCTTCCTGCCCCAAATAATCTACACTGAATAAAACGTGAATAAGGTGCACTTAGTGATTTTACTCACGATCCTGCTGTTTGCAATTTCCGTTTAAGAGAAAAACGAACACTGATACTATCTCGAAAATGTCTTCATGTTTTATATCGAAGGGCCAGAATGCAGGTAGCGTGCCTCACTTAGGGAATATACCACTTTGTCGAAATTCTAAAATGAATAATTCAAGAACGCCTGGAAATCAGGAAACATCATTTTCCCCCACTTTCATACGCTGAAAACAGAAATATCTCCTCTTTTCTAACAGTAAGCGACGTCATCAAAATAACAGTTTTAATAATCAGTGAAATCCCAAATCTTGATCATAGACTCCCTGTAAAGGCCCAGTCACAGCGTTCCTGCAAGACAAAAACGCGTACAGTGCAAGAAGCACTGGCGCAAAAAGTGAATGACAGATGTCGTTACGGTAGCCGCATTTATACAATGTTGGAAAGATAATGCATATGCCTGATGTAAAGAAACAATTTCAGAGTTGAATTGTGGAAAAAAACATTTGATACTTGTTTTGTCCAATACGGGGAGGGAGTATGTGATGTGTGTTGCGGCCATTGGGCGCATTTGCCCAATTGCACTCTGCAATGGACGTTAACTCGCCCGAGGTTTCCGGTCGACAGGCAGTTGCATGCTGGTTCACTCGCTAGCATGGTATTTTTAGCGATTACTATTTTCAGCGATTACTGGTATTACAGATAACTGTTACCATATGGAAGGTATTCCTTCAGGGTTTGAAATAAGGCAATATACTTTGAACTTTAAAGCTGGTGGAGAATTTATATGGAGAGCTTTGGGTGAAATTAAATATGCCATTAGTGGTTTCTCAACAAATTCTACAAAACTGCTACCTCAGTTCAAAATCCATTATAAAAGTAGGACACTCCCTTTAATAACCTACCCAACATGGGATGCTGCATCTGAGTTCTCAGGGAAGCGTGCAAGATGCTCGCCCCGTGCCAGAGCGGAGACACTTTTTCAAAATTCCTTAGCTCTCACAAAATGGTAGGTTCGAGCGATCTGATCTTACAGGAGAAAAGCTGTGTGCAATCAAAAGCAAAAGCAAAGTGTCTTCTTCAAGATGGTAGAAACAACGCCGCTGGGCCCAAACAGAACACGATAGGCCATGAGACATGACACAGCAGTCTGGTGTGAAGCCGACGGTCCGGTCACGCGATTTACGCCACTTCAAACAGGGTGAATTGTACTTCCAGTGTTGGAAGGACGGTGGAATTCACGCCCACACTGGATTCCACGCTGTGGATCATACAAGAAAGCGGTTGGCACAAAACATGTCCTCAACACCAGCTTGCGACGATCATTAGATAAGGAATGGGGAAAGAAGCAGCGCCGATCAAAGAAACTTGCTTAACCCTCGCCCCATCGATCCCCCAAGGTTTTTTTCGGCATAGCACAAAAACGAGGAGGCACAGCATCGCGGTTGAGGGCTCTAGCTCTCACCCCATCATTTTCTCATTATCCCTGAATTTTTTTACCCCGGGTCACACAAGGTCAGGGTCACCAAGCGAGGTCAACCAAGGTCACCTCACTTCAACTTTTGAGCTCTAAAATAGCTACATTTCTTTGCCGATCACTTTCAAAACTCCTACACCTCATGAACCCTCTAGGGTTTACAAAATTTATACCCGGGATTTTTCTATCTCTTGATCTGAGGTCAGGTCACGAGGTGACCTCTCCCATTGAAAAGGCAAGGGAAAGCTGTCTTATGATCTAAAAGTCACAAAAATGATTGCAAATGCTCCGATTGCTCAGAACATCGTTTTTGGACATTCTTTCACGTATCCCAAGGGCGATATTTTCCCTTTAACCGATCTGAGGTCATCACAGGTCACCAGGGCCAAATATAGTATTTTGATGATAACTTTTGACTTAATCAAGCTAGAGCGCTGAAATAAACGTCATCGAGTATGTCTCGTCACTGCCTTTCATTTGAAATACGGCAAGATCACTTTTTGACCTTTCGTGCCCTCAGGTCATAAAGGTCACGAGGTGACCTCTGGAGATCAAACCAACGGCGGGAGGTCATCATATTCCACATGGCGGAGCAAGGTCTGGCATTTTCCCATAAAATGTACATACATTACCAGATTGCAATAGCTCTAACGGCATGAGAGCTATGCCCAGTTTGCTTAGCACGCGCCCCGCTGGAGTCCTTGGTATGACGCGCCCCGCTGGGGGCATATTTCGCCTCCTCCGTATCTCATTTCCCAGGAAAGCTAAATAAAAATTACGGAAAGCGTTCGAAAGCTCTTGACGAGATGAATATAAATTATACGAAACATGTTTTATGTCAGGTCAATATTGAGGTCAGGAAGGTTCCATAGGCTTACAACAGGGCCGTGTACGTTTCCCCCTCTAGATATTTACTAAGCGGAGCAAGGGCAAATATTTATGCGTCATTGGATTCCTCTCATCGTGGCAAATAGAATGATGTATAATATGACCTTGCTAGGTCAAATTGTGAAAATGACCTGACATCAAGCTAGGTCAGGGTCACAGGGTGACCTGGCATGGTCATCTTGCAAATCAATCGACTCCCCGTGACAATATAAACACAACGCAAGCAAAATAAGAGCTTTATCTCAACTCAGTGCGAAGTTATTAGCAAAACAATCACGGTATGCTCTTGTGACCTGACATTACATTTGAGAGGTCAGATGGTAAAAAACTCAACTTAATGGTCACGATCGTGGTAAGAATACACAGTGTGAGGATTTCCAGCTTTATCTATCCAGTATTTACTGAAAACGAGGCATTTCATTTTTTCACCATAGACTTATAATGGGGTGACCAAAAATTGACCCCACCTTAGGTCAACAATATCAAAATTCCGAAATAGCAGATTTGTAGACCCTAATGCCTATGATTAGGCACCGCAAAAAAACGAATTTCGAAATTTCATTCGGGTCGACCGGATCCAGGGTCCTTTGGGTATGTACGTTCGAAAAATACAAAAATGAAACATTTTCAACATGCTTGGATCCCTGCGCATCGCACTTGAAGTTTGCTCCTCTCTTGGTAAATGGGGCCTTGTCTAATGCATTGCCTAAACTGTCCGTTGGCCTCGGTCAAATTTTTGTTTTCGTCAAAGTTTATTAAAACGATCTGGTAATATTTGAGCAATGTTTCTGCAACAATACAACTCAATTTCCCCGATCAATTATCGCAACAGGAACTTTTTGTAAAGGCTTAAACCAACGTCATTTCATAAAAAAAACGTTGATGCAGTAATTTAGCATTGAATGTACAACTCGCATCAAAAAGAAGCCATAGCCCATACATCTGCACAGCAGAAATAATTAGTAGCAGCTTACCAACTCTGTAAAGCCTATGTTTTATTCTACTCTTCGTTCATTATCGATCTTGAATTGATGCTGGGCTAATTTCCTTTCATGTTTTCAAAATCATCACGAACAGGCTTTGAGTCCACTGATAGGCGAAGTCACAGGCAAAAACTTAGCGTAATGTAAAAGTTATTAAATGAGTCAGTAAAATAATACAAACAACCACATAAAGCACAAATCTATTTACGCACACTATGAAATACTAAACTGGGTTTGCTAATACAACTGCCGTAAGTTGGCTCAAAGTTTTTCTCTCGAACCGGAAACAGCGATTATAGGTCAACGGAAAATGTTCATATTGGGCCTTTGTTCGCTCTGGAACGCCGGAGGGTAGTCAGATATCACCGTGGCTCTTTGCGCTGTTCATGAACGAACTTCTGGAAAAAATCAGACCAACATATTATTATTTGCAGACGACAAGTTCTATCACAAGATCGCATCTCCAGCAGATCCAAAACTGCTTCAAAATGTTGCTGATCCCCTTATCGCATGGTCCAGTGACTGGAAACTAAATTTGCACTCTTCGAAATTTCGGGAAAGTTTTGTCTGTCCTTGAGTATGGGTGTATCATTTAGGGCGGCGCTGCACCCTCTCACCTTGAGAGAATTTGCAAAATTCAACACAAATTCCTCATATGGTTAGCCTCTCATATTCATACTTTACGGTCTTCTCGATCACTCTCATATCACAAACTTCTGAAATCATTCAATATTAGCAGCTTAGCCTAAAGTAGATACCAATACGATGCTGCTTTGTGCACAAAATGATCTGCGGTAGAATAGACTCTGCCATCCTCTCGGATGTTTCCCGTTACATGTCCCTAAGCGTCGAATCAGGGGCGGGCAACTGCAGCTCACTCACGTCCCGTCAGTCCAAGAAGCTAACAAGAGCACTATCAAACGTGGCCTATTTCCATGAGCTGTGCCGGAATCTGACGCCCATACGGGCATGTACCCCGCAGTGGATCCCTTCTACGCCGCTTTCTCTTGTGTTTTGATTGACGGTGAACAAAAACATGTTTTATCAAACCCAGTTTAGTATTTTATAGTGTACGTATGTTTTTGCTTTATGTGATTCCGTGTATGGTTTTACTAACTCACTTAATATATAATATATCTTATTCCGGGGGAGTGGTAGTCCGTAGTAGAGTGGTCAGCGTAGCTGGATTCCATTCAGCCGACCCGGGTTCAAGGTCCGGCAGCTTCCCTGAACGAGGAACAAGCTGGCTTCCGAGAAACACTTCCAACAGGGAAAGAGTTGGCGACGCCATATTACCCTGGCAGTTGGTGCGCCGATAAGCCCCAAAGATATAATATATATTTTGCTACCCACTACAGTTTTAACCTGTGACTTCACTATCAGTTCACCTAAGCCTGTTGGTGATGAATTTAAAAGCATGAAATGAAATGAATACAATTCAAGTATCATGTCAAGATCGAGAAAGAACGATGAGTCTCGCCCAAAGCACATGCTTAACAAAGTTATTATACTGCCACTAGTCATTCTTGCTGCGCCGATGTACGTGCTATGGTTTCTTTTTGAAGCGACTTAATGCAATTTTAAATTACTGCATCGCCGTTTTTATGAAATGACGTCGGTTTGGAAATTTACAGAAAATTCCTTTTGCGATAATTGATGGGCAAAATTGAGTTGTTTTGTTGAGGAAACATTGTTGAAGTATCAACAGGATGTGTTTTATTCATCTTAAATGAAAACAAAATCTTACCGAGGGCAGCGGACAGTTTAGGCAATGCATTAAACACGGCCCCATTTGCCAAGAGAGGGGCAAACTTCAAGTGCGATGCGCAGGGATCCAGACATGTTGAAAATGTTTAATCATTGTATTTTTCGAACGTACATACCCAAAGGATCCTGGATCCGGTCGACCCGAATGAAATTTCGAAATTCGTATTTTTTTGGCGGTGCCTAGACTATCATATTGTGAAAGTTTCCATTAATCGGTTGGCAGATGTTCCTTAAGCGCCGCTTCAAACTCGTGATTTTAGGTTTTGAGGTAAATTGATCAGAGGTAAGTCACTTAAGTTTCGTTTCTCTGTGTCTCTTCGTTTTTCGCTATCTAGGGAAAACCAGGAGGGGGGCGAATTTCACGCCCCTCCAGCGGGGCGCGTGTTAAGCATTGCATATTTTAGTGTAAGTAACCTATTGTGACCTAAGTTGACCTCTGGAGGTGAAACCATTGACCTGAGCGCTTAAACATGCAAGGTAATTTCTTACTGAATTCACACGAGCTTTCTAATGCACTTTGCGGATGCGCTAACCCCTTTTCGGAGTTAGAGGGGGCCATCGATGGTCCCCGGTGGGGCGAAGGTGGTGCCGGACCCCGTTAATAAGTAGGAGTGCTTTTGAGATTCACATAGCCAGTGAGTCTTCAAATGCATTTCTCAATCCAATACCCATATCATATAATGGACCAACACCGAGTACCATAAGTTGTGGCAACAGGATTTTTATATCGATGGCCAAGTGTCAGGTACATGTTATGACCTCTCCATTGGAAAAAGAAAACAGGCCGAAATGACTATTTATGTAGATACGGCTTAGAATACCTTTCCCGTTATCCAAATCATAGTATCTTAGGCCACTCTTTAAGGTCAGGCTGCAAGTTCTGACCTGTGACCTCTCAGCGATCATTTGGCACTACCTACGCAGGTTTTCAGACTTGGGTCAACAACTTCGCAGACAGAAAAAGATGACAGAGCCTGCATTTTAGTGCCAATACGTTCGGATAATTATTACAAGTCGATTGATACACATAATCACCATATTAAATCATATGGTAACTTTGTACTGACCTTAGGTCAGGTCATCATGTTTTGACCTAGTATGGTCATATCATATATCATTTGATTCACGTAACGAGAGAAAGAGAACGGTGTCTAAAAATTTACTCAACTCTGTCAGGCGCTAGAGCCAAGAAAACCTTCTCTAATCTGTTATCCTTGACCAGGGACGACCACAATACTGCCCTGAGCTAAAATGTGACCTGTATAGTTTCTTCATTATTTCTTATGGGGTATCCACCAGCCTTCACAATTTTTTTCGCTATCTCCCATAAGAGTCGAGATGGAAGGGGAGATGTATGAACCACCCCTCCCCCGACTGGGGCGAGGGTGGCTCGGAGGCCCACAGGGGTGGGTGTTAATTATATCACATGATGAGCACGCTCACAAAATACACTGCATCCTCATCAAATTGTGCTTATTCACGGAGCTCATAACGCATTTGATATTCTCAAGTCTAACAACAAAGTCCGAAATTAAATACTGCACACATTTCTTCTCGTACCTACAAGATATAAGAATATGTATGCGTGGTATATTGAGTATATCTCTTGTCCTAATCAATTCTAGTAATAGTCGTAGTTTACGGTTATCATGAGGGCAGAAGTGGGACCACCATGCTCCAAAATTTCTGATGCATCCGATGCGGGCTGTGCATCAACGGCTAGTCCCAGTAGAAACCCCGTGCAGCACTGTGACTTTGACGGCAGCATCCCCATGCATCAGCGGAGGGACGGAAGCATCCCCGTGCATCAGCAGAGGGATGGCGGCATCCCCTTGCATCAACAGATGGACGGCAGCATCCCCGTGCATCAACAGAGGGACGGCAGCATCCTCGTGCACCAGCGGAGGGACGGCGGCATCCCCTTGCATCAACAGATGGACGGCGGCATCCCCTTGCATCAACAGAGGGACGGCAGCATCCGCGTGCATCAGCGGAGGAACGGCAGCATCCCCGTGCATCAGCAGAGGGACGGCAGCATCCCCGTGCATCAGCGGAAGGACGGCAGCATCCCCATGCATCAGCGGAGGGACCGTTACATTCCCGTGCTTCAGCGCAGGGAGGGCAGCATCCTCGTGCATCAGCAGAGCCGCGGCGGCATCTCCATGCATCAGCGGAGGGACGGCGGCATCCCCTTGCATCAACAGATGGACGGCAGCATCCCCGTGCATCAACAGAGGGACGGCGGCATCCCCTTGCATTAACAGAGGGACGGCAGCATCCCCGTGCATCAATAGAGGGACGGCAGCATCCCCGTGCATCAACAGAGGGACGGCAGTATTCCCATGCATCAACAGAGGGACGGCGGCATCCCCTTGCATCAGCGGAGGGACGGCGGCACCCCCGTGTATCAGCAGAGCCACGGCAGCATCCCCGTACATCGGCGGAGGGACAGCAGCATCCCCGTACATCAGCGGAGGGACGGCGGCATCCCCTTGCATCAGCGGAGGGACGGCGGCACCCCCGTGTATCAGCAGAGCCACGGCAGCATCCCCGTGCATCGGCGGAGGGACGGCAGCATCCCCGTACATCAGCGGAGGGACGGCAGCATCCCCATGCATCAGCGGGGGACGGCGGCACCCCCGTGCATCGGCGGTGGGACGGCAGCATCCCCGTACATCAGCGGAGGGACGGCAGCATCCCCATGCATCAGCGGAGGGACGGCGGCACCCCCGTGCATCGGCGGAGGGACGGCAGCATCCCCGTGCATCGGCGGAGGGACGGCAGCATCCCCGTACATCAGCGGAGGGACGGCAGCATCCCCATGCATCAGCGGAGGGACGGCGGCACCCCCGTGTATCAGCAGAGCCACGGCAGCATCCCCGTGCATCGGCGGAGGGACGGCAGCATCCCCGTACATCAGCGGAGGGACGGCAGCATCCCCATGCATCGGCGGAGGGACGGCGGCACCCCGTGTATCAGCAGAGCCACGGCAGCATCCCCATGCATCGGCGGAGGGATGGCAGCATCCCCATGCATTAGTGGATCAGAGGCGGCGCTCCGGCGCTGCTCGCCCGCCCCAGCGTTGGCGTGTCGTAACCAGAGCGGCGGCGCGCGCGGCCGCAGCGCCGTTGCGACACACACGCCGCCTTATTGCTGCCAGACCTTGATCTGGGAGAGCGTTCGCCGCGCGGTGACCCGGTGGCCGGGGCGTGACCCGTGGCCTGACACCGCGTCTGCCGCCGTCAGGCCGCCGCACCGCAGCTCTGCCAGAGCCCAACACTGCTGCAGAGCAACGGCGGCGGCACACTTCAATGCCGGCCCAAGTACGCTGTCCTACACCAAGACGCAGCAGCCATCGTACTATCTAAACCAACGAATCTTACAGCTGCAGTCTTTTTAGAGCGAATAGGAGAGGTCTGGCCAAGCTTCAACAAGAGGCTGAATCTCATCATGCCCCACTTATCGTATCTGTACAGTTCATGGTAGCGTAACTAAGAGAGGAAAACCTGGGTGCGACATATACCAAACAGGTGGCATATACTACGCATTTGGGAAAATGGAGGCGTCTCGGAAATTATGTAGTAGGGCCTCGGTCTCCTCACAGGTGAATGCATCCGTTTCAAAGTATGATAGCGGGAATGAAGGCAATATGCCTGTGCTGACCGCGGATGGAGGCACTTGAGATTCGAATGTACCCGAGCAACCATTGTTTTATACTTGGTTTGAGGGGCACCCTCAATTCTGACATGCGATAATGCACGCACGGCTGCCTCCATATGCATAACATACACCTTCCCCTATTGTCATTTGGTTGCTCTTACTTCGCAGATCCCAAACACTTTTGTTTTTGTTCCAGCATGGCAACAAATTGGCGTAAACGTTTTTGGACATTTTTCGACAACTCGCAAATTGGCCGAAAATGAACATTTCAAAACTTTACAACGTTTGCAGCATTTCTGCTAATGGCTGTGGAGTATTTAGAAAATACTCTATATTTTCCAAGTACCAGAAGAGTCTACCATGAGGGCCAGATATTCACGTGACTTTGACCCTCATCTTCGAAGGCTTCTTATTGTAGATATTGTCACACTACCTTGCAGCTATCACACTGAAGTTGCTTTCATCTCTCTGTTTTGGACCAGCCGACACTGCTGCAGTCTTGGTGACCATCGGCATAGCTATCTCCGCAGCGGTGGTGAAGCAGGCGATAACGGACTTGAAGCGCCATCTTATGATGGTCTTTATCTCGCCATCTGTGTGAAACGTCGAAGGAGGGGTGGCTGCAGTCTGTTCCTGGTAAGGTCTGTTAGGGTCTTGTCGCTTGCAGGCACTGGTTTAGAGGAAGAGTCTTGAAATTCCTGACAGTCCTCTTGCCTCTCAGCTTGGGAGCATTCTTCGGAGTATTAGATGCTCCCCCACTCCCTGCCTCCTCACCTTACTTACCATTGGACCCAAGGGCGTCGAAAACGGGGGACACGGAGGACGCGCCCCTACTCAAGAATCAAGGAGGAACGTCCCCCCGTAGTTTTGGTCCTCGCCTGATTTTTTTGCATTTTCTCCGTTACCAGCGTGAATCTGCATAAATGTGTTGGTAAGTGCATCATGGTTAGTGTTTCATACGCAGCCCAAGTTCTCAGACTTTGTCAATACCTTTATCGCCGTTTGGTTTGATGTTTACTTTCGTTCGCTGTATTTGTATTATTTTGATGTGTGTGGCCCGTTATTCTGATATTTAAATCACGGATCTTATCCTCGAAATATTTACAAAAACTCATTCGATGAATTTGAAGCTTACAGAAATGAACGCACGCAAAGTAGGTCAGTGTTTCCTCACCCACATCCGTCTGCATGGTAATGACAGACAGCATGGTTAATACACCGAGCATCTTCGCACCTTGCAGCTTCAAGCTAACAGATTACACCATCACGCATTACGCCATTCGGCACATTCACTGATTTTCGGCACCCACCCAATTCACTCTTGATCGTTATACTCGCTGTTAACAACGATGGCGCCCACAGCACAGATCGTTTCTGAGTAAATGTAAGGTGTTCCTGGGCCTCCCAGGAAGGCCCTCCAGCACGTCCAAGCACTAAGCAACAGTAAGGCAGCTCGTTAAAGAAGGCACTCGCATCATCGGAATCTTTGCCCTCCCGGCGCACGATGTGAAACAGAAAAACGACCCATGGCAGGTCTAAAACACGAAACAAGACGGGCGGTTATCTTCTAAAACAATCTTTCAGGGGTTCTCAATGGTAACATTTGATTCACTCTGCGCTTTCACTGCATGCAACAACGGCGGATCCAGGATAAAAGTATTAGCCCAAACACAGTGTTTCGAAGGAGCCCACAGCCCCTTCACGTCTCCACATGGCGCCTGAGGCTATCACGACCTTCAGCAAAGTCGGTTCGGTTGCGCCGTTAAGAAATGCCACCCGCTGGTCTAAGCAGCCCCCCTGGCTAAAATGTTCCTCTCTGACCGAAGACCGTCCGAATGGAGCTCCTGGATCCGCCTGTGGTAAGTTCCGCTCTGTTTGTTCGGTAGCGACGATCATCCCGCTCCCAGGGGTGAGCACCATTCCTGACACGGGAAGGTCATCACCTGACGTGTCAATCGGTAGCGGGCCCGGTCGGAAAACGAGAAGTGTATGCACCAGGCCGATTCGGAATTCCGTCTAACAGGCACAGTAATTCGGAACGCATTCTGGACATTTTTATAGCTCCGGACTTTTACTTCGTAGGCGCTTATTGCATCATAACAAGATTTTCCGGCTCCTTGTCGCCTTAAATCTGGTGGCGTGGCCGGGGAAACAACTATCCGTGGTACCACTTTAGCTCAGACTTCCCACATGAATAAACGCATTAGCCTAGGATAGATCTCAGGATAGGATAGCCCAACCATTAACCCAAATACGGTAGACAGGCGCCTACATCGAGCAGAAGACTCAATAAGACCAAACAACATGGAGCCATGCAACTAGCTCCGGCCAAGCACATGCTTTTGTTGTCAGGTGAAATACCTGTACATACATTTTTGTTTATCAGGCCAGAAAACGTTTTCTCTTACGGTTCAAACGCATTTCCAATCAATTATTCGCTTGAACAGATGTGGCTGATTTTGGAAACCAGCAATTTCTCGGACAGATAAGTTAAGGCTGGTCGGTAGTCTTCCAGACTCCGGGGTACCATGCAAATCATCCAGATAGGGAATGGATTCAGAAATACCGCAACTTGGCACCGCTAGCCACCACCATATTTAAAGTGGTGGTGCATGTCTTTATCAATCTCATACACAAAATGCGAATAATATGGTCGATTGTACGTACTACGTTGGCAGTTTAAACAATTATCAGATAATGCCAATACAATACAATAAATTAGGCACTATTTTTCTGGGCACTGGTCGCTTGGCTGTACAGCGAAATGATTTACTGGTCGCTCTTCGTGACGCAAGCAGGGTACTTTAGACCGCAGAGAATAGATGAATCCTATCCCCGCCTCCGTGCAACAACATACGTCACCATGCTGACCATAACGTCAGTTCAATTCTTCATGCGCTACTGCGCAAAGAACTTGGCAAGCTCAACTTAAAAAAACGTCAGGAGAAGACCCATCATCATCGGACCTACTGGCCTAAACATATCCTGTTCTCTGCATATATTCGTACGCTTCCTCAGAGGGTTTATCTGTAAAACATGCCTGCACCTGAAGATGTCTAACTCGCCAAAATAAGATCATACTATTTCGAGCACACCATGAATCCTAGGCCTGACAACATTGCCAGCCACAATCAATTTGTTCCCGATCATTATTCGGTGCTGGACATTCTCCGTGTCCTGGGATACGCGTATCAAACCGAAATGAATATTGAGGCCATGACGTAGAATTCAGAGGTTCCACCTGCAGGCTATTTCCGGCTGGGAACGGGACTGAGATACCTTCAGATCCATTCGGTGACCTGAATTGGCGGCGAATGATTGGGCGCTCCTGTTTGGTTTCGGCGCTATTGTGACAGAGCTGGTGGCCCGGCCAAATTGGCCCGTGGGAACTGAGGAGAGTGGGCTAGGTCGGACCGGCGTGGTCAGTCCCCGACCACTCAAACGAGAACCAGAGTCTACAAAGAAACAAAAGCCTGCGCTAATTACGCGACTGGGTGCACCCGCCTGCCATTACAACTTACTTTGAGGTGGTCACAAAGGAGAACGTTAACAGTAGATGGTACACAACAATGGCTCGTCCCAGGCGCAGATCGTTATGGATGCAGTTTCGCTGATCGAATTAAATGGGCATTGAGTTGGATCCTACTCCATTCATACATCGTGCTCGATTCCTTTATTTTGTCTATCAACATACACAGTCTAGCAGGTCATTCTCAGTGCATATCGTTGGTTGGACGTACTTAGATGCGTATAGTCTAGGCCCAGCTCTGAGGAGCAGATCATCACCGAGTCGCGCCTATCTTAGGATATTTGACCAGGGAACGGCGTCTCCAACTGGAAAGATCCAAAACAATTATTGCAAGTGGGACAGAGATTTTGTTTCCGTGTCCTCCACAGCAAGACTGGCTGACCAACCCGCAGAGGCAGGAGTGGGCAGCCACCGGCAGACATATCACCCGAGCAGAGGCGGCTTCAGCCAGCAGCAGTGAGGCGGCCGACTGCACGGCGATGTTCAGCGGAAGGTGCGGACCTGCAGCAGAGGTGGCGCTGCCGCCGACACCTCCGACCGACCGAAAGGTCGTGATATCTAAACCAGTGCCAACCGGGGACCAAGCATGCATCAGACTGCCCCAGAACAGGGATACCAAGTACCGTGAGGCATCTCGCCACGGGAACGAAACGCAACAAGAGGTGTGGTTGGTAGCAGTCTAGAAGAGTGAGAAGGCCAGTGTGTAAGAGGGGCAGCCGGGGGCGAGATCAGCCGTCAGTGGGGGGATGCAGTGCCGCAGTGGCAGCGCGCTGGGTTTCCTCGCCGCTGGTCCGGGTTCAAATCCCCAGCGGGTATACTGAATAAGGACATCCAGATCCCCAACACACCCTTCCAACAGGGTGAGTGTTGGCAGGCCCATGTGACCTCAGCAGGTGATGCAGCGTAAGTCCTAAGGCTCGCTGGCGACCACCGCCAGAGACAACAGAGTTTCGGTGGCAGTAACTAGCAGGGACAAGTCGAGGGGTGAGGCGTGCAGGGCTGTCGCCCCCTCCCCTTTAGGTTGGCAGAGCCGCCCTCTCTGGACGCTCTGTGCGGTGTGGGCGCATTAAAATATACTTTAAAAGGAGACCCTGGAGGACGTACCCTGTTTTCTGGCGTCTTCCATTGTTTGCCGCTCGACCAACGACAGCCGCAGATTTCCGTCCGACCAGTAGACCGTCTCTCTCCAGATAACAGTGATGCTCCCCAACTCTGCCCCACTACATCCCGACGTGAAACCTCTGAAACACCCACCTATTAGTAATGGCACAAATGTGTCGGAAGGCGCCCTCGGAATGCATAGAAGCCCCCCTCCCCCGCAGGCGGTCTGGGCCGCATCCCCTCGAGTGTGTATTGGTGTTTTAGGGCGCTTTCAGCGGCCTGGCTATATCAGGTTCATCATTATGATAAGTTCTCAAGTGCCAATAATACAAGTAATTCAGATAATACCGTGCGTAAATACCACTTAAAACATGGAAATGATATAATACTAAGCAATTTAAAGGATAACTACAAACCTGGCACTCTTCAGGCTTACCTCCTTCCTCTTACCGAAATCCTATATCCGCCACGGGTGACTAGCCCAGAAATGTATATAGCATACCGCTCAGGCCCCCCCCCAGTGTGAAAGTGTTGTGGAACCGTCGGGTGACCTCGAATACGCTGCTGTACACCCACTGTCCACCGATGCTCTTTCAAATTAGCAAAGCCTTTCCAGAGGCTGTCTCCTAACGGTGTGACATACGAGTCCGATTCTAAATGATTACACCTTTAGATGCATGAAGTTATTTTCGTTACGACCTAAGCGGCTGAGATGTCAATTTTCAGATCGGGAGATTTCCCAGGAGCTTTTCTGGACGCACTAAATAGACACTGCCAGTCTGCCAGTCACTGCAAGTCAAACCTCTTCGGACATATTACAGGTTTTCTGTGATGTGGGATTTCTATCCATCTATGTATCCAGGTATGTATTGCAAGCGTTTATCCCAGGAAAGCCCCTGGTGATATAAGTCCCCTGCTCCACGCAGAATCAGCCATTGGCATATCGCTCAGTCAGGCCACTTGGCAATGGGCATGTAGAAAACAAACAAGATGCCGGAAAACAGGATACTTTTGTCTGGCCGTCTGCTTGAGCCGGAGCGGACCTAGCGAATAATCTAAGTCAAACACTGAAACTTCATTGCTTCCTACGATGACAGTATCATAATGCGATCAACCAGCATTACATAAGATAGACATACACATACACAGTTCACACTGCGCGCCGTGACACAGGTGTATCCGCTGGTGCAGAGGTGAGAGCTGGCGACGCCGCACGGCCTGAGAAGCCGCTGGATCGTACGACTGATACCGGCGTCAGAACGAGAGGCCCGCCACTCGTCAAACCCGCCGGCACGCCTCACACCAGGCACAAAACGCCGAATCTGCATCGTCCTGTTCCACCAGTATGGAGCTGGATGGCTGGACTGCAGGGTCCTGCTAGCTTTCCTTGCACGTGCGCCACCACCAGCCCAGCTGTTTCTTATCAGACGTTCTCCGAGAGAATGTCGTGGATAATAACTTAAAATACCAGCCAATTTATAAGAATGGCTATTGTATCCACTAGAAAGAGATTACCATCATCCCGGTTGTTCGTTTTAAACACGATACGCGAAATGTTTTCCCACAAACCCACTATTTCGTTTTAAACACGACAAACGTTATATATTGTATTCATCTATCCCAACATGTACACTTGCCCAATTGCAGGGAGTATTGACGTGGGTGTTTAAGGGTCCTCTCCATCGGGTCATACCGGATATGGAAGGCGGTTTCCCTTCGTGGGGATTGAACCCACGTTAATCCATGATATCCGATCTGAAGACGAGCAATGAAACCACTAGGCCACCCAGCCCCCTCGCAGGTCGCGCTCTACTGTCGGAGCTGCAGGCCAATATATGTACGTACATACCAGCGACCGTGCAGCAGCCGGTACTTTACAATAGTCCTGCAGCTATGCAAGTAGGAGAAAGTCAGGAGCACAGACGTCTGTGGGCGGGTTGCTGATAGAAAACGAAAACGACCACGACGGTCGACACGAGAAAAAGAAAGTCATCGTGACAACGTGTGCTTCCGCCGCTCCGAAATCGTTTCGGTCCTGGACGTGGCAGCTGAAGGTCTTTTTGCAATAACTGTCACGGGTTTTCTGCGTGCCAGCGGATGATATTTGGTTGATTTGTCAGTCGGTGCGAGTGGTCGACTCAGCAGAGCTGTGGACGTGGTTCAGCCCTGGGAACGTGACTGACTGAGAGCGGGGACAGCTCTGTGGCCGGCTAGGCGAGAGACGTGACTCCGCTGTCAACAGGCTTCACCGAACGGACAGGAATGCATGTGGTACACGCCTACCGAGAACGCGGCGTGTGCCCGCCGAGCGTGTGACACCACACTCTGTTCACGTTACACCGCCGTGCTCTTTATACGAGAGGAAAATGTCCGGTCCGCCTGCATGCACCGGCTACGCTGCAACGCACGCCGGAGACGGAAAAAAGCTAACGAGGGATATGTCGCCGAGGTGAACGACACAAATCCACCGCGGAAATGCCGTAATTACCTTTAATTGGCAAACAGCAAATGGGACACAACAGCATGTTTAAAAAAAACACACAATAAATACACCAAAGTAATCTTAGGATGATTTGCTTTCGTGGACGTGGGGACATGATAAACAGCGGGCAGGTAGGATGAGGCTTACACAGAGTTAAAGAAGCGCGCTCTGCCACGACCTTGGGGCTGACCCGGGCGAACCAAACAGGCGATCAGGCGCAGCGCTCTGCTGTTAGTGATGAATAGACTGAGTCTCGCTCGCCTGCGTTTAATAGGCTCGCCTGTGGGTGGAATGTGACAACAATACGAGTTGGTCCGGCACACATTAACATCCCCGATAAAGCCGAGACCCAGCAGCTGTTGCTCTGAAAACCAAGTGGGAGGCGGCAACCATGTAAGGACGAACAGTAAGAGACTCTGAGAGGCCGGGCGTTCAACGACCACTACACAATGCGGATGCTGCTGTGGGCGCTTCTGACCTACCGAAAGTCCGACTGGCACTCCTGCGACAAAATGCTGTCGCTCACCAGACACTGGCTATCAAATGTGGGAACGACTCAGACAGGTTGCATATAGCACTGTGAGTGCGGGCTGTTTCAAATGCGTGACAATGCGAGACATGTCGAAGCTAGAGATGCAGAAGCGCTGAAACTTCAAGACGTTATCAAGATGCTTCGAGTGCACCAACATTCGGAATTTTGTGAAGCACTCCCTGCGTTAGAACAAGAGCCCGGTCGGTGCATAACAACACTGTTTTGTTCCGAGTTGACCGGGCTAGCGTTTGTGGGGCTTGAAACGATCGGGCTGGACCCGCCGGCGCCCGGCAATGGTGACTAGGACCACCACAATCACAATCGGACGACTCACCTGCGTGGAAACCCATAGCTGTGGAAAGCTCACATCAGAGCAGCCACAGCGCAGCAGCAGACAGCTGCCTGCGTTTTAGCACCCAACACCGTGCGCGCGCACTCGAAACGGGTTATAAAGCTGCCAAACACACCGGGCCGCCTACATCACACACAGCGCCACGCACAGTAGTCGGTTCCCGAACAGCAGGCACGTGCAGCACGTCAATACCCTCTCCCCTTCACCCCTCTTCAAAACCAACTGCAGAGCCAGCAACGCAGTGGCGCTACGGCTGCCACCTAGCGGTCGAACGGAGAGTTACGCCATCGCCATCCAGCGAAAGCGAATCGAGGCCGAGCAGAGCGACCGGAGGCTGAGGCGCCACAAATGTACCGCCGCGGGCGGGTGCGGCTGCTGCTGCAGGCCAGACGCCGCCGCCGGCTGGTATACCTTGCGTAGCCCGATAGGGTTGGGGTCGGGTCTTTATCAATGGGAAATCGAGAGGCTCCGGGCCGGCCTGGACCTAAATGTGATGTGTGTTTGTGATCCGAGGTGTGCAAGGTCGAGAGAAGGGCTGTTTATCGACCCCATGGTCGTCAATTACCAACGCAACAAAAGTGATTGAAAAGGGGGTAATTATAGTTTGCCTTATGCTGCTGCTAACGGGTCCGTCTAAGCTCCAGTGCGAGAATCAACCTAAAGCGAACATCTCGAGACCGACAGCGTGTGACGCATTTCGAACAGGTGACGGTTGCGTCATGCCATGACGGCAGTTTTGATTCGTGATACTTGATGTCATTTTGTGACATTACAGAAAATTTTCCGCATACTCGTTCTCCAAGTTTCGGGACAGCTGGCTTTCCCACGCAGTGCGACGGCACTCGGTAGTATGGTCTGCTCTGATTTCGACACGCTTGCCAGACGATAGTACCGGCACTGGCCCAATGGCATGAACCAGAGGGATCAGACCACGGCACACCATTCACTCCCTATTCCCTCACTCAGCCTCTGAATCTCGTGACTCTCTCGAGTTCAGCCGGCCATTGATTTTCGGAAATAGTAACGATCAAATAGTGGACTTGGAATTACCTAAAACTATTACCAGTGCAGTAACATGCTGATAGTTACCAGGGGCGGGTCCAGGGGCATGATGGGGGTATGAAAAGAGCATGCATCCCCTTTAACCCGCGCCCCACCGGGGGTTCGGCGCCACCTTCGCCCCACCGAGGGGTCATCGATGGCCCCCTCTAACTCCGAAAATATGGGGATTAGCTCAAATCTGCAAAGTGCATTAGAAAGCTCGGGTGAATTCAGTAAGAAATTATTTCGCATGTTTAAGCGCTCAGGTCAATAGTTTGACCTCCAGAGGTCAAGTTAGGTCAATATCGGCTATTTTTACTCAAATATGCAATGCTTGAGCAAACTGGGCATAACTCTTATGCCATTAGAGCTATTGAGATCTGGTAAAGTAAATTGGATGGGAAAATGCCAGACCTTTTTCCGCAATGTGGAACGTAAAGACCTCCCGCCAGTGGCTTGACCTCCAGAGGTCACCTCGTGACCTAATATGACCTGAGGTCACGAGAGGTCATAAAGTGACCTTTGCGTATACCAAATGAAAGCCAATGACGAGACATACACGATGGTGTTAGATTCAGTACTCTAGCTTAATTAGGTCAAAAGTTATTTTCAAAATACTGTGTTTGACCCCTGGTGACCTTGGATGACCTTGCAGAGGTCAAAGGGAAAATATGACCCGTGGGATCCGTGAAAGGGTGTCCAAGAACGCTTTTATGAGCAAACAGAACATTTTCAATCGGTTTTGTGACTTTTAGATCATGAGACAGCTTTTCCCATGCTTTTTCAATGGGAGAAGTCACCTCGTGACCTGACCTCAGGCCTCGAAATAGAAAAATCCCGGATATACACCTTGTCGAACCTGGAGGGGTCATGAAGTGTAGGAAGTTTCAAATCAATCGACATCGAAATGTAGCTTTTATAGAGCTCTAAAGTTGAAGTGAGGTGACCTTGGTTGACCTCGTCTGGTGACCTGACCTTGGGTGACCCGGGGTAAAAAATTTCAGGGATGGTGGCAAAATGATGGGGTGAGAGGTAGAGCCCTCAATCGCGGTGCTGCGCCTCGTGGTTTTTCTGCTATTTTGGAAAAACCTTAGGGGGGCTATCGATGGCCCCGGTGGGGCGAGGGTTAAGTCCAAGAGGCGGTCCCCTTTGGGCGTTGGGCACCGGAGGAAATTTGAATACAATTTTAAAATGCGAAAACTGGGCATAAGAGACGCCTTAGAACTGACTTGAAAAGGTGAGCCTGGCGGAGGCACCCTGTTTTCCGGCGCCTTCCATTGCTTGCCACCCAACTGCCGGCCGCAGTATTCCGTTCCTTTCTTTGGATTCCCTCTCTAGACAGCTACACCCCTTTGATCAAATGCATTCTCTTAAATCCCTGGACTTCTGAAACAGTCACCCGCTATAAAAAGGAAGCAATAGCATCGGGAAGGCGCCCTCGGGATATGCCACCCCCTGAGGCTTCACCCGCCCCCTTACTGAAATCGCAGGTCGGTCACTACACGGAGGTGGGAGCGGGCAGGGAGGGGGTCCAGGGCTGAACCAGCGACCATCGCACAACGCTCCAAGTGACACACAGTACTTTGGTCAATACCCAAACAAATTTCCCCGCTGCTTGGTCCCGAGACAGCTTGAAGGATTTCAGATATAAGTTGCATACAACCCTTGTAAGGCCCCTGTTTTTGCAATGATAGGTTGGTAAATATACCTGGATAAAAACATCCCTCGAAGTTACAGACGAAACCAATAAAAAGGTATTTTCAACAATGAAGATGAATGTATGAGGAATACATCGCTTGTCATGCAAGCCATATTATCATCGACGATAAAAAGTGAGCAGCGCGATAGTCAGTACATTAGCGTCTGCCTGCAAGATAACTACCTCCCTTTAAAACTAGACTCCTTGTAATGTGGGCTCGTCGGTACCTTTCCCTCATGCTGCTGAGAATGGCCCCTGGAGTTTTCTCCATCTGACTAAGAGTAATACAAATAACCGGACGAAATACTAATGGTATGAGGGACCCACCCGCAGTCATCCCGGTGGACACATTTGCCCAGGTAGTCGGAATGTACGTACACTCAGCATTGGCACTGCACGGAGAACTGAAAAGGGAGGGAAAGGGCCGTGGCTCATGCGGTGGACAACGGCTGAAACTCACTTCCGTCTGATGTGGCAGAGAGAAAACCATTTCCCCAGAGAACTCTACTCAGTTCTCGATTATCGGGGTATTTTATAGGTTGAAAGGGTCGGGTCGCCCAACGGATTGGCTGCTTGCCTCCAGATTGGGATGACATAACGTGGGCTCAATCCCCACGGCGCACAACCACCTCCCGCGTTGCACCTTGCCCGGTGGAGGAGATCCTTACCCACCCACGCTTATAACTGGGCAAGTATGACCATTGTTTACATTGAGGCCTGTTGGGCCCTGACAAAAGACTATTTTTGGCCGATACCTCCCATCGGGTTGTCATCTGTTGTTAGTCTTAAATAAGGGTAACATTTAAAATGAAAAAATCCAAAACATTCATAAAATTTATCCACAATTTGCGTCCTGTCCACTTCCTTGAACAAAAGCCGTAGCGTTATCAAAACCGTATCGGCTGGATCCGTTTCTGTATTCGGCCTTTGCTCAAGATGTCCTCGGGAAGGTCGGTAAAACGAAACAGCACCGGGACGGGCAGTAGGTACAGCCTCTGGACAGGCTTCCTCGTATAGGAAACATATTCAGCTAACGCCCTCTCACAATCTCACATTAGAGAGATCGTTCAACAAAGTTCTTTCAAAACAGCTGCAGTGTATCTCCATGGGCTCTGTTCTACTACAGCTTGAGCTCAGACCGGATGAGAGGAGAATCCGTTCCTTTTCCTGTTATTCCACTGGATCTGAGCCTCGATACGCCCTATATTTATGTGGCGGGTATTTCACGTAGACTGATAAGCATCAAACTCAATGTTCGGGTTTCCCGTAAGCTTCGTCATCTTTCTGAAGAGTGCCAGACGGTATACAAAAGGGAGCGATTCCTGAACAGTGCACACTAGGCATTCGTTCACGGAGCTGCATTTCCCACCTTTTAAATAAAGGTAAGAAAAACAAAGCAGTACGAACACCAAAACTTAGCTAAAAAATGAAAAATGCCTGCCTTGCCTACAAGAGCGCTTACCAATACAGCACCTGTTCCCTTTAATTTGCAAAAGTTACGTTGCGAGCATTAGCTTCACGGCCTCAGTGGCGACACCTTTTCTTTAGTTAGAAGCTGTGATTGGTGCAACAGTCGCTAGAGCTGCTCTGCCGACCAGAGTGTGAACCCACGCAATAACGGGGAGGGGGGGGGGGTGCTGGCCTCTATTTTTCATTCGGAAATTTCCAGATTCAAGGCAAGATGGGGAAAATCGATAAACTTTTGAGTAGTAAGTGGCAAATAAGGAAGGAAACAAGGAACCAAGATCCAATGATTTTGTCTGCAAAGAAAGTTTATTGCTAGTAGGATATTGAAGATTGGCTGTCCTCCCCCATTTTGTCAATAGCGACGCTTATGATCTGATCCATTCAGCGCTTAATTACTGAAGCCCTGGCCTGAATCCGTTGGAGGCATTGTAAGTATATTTGCCTCATCAAATATGAGTAGGCGGTCCGTCCGGGGAACGGATCTTCACACGGTCTTTCTACTTAGGAAGTACTAACGAAAACATACCAGACACCACGTTCTGAGGCTGCTCTGCATCGTAAATGGCCAAGCACGAGGATCATCATCCATCCATTTGACCCTCAAAAACAATTACCACCACAATCCAGTGCCTTCACCTACAGTCAAATGGGCGCAGCCGGTCAGAGTTCACGATGCTCAGCAAATTAGACACCATAAACATCTGATGCCAAACTAAAGAAGCAGGCTTCTTACTGTGCGGGCTGCTGACCGCAGTAGGGTGTAGGATTCAGGACGCGAAGGTGCTCGATGGACCCGTGGTCTGAAACAATGAGGACATAAATGAGAACTGGCGGAAAAGGTCAGTAAATCAGACTTCTGCCTTCCTTTTGTCCGCGGTAAGGGACCTTAGTATAAATGTTGAAGGGAAAATATTGCAGTAGGGTCAGGCGACCCGGACCAGATGGCAAATATGAAATGAGAGACAAGCCGAACCGTTCTTTAGCCCATGTAAAAACATTGACGGCGAAAAACGATCAAAGCACAGCAGGTTTCAGGAAGGAAACTATTTTTGCTTAGTACTTTCGATAAATTGAAAGTATCGACAGGAATTCATTTATACGGCACCACCGAATGCACTTTAAAACCATTTACGACGAATCTGAGTCCTCCCTTTATAGCAAGTCCATGCGTTGAAATTCACCCTAGCCTGGAGACGTCCTCTGGCCATTTTCCGCATCGCCCTCCTGACACTGCTGTTCGTGGGCATCACAATCGCGGCGTAGAGGAGTCATAGTCATAGTCGTACCGGTACTAGACTGCTGGCCAGCACCGGAGCGGTCCCCGCAGTAGCGAGCGCCGGCCGACCGGCCAGTGCAGCACACTCTGCTCCTCTCACTCACTCACAGGGCACAGCATACAGAACAAGGCCTGTGCACTCTATTAGAAAACTACACCAAAAAATGTCACTGCGCAAAACCCCACATTGTCCCAAAACACCGAATTTCTACACGGTTGTAGTATATTTGACCATGGCATCTCATTTGGTGAACACTCAAGTACCGCACAGTGCGTGCCGCTACCAGCCAATGAGATGCATATGACGATGACAACACCACGCTCAGACGCTTCACAAACTGGAAGTGGTTTCTGCTTGAACGGAAACGTCAACTCTATCCTAGATAAATATTATTCCTCGCAAAAATGGGGCGACCATCACAAACACAGCGATGAGAGCCTTATCTACAAAATGAACCAGCCAAACTCGGTACATACCGTTCCTGGTATGGATGCTTGAACTCAGGAGTGTCTGCGCCGTTCAATAGCGGTACTTAGTTGAGTAGTCTTTGGGAGAGACTACGAGACCGCGTCCTTTCCGAGAGCCTCGGTACACCGTCTCGATAATGTCAATCATCTCCTGCTTGTCTTCCATCGGCCAGTTAATCTTGTTGTTGTTGCCGGTGCCGAGGTCAATCATAATGTGTTTGTTCCGGAAAAAGAACATCACTGTGCACGGATCGTACAGTTCGTACATCTTGTTAAAGTCCGGAACTTTAGTGATATCCACTAAATAAATAACTGCGAAGTTTTTCACCTTTTCGGCGATGTTGTATAAGGTTTCGTCCATCTTCATGCACTGAGGGATCCCAGTCGTGCCCGAACCTGATCACAACCACACGGTCTTCCTCGGAGAGAATCGCCTGATCCACCTGCAACAGCACCACACCAAATGACCATGCCTAGCTATATTATTTAGGGAGCCACAGAGTGTAGAAGCGGAGCGGATGTAAAAATCGGTGTCCGCTGGGGCTGGGAGGAGTTATCAGCTGTTTGTAACTGACCAGTGCAACATGCCTGGTGTAGCGAAGCTAAGGAACTATCAGAATTTGAATAAGGCCCGTCATGTTCCTTTAATGTATTTTGACATACATGGCAGACAGGAAAAAGCGAAATCACAACCACAAGAAATCCGCAAGAGTAGCTCTCACTGTAAAATTATCTGTTTCAGCTTATCAATTGAAATTTGTGCGCCACAATTGTGCTCTTCTGGTCTCGTTTGAAAATCCACCCTTATTTGAGAAGTGATCTAGGGAGGGTTGAGGCAAGCTTGGAGGAGCTTTGAGGACGTTTGAGGAGGTGCTAACAGGTGGCAGTGTGGTCCCTCCTGGTACAGGCGCTATGCTGTATGTCCCTGCTCTGTTTGTATTGTATACATGTAAATTATTTATACATTACAGCACTCACGAGATAAATGTATAATAGTCATAACTTTTGTCTTATTGCCTGGCAGATAGAAAACCTATGTGTCGGGTGGTAGGATTTGCATAGATGGTGCTGCTCCTGCAATACTAGGAGAGAGAACATAAGTGCAGAGCTTTTGGCACTGCATAGCTCACCTGCCAGCCATTGTGAAGATGTTGCAGCATGTACGACATGGCGTCTCTGACAGCCCTCTACCACATGCGGTGCACCTGTGCCCAACACACCTGTGAATGAAAGAACATCATTTACAGAGGGCACTATTAAGCCACAAAGTGCGTGAGTGTGAGTGTGACTGAGTGTGAGCGTATACATACATATATATATATATATATATATATATATATATATATATATATATATATATATATATATATATATATATATCAGGGTTGGCAGGTTTTTGCCACTGGGTGGTTTTTACCGGTAATTACCATGGTTAAAACCGGCTGGCATAAACTAGTTTTTGCCAGTTTTTGCCACATTTTTTAAGAATAAAGATAAGGTGTAAATTATTATTGACAATACAAAAAGTACGTCTTTTACGCCCTTATGCCTAAAAAAGATCTTCAAATTGACGTGACCATTCTACTACCTTTTGAACGGCGCACCGGCGTTGTTTGGCATCAAAGGAGTTCCTCATCGCTTAGCTGTCTTTCTCGACTTTTCGCTGGTAGGACCTAGCAAGAACTAAGAAATATTATTTAAATACATCTTGAAATCCTATGGCTTAGGTAAAAAATGGTTAAAGACTTATTTGGAGTTACTTTTCATTCTCATTACAATACCAAAAGTCTTTAACCTGATTCCTATAATATATGTATAATGTATCGGTAATGTATTTGTGCTCCCTCTATTTGAACGCTCCTTGCCACACAAGAAAAATAATCAGCACCAACCATTGAAACATACGAAACCACGTACGATACAGCATTAATTAGCACATTAATGCTTGAATGGGCCCAGCATACGTATATATAATCGTCTCAATGAAGCTTTAAGTAGTGACACCTAGCAGCAATAGAAGAGAATATTTAAGTCCTACGCTCATTGACGGAGGGCGGGTATCCGCCCCCTTGGGTTTTTCGGAGATAGCATGGAAACGGCGGTGCATAGCTTCGCCGTACTTGGTATACCCTTTTCTCATCATTTTTACAACTTCTATCAAATTCTTAAGGTCAGGTCATCCAAGGTCAGGTCACCAGTACAGGTCAAGTGACCTGACCTAAAAAAAGTTTAAGATAGCAAAAGTCAGAACAGGGTGAACTTATCGGATTGAAACTCATATCACATAATGGGCTCACCGAGTTCTTTCGATATCGATGACATAAGGTCAGGTACGAGCCATGACCTCTCCATTGGAAATAGATGGGAAAATTGTTTTAACTGAATAAATTAGTAACGGATGGAGATAGAGCGTTTATTTTAATTGCATTAGATTTTCCTTGTCTTCGCGGTTCTAATGGTGTGCATTTTATATAATTTGACCTTGATCTGACCTCAGGTCACGTCAAATCCTTGATTTGACCTAGCAAGGTCATATTTCATATCATTCGATTCGGCTTGCTGTGAGGATTCATACAGTTCAAATCGTTTTGCTCTATCTTTACTTGTTCAGATGTAATGACCGAAAACCTTCATTTACATGTTATCCCTATGACGACAAGTTTTGATCTCTAGTAACTTTAAATGTGAACTG
Organism: Lepas anatifera; assembly: GCA_034440635.1. NCBI lineage: Eukaryota > Metazoa > Arthropoda > Thecostraca > Lepadidae > Lepas > Lepas anatifera. The sequence continues at coordinate 109,247 of JAOTON010000978.1, read as the reverse complement.
ACAAAGAAGAGGTTCAAATATTTTCGATGGAGAAGTGGATGGGCTACCTAACACCGTATACCGTTTTTCGCTACCTAGCGTGGTTCTCGAGATCTTAGGGGGGCGGATACCCGCCAACCCCGTCAAAGCGAAGGTGGCTCAGACCCCCGTCAATGCGCGTGTTTAATATCTTAAACTACTAAGATACCTTTACTTAAAGGTGCGGTCAAGAGGGATTCCTTCACGCCCGAGTGACGTCACACAGGCGTGGAGGAATGCCTTCACCTTTGGGCCGTGTGTCACACTGCTGCTAATGGCACTGCCCGCTTACAAATTTGTGAGAATACACGGTAATCAAGTTAATCCCAAATGCAATAAATAAGCATTTCATCTTCGCTTCTTTGCCTCTTTTTGTTATAATTTGGATATGTTATCATTTAATTTTCCATGTTATATGCTACGAGGTGCGACGTCACATCCGGTGATCTGCGCTCAGCGCCTGCTGTTGGAAGGGGCTGATAAACTACGGCCCCAACAGCAAGCACGACGAGCCCAGGGAGCAGGCACAACATGTTGCTCGTATCAAGTTATGCATATATTAAATAACGGGTGCGAATCTAGAGATACTGAGCTTTGACTAAGGAAACTAGGTTGAAACTACATTTCCTCTTATTCCACCAGGCATGGGACACTTTTTTGGTAAAAAATCCTGATCTCAGTCAAAATGGGAGAATATCGGATGTTTTTACAACCAGCCCGTGCGGAAGGCAGCGAGGAGCCCATATTCGAAGAGCTTTTTATCCTAACGTGGTAAATTTCTCGCCCGCATGACGTTGAATTTGGCTGGCCCCCTCATTTTTGCTGGTGGCGACGCTCATATCATCAACTGTCATTTTCAAATTGCATAGAATTTTTCCTGAGAAGAATCTATTACAAAAAGCTTCTTTTTGCCTCTTACAGCTACTTGCTCCCGATCACGCTCAGCTCGAACATAATATTTTTAGATATGTGGGGAGCGCAAAAATACTAGGCACGCATGGTGCCGCCTGAACGGGGTCCTTTTAATAAGGTGTCTCCCGTTCGCGTGAAGAAAACTGCTGATCACCTGGCGCTCGTATGAAGAAAGTAAAATGATAGCTGCAACACAACAATTTGTAGGAAGACGCTACGGAAAGCACGTATTTACATTGAATCTTGTGATTTGATTTCTAAGCGTTCCCTCCGCAGTTAGAAACTTCAATTACCCACAAAAATTATTAAAAACCGCCCCATCGTGCCTCAGATCCACCTTCGCCCACTTCCAAATCCCAGGGCGCTGGGTGGGGAGCCACAACTGAACAGGTTGGATGATCTATTCAATTCTGTGTGTTATTTTTTACCTATTTTCCCCACACACTTTACAAGTGGTGCTTTTTCAGCCGAATTCAATAGCCCTGGTTTTTATGAACTCATCAAAAGTATGGAACTAAGAAAATTTTCGTGGAAAATTCATTCCTATACTGTAAATAGGTAAGAGATGCAAAATGTTTTTTTGTTTTCTGCATGACTCTCAAAATCTTACTTGAAAATTCCACTCGGCAGCTATATTTCCCAATATGAATTTTACACTCGGCATCGTGTCGCAAAACCAGTTTCTGACACACTGGTGGGGGAGGGGCGTTTAACACGCGCATTGACGGAGGTCTGAGCCACTTTTGCATTGACAGGGGGTACCCGCCGCCCTCCTAAGCTCTCAAAAACCACGCTAGATAGCGAAAAAGTAAACGGCGTTGGATAGTACGTCCAAGTCTCTACGGAAAAATTCAACCTTATTTCAGGTCACATTCTAGGTCACTAGAGGTCAAAACATGCCACCATAGAGATAACATGTAAATAAAGGTTTTCAGCCATTACATCTGAGTTGGTAAAGTTAGAGCAAAAAATGTAGGCCATTGGAATCCTCGCAGCAAGCCGAATCGAATGATTTGTAATATTACCTTACTAGGTCAAATTAGGTCAAATCAGGTCAAATCTAGAATTTGAACTGACCTGAGGTCAGGTCAAGGTGAAATTAGATTACATGCATATCATTTGAACTGCAAGGATGATACAAACCTAACGCCGTGATAATATAAACTATGTCACCATTTGTTACTAAGTTTTTTCTGTTTAAAACATTTTCCCCTGCATTTCCAATGAAGAGGTCATGGCTCGTACCTGACCTTAGGTCATCAATATCGAAAATACCGGAAAATATTTTAAAGAATATGGTGGGGCCATTATGTGATACGAGTTTCAATCGGATAAGTCTACATTGTTCTGAGTTCTGACTTATGCTATCTTAAACTTTTTTAGGCGAGGTCACCTGGCCCGTACTGGTGAGTTGAACTGAGATGACCTAACTTTGAAATTTTGAATAAGTTATAAAAATGATTAAGCACAAGGTATATAAAGTATGGCAGTGCTGCGCGCCGCCGTTTTTGTTATATCTCCGAAAACCCATGGGGGCGGGAACCTGCCCCCGTCACTGCGCGTGTTGAACACTCTCTCGAACTCGGCTCCTCGAAGAAGAAGCAAAAAAACGAAAAAAGCGCTGAATAGGCCACGAAAAATTATGAGGATACTATGTCAGTAACATTTTTTGCTCAGGTTAATACTTAGGTCATGATAAGTCAAGCAAGAGAAAGTTTTGAGAATACTTATTTTCTAATCTGGCGCCTGACTGGGTTAACTTGGAGACAATATTCGAACGTCATTCAATTCCTCTCATTACAGCAAACCGAGTGATACTACCTTTTCAATCAAAGAAGTCCTTTTAAGCCATAGGTACCTTCAGAAATAGAGCCATTTTTCGACTAACTTGCGTTTTCTACATGCATTTCAAATGGATATGCACGACAAGCATTTGACCTTTGATCTGCAGCATACAAAATATCGGAATTTTTCTAGCCTCCGGTGAGTCTATAATAAGTTTCAGATCAATAGATCCTGACTTGCAATTAAAAAAGATTATGAGGTGAGGTCATTTGACCTGGCCTGGTGACCTGACCTGAGATGACCCAAATATCATTTTCAGGGAAGTTGCGTATTTGGACAAAGATAAGTGATGCCAGGTAGGGCGGCACCTCGCATCGCTGTTTTCCGGCAACGTTGGAAAAACCTGAGAGGTGTTCAAACACCATCTCCCCACTAGGGCGAGAAAAGTACAGTGAAATTACTCACATTGTCGTAACTTAACCCAGCGAATGATTAGGAAATGATTTCATGGCCCTTGTCTGTATTTTGATTTTGGACTCCCCATGTCATAATATGAAATATGATAAGCACATAATACTTGGTTGGTGGTAGAGAGTCAACCAATTTTTCCCAATCCAGTATAGTTGGCAAGGAATTCTGACCAGATAATTCTCAATGATATGCCAACATTCCTAATTATCTCCCAGATTCGCATAATCAGCAGCATAAGGACTCGAAAGCAATCGACATGCCGCGTTAAGCAAGCAATTAAAGAGCCTTGGCTTCTTTAGAATTTAATTTTACAGCAGAAAAAGTAAAACGCTTTACTTGAACAGCAAACGTTATTAAATTATCGGTTTCTGAACACCAACTACCTGAGGAGAGTTCAAAGTGTACCATTCAGAAATGCCACTGTTCTGTTTGCTCAGTCAGCAAAATCGACGAACTGCTTACTTAAAAATGAGACGAATTATCAGCTTCCATTCATAATACTGGACAAAAATATATCAAAGGCTCAAAGCAGACGCATATTCAGACATTGGAACCTGAGTGCCTGTCAGTGAAGAAGAAGAAAGGTAGAATTTGGCAATGTTTGAAACCAGGCTGATTTTCTAATCTCACCTTTCCACGTTTTCGGTGACGTTCGTCTGGTACCTACAGATAATGATTTATCACTTTTGACATTTTCCAGAGTTTTGGAAGTAAGCTGGATATTCATATCATTCTGAACCATGATGCCTACAACCTGAGTAGCCTATGGGCTTGTTCCAGCGCCTCCTTAGAAAAAAGATGAGAGTAGCTTGGAGTAAGTCGGAGCAGGCGCAAAAACCTGTGTCCGCTGGACCGATTTCGGTGGAGATTGGATGAGATATCAGCTGATTGTGCCTGATCAGTGCCAATATGGCGGGCGTGGCGCAGCTAAGAAACTAATCAAATTTGATTAAGGCCTCTGATACTCATTTTATGTATTTTAGTGAAAGTGGAATACAGAAAAACAACATAATCAAAACCTTTAGCTGCCCACAAACGTCGTTTCTCACTGTAAAACAACTTATTTTAGTTTCTCAATTGAAATTTGTGCGCCACAATTGAGCTCCTCCAACAGCCTCTGAAAAACCACCTTTCGTTTGAGAGGAGGTTGGATTAGATTTCAGATGAGCTTTGGCGAGCTTGGAGGAAGTTCAAGGAGGCACTGAAGCGGGCGAGAGGAAATTGGAGAAGCTTTGAGGAGGCTGGAGCAGGTTTGAGGAGGTGCTGGAACAGGCCCTATAATAAGATGCTTAGAAGATGATGCCTAGAATCGATTACCTGTCTGAGTAGATGCCTAATATGAAATACCTGCTTACACAGCAGTCTTGACCAGAGACCAAGCCAATGCCATCATTTGCTTCACATTTACAACTGTTCTATGACCTTTAAATGTCTTTCTAGTCTATCATTGCCAGTTTAAAGGTTTTTGCCAGTTTTTGCCACTTTTTCCTGGTAAATATCAGTATTTACCAGTTTACGCCACTGGCTGGCATAAACCTAGTTTTTACTGGTATTTTGCCAACCCAGATACCAGTATCCATGCACAATGGGCCAATACAAATAAAGATAAGGATCATGATACAGCACCAGCAGTTTCCATGATACTTTAGATAGGACATAGATACAGCTCTAACAGATAGAAGTCTTCAACCTCAGTTTTAACTCCAACTGTTGCACTCCATTGACATCTCCATTCACTCCCTTCACTTTTCCTTCACCAAATATATAACTTTGCTTAAAGAATAACAAATTTGTTTAAGAAAAATTGTTTGATGAATAAATGTGTTTAATTTATTACAATTTTTATAACAAAGAAAGCTTTAGGCTGCGTTCTTTGAATTATTCCGAGGTGGAATTCCAGGGGTTGTGACGTCGTGATATTCCGCGGATTCCAGCTGGGAATGTTCTTGACTGAGGCCGGAATGCGGCGTAAATGGAGAGGTGCGACAGTCTTATTATTTATTTTGACTTGTGCATGCGCAAATCTTTCATTTACCTTCATTTAGCTGTTATTATAAGGTTCCGATTATCCTGCAAACACATATAATGGACCTTTCAAGCAGATAAATATTCAGAGTCCACGAACTTACTGTTACGAAATTCATGCATGGGCGCCGCCATCTTGAGCGGGACTGCTTTTTCTATTCCCACCGTTCCGTGCGGAATGGCAGGAATATTCCACGCGGAATCCCGGGAAAAGTTTCAAAGAACGGCTGTGACGTCACTGTCCCTGGAATTCCAGGCTGGAATATTTCAAAGAACGCATCCTTAACCTCAGCAGACTGATCTCCTTTACCTCTGCAGTGTTAGAAATGTGTTAACCATCACATTTCCATGTGCTGCCAGACCTGGCTGGATATAGACAGACAAAAAAAAATTGAAACTTGGTTTCCATTGCCAAAACTATCTGTACCATAAATACATCTCAATCTGTATCCATTGTGCGATCCTAATCTGCATTGTGCATGGAAACAGAGTAAAAGTGCTTGTCACAAAATTAGTATTTCAGGTAACACCCATTGATTACTTAGTAAGGCACCAGTGTGCAAAGTATGGCATTTTCTACGAGATCTCGTCAGGGCGAGTGCCATTGGAGACAGGAAATAATGGCTAAATGGTCATAAGGACACAGGAGGGGCCTTATAAAAAGTCCTCAACTAACTAATAAGAGAGGGTAGCATTGAATCGTGTGGGTAGGGATGGGTGCGTTTTTCTCCCTGGTATATGGTAAATTGGTGACATTTTTTGGTGGCTGGCGGTGCAATAATTTTAGATGGCTGGTGCAACTGGTCTGGCCTGCTGCCATAATTTGCAGACTGGGTAGGGCATGTATGCATGTTTTGGTCAAGGCAGAAGGGCAATAAATGCAGTGGGTACCCTACAAAAGGTATCTTGCCCTACAAACAGTGACCATGGCAATCATCCTCTGAACTCCAAAGTCAAAGTTGAAGTCCTATTAAAATTAGTGATAGAAAATGACCCGCAACGTACCTGCCGATAATGCCGAGAGGTAATATTTGTATTACTACCGTCTACCTTGACTACCCTGCTGTCTACGACCACTATACACACAACCTTAATAGATTTATGCCTCTGGAAGAAAATTAGAAATGAGAGAATAAGAAATGATGTGATTAATAAATCTTTATTGTGCAACAGCACACCGACCGAGGCCCTACATCAACAACAACACAAATAATAAAATGCTATGCGAGCCAGGGCCCTCTTGATTGTGCGTGGTGTGGCGCATGTGGCGCGCGTGATGCTTCCGCGGCTCGCCCGATATCTGGCAATACGTAGCCAAACAATAAAAACCTAAGACACTCTAATTTAAACCCATCATGAGCACCCCTCCATAACTACCCCAGAATAGCCGGTTCCGTACATTTCAATGAAAATGTATGTTCATTCAAACCATTCTGCAATACAGGGCAGATCAAATATTTACTCAGAAGGGGGAGACAGATTTTGGGCTTGGAGCCTCCTTTTAGGGCGGGGTACCGCAACTTCTTCGTGCATTAAGCGTGCATTGAGGATGTTATATGGGAACCTCTTCTATGAGCTTACATGTTGGGCATTCCCGGTTTTTCCTGTATAATCACGGAATTTCGCAATAGGTCATCAGCACGGCCCATATTTCAATTTAATACCCTGTTCAACCTTGAAGATAGACCTAAATCTTTTTTAAATTTGCAACAAAGTAGATCACAATGGCTCCATAAATCTCCGAATAGGCATTTTTCTAAATTTCATGGTTTCTGAGATCTTGGGGAGGATTTGAAGACCCCTCTACTTCGCCTTGACGCCAGATCCCTCTCCACTGCGCATGCTAGCACCATAGGTGGATCCAGGGGGAGAAGCAAAGGGGAGCACGTGCCCAACTCCCGATCGACCCCCGGCGCCCCTTGAAATGATCATGGCACGTCCCCCCCGAAAATTCGATGGTGCCCCCTGAAATTTCGCTTCCCACCCGCCCCTCCCTCCAGGATGCAGAAATAGGCGCCCACTGATAGGATTTTGCGCCCACCTGATAGGTTTTGCCGGTCAAAAGTGGCGCCCCCCATCCGGATGGCGCCCCCCGGGAAAGGGGCCCTCCGATCGGCAATCCAGGATCCACCTATGGCTAACATGCACACTAAAGAGGGCCTCGGGGCATTCACCCCATTTTTCCGAGGTGGCCAGAGAACCGTTCGTAGCCGAAAAACGATATCCGAAAGCATTTGAGGAATTTAACCCTCGCCCCACCGGGGCCATCGATGGCCCCCCTAAGGTTTTTCCGGGATAGCAGAAAACGACGAGGCGCAGCACCGCGGTTGAGGGCTCAACCTCTCACTGCATCATTTTCCCATCATCCCTGAAATTTTTACCCCGGGTCACCCAAGGTCAGGTCACCAGACCAGGTTAACCAAGGTCACCTCACTTCACCTTTAGAGCTCTGTAAGAGCTACATTTCAAAGTCGATCGATTTGAAACTTCCTACAGTTTATGGCCCCTCTAGGGTCTACAAGCTGTATATCCGGGATTTTTCGATTTCGTGCCCTGAGGTCAGGTCACGAGGCGACCTCTCCCATTGGAAAAGCATGGGGAAAAGCTATTTCATGATATAAAAGCCACAAAAATGATTGCAAATACTCAGACTGCTCCGAACAGCGTTTTTGGACACCCTTTCACGAATCCCAGGGGTCATATTTGCCCTTTGACTTTTCCAAGGTCATCCAAGGTCACCAGAGGTCAAAAACAGTATTTTGACAATAACTTTTGACCTAATTAAGCTAGAGCGGTGAAACAAACACCATCGTGTTTGTCTTGTCACTGGCTTTCATTTGATATACGGCAAGGTCACTTTTTAACCTTTCGTGACCTCAGGTCATATTAGGTCACGAGGTGACCTCTGGCGGTCAAACCACTGGCGGGAGGTCTTTACGTTCCACATAGCGGAAAAAGTACTGGCAATTTGCTATCAAATGTACTTTACCAGGCCTCAATAGCTCTAATGACATAAGAGTTATGCCCAGTTTGCTTAATCATTGCATATTTGAGTGAAAATAGCCGATCTTGACCTAATTTGACCTCTGGAGGTCAAACCATTGACCTGAGCACTAAAACATGCGAAGTAATTTCTTACTGAATTCACGCGAGCCTTCTATTGCACTTTGCAGATTTGCGCTAACGCCCATATTTTCGGAGTTAGAGGGGGGCCATCGATGGCCCCCGGTGGGGCGAAGGTGGCGCCGGACCCCCGGTGGGGCGCGGGTTAATTGGTGAACAAATTTCATAATTTGGTGGAATTTGTTTTGACTTATAGGCATTCAAAGAGAGCTCTACATTTCAGGTCAATGACATTAGATGACCTTGACCCCAGAATTTTAAGGAAATATTCTTTTCGACCTTCACTCTATGACCCTGGTCTGCCATTGGCATATTCCCGATATTTTCCTGTATGGAAATAGCATTGTCTAATAGTTGCCCTGCACGGAAATACAAATGTATTCAATGAAAATGTATTCTACTACTACTGCTACGGCAAGATCGGACCTTTAGGTACCACCTCGTCTGACCTTGAAGATACCTATTGACCGAGGTTAACCTGCACCCCACCGGAGGTCCGGCGCCACCTTCGCCCTAACGGGGACCATCGATGACCCCGCTCTAACTCATGACGTTTAAGTCAGCGCTCTAAGCTTGATTATGTCAAAAGTTAGTGTCAAAATACTGTTTCAACCCCTGATGACTTGTGATGACCTCAGATAGATGAAAGGGAAAATATCGCCCCTGGAATATATCAAAGGGTGACCAAGAATGTTTTTCTGAAACATCTGAGCATTTCCAATCATTTTTGTGTTTTTTAGTACATTAGACAGCTTTTCCCATGCTTTTCCAATGGCAGAGGTCACCTCGTGACGTAACCTCAGGTCACCAAATCGAAAAATCCCGGACGTACACTTTTTAGACCCTGGAGGGGTCATCAAGTGTAGACAGTTTCAAACCAATCGGCGTAGAAAAGTAGCTATGGTAGAGCTCAAAAGTTGAAGTGAAGTAACCTTGATTGACCTTGCCTGGTGCTCTGAGCTAGTGTGGTAAGGGGTAAACAGTTTCAGGCATGATGGGAAAATAGTTTGGTGAGAGGTAGAAACCTCAACCACGGTGCTGCACCTCTTTGCTTTTCAGTTATTCTAAAAAAAATTTAGGGTGTCATCGATGCCTCCGGTGGGGTGACGGTTAATGAAAATCGACTATGATGTAAATAATCATAGCCTCTATTGATCCCCCGGAAGGTGTTTTTCTAATCCTCTTAGTTTCCAATAGCTCAGGGGACTACCAGGCCCACCTCCAGTGCGCGTCAGTGCCACAACCCCTTCACTGCGGGTGTTAACCCTCGCCTCGGTGGGGGGTGTTTGAACATCTCCCCTAGGGGTTTTTTCCGGAATCACGACAAAACGGCTGCGCGAAGCGCCGCCGTAATTGGCACACCCTATCCTTGATTAATTCCGCAACTTGACTTAAATTTTTAAGTTTCGGTCATCTCAGGTCAGGTCACCAGTGCAGGTTAAGTGACCTCACCTTCAAAAATGTTTAAGATGGCATAAGTAAAAAATGGATGAGTTTATCGGATTGAAACTTATACCATATAATGGGTGCACCGCGTGCTACAAAACTTATTCCGGGAATTTTCAAATCGATGACCTAAGGTCAAGTACGAACCATGACCTCTTCATTGGAAATATATGGGAAAACAACAATTGGAATTTATTTGTGTAGATACAGCTGAGAACACCTTCATATTCTCCAAATCGTAGTATCCCGGGCCCATTTCCAAATTCATGTTGCAATTTTTTACGTGTGACCTCTAAGAGGTCATCTTGGTTACTTAAGCAGTTTTCAGACTTAGGTCAATAACTTTGCATGAAATGATGACACAGCTTTCATTTTGATATCATTGCATTCGGATTGCTATTGCGAGTCGACTGATATGCATATTGGCTATACTAGTTTGAAAAGTGGCCTTTGCCTGGCCTGAGGTCAGATCATTTTTTGTGTGTTGACCTTTTATGGTCATTTTTGTACATCATTTGTTTCGCCGTAACGAGAGGAAGCGAATGGTGCCTAAAAATGGTTATAACTCAACTCTGTCAGACGCTAGAGCCCAAAAACTCCACTCAAAATGCCACTTTCTTTGACCTGTCATGACCTCAATTTTGACCTGAGCTAAGAAGTGACTAATGTATTTCGTCATGGATTTGTATGAGCTATCTACCAGCGTTCACGTTTCTTCGCTATCCCGCATAGGGACTGAGTTCAAGGGGGGGTGTTCAAACACCCAGTATATCCATTATCTATCCAGTAGGTATATCTGTCCAGTTTATCTACTATCAGTCCAGTATAAGTACCTACTCCAAAAGAAGTGCTTAAAAAACCGAACGTCCGCAAATAGTTACACACACTATATATTTAGAAACCGTCTAAATTCTGTCCTAAAACAAGCACAGGCTAGATACTATAGAAACATTATACAGTAGCGAAAAGATAACCCTAGAAAACTTTGGAAAACTATCAATGAAATAATACATAGAAACAGAAAAATGTGGCATCACTTCCAGGATCGTTTCAACTCTGTGTCAAGGAATCAAACGACACCCAGCAGGGGGTGCAGCCAGGATTTCGCTCAGGGGGGGCAGCCAAAAAGGGTCCCTGAAATTCCACCAAAAGGACCCCAAAAATGTCGGCAAGCAAAAAAACCTTCAGCGCGGTTTTGGCGTCAATTATCCTAAATAAAGTCGCTTTAAACCAGAGCGCCCCTAAGATATCACCATAAAAAGTCATTTGTGTGCCTACCAAATTGCTTTAGAGCCAATCGTGCTCGGAAAGCGAAAAAGGCCGCAAGTATTTCTCGTTCTTCGGAAAAACTTCTTTCAAAGATATATACCTAGATTTCGGGTTGTTACACTAAGGAGCATAATTATGCGTAGAAGTTGGTCATCAACCTATCTCCTCAAATCCGGATTCATAATAAAGCAAAAGCACAAACATTATTTTGAAATTTGGTGAAATCTGAAATTCCAGGTCTCAGTTCACATTCTGCAATTTTTGCCAAAATTTTAAGGTTGGGTCATCTCAGGTCATTTCACCAGTACCTACAGGTCAATTGACCTCACCTCTAAAAAGGCTTAACCCTATTTCCGTCAGGCTCCCGGCTACCCCTATTTCCGGCAGGGGGGGCAATATCGCCCCCCTAAGATCTCGTAATCTAACCGGCCGATTTTGAAAATTCAAAGTGCCATAGATTCCTCTGCTGCTAAACTTTATTTTTAAAAAGAAAATTTCAAAATCTTTATTTTTTAGGAGAAGGTCGTGCAAAATATACAATTTTTGTGTATTTTTTTAGATTTTCCATAACCCTTGTCTCTGTTGTACGATTTTCACAAAACTAGTTCAGATTTACAAATAATTGACCCAAAATTTTCATATACTCGAGCTACGCAAAAATTCGAAATTCAATGGCAGTTCCAGGACCAGGACTATGAGGGGAAATATATACAACCTAAAAAGTTTTTGTTACGCGGATTAGAAGCCGTCATATACTGCTTGGCATCTTTGACACATAAATAAATGAGAAAAAAGTGAAAACCTCATCAGGGGCGGATGCAGTAAGGTAAAACAGTGGGGTAAAATACATACCAACAATATGCGAATGGTATGCATGAGTATATTAGTCCCTCGACTAGTTGAAATTTAATTTCTGATAATTTTTGCCCTCCCATGGCAGCTCTGGGAAAGGGGTGACATAGGCGGATCAAGGACTCGTCGTGGGGGGGGGTGGGGGTGATTGGAAACACATTTTCAATATACAACGATATTGAGTCGCGGCGGTGATACTGGCTGGGAATATACATTTTGAAAATGTGTAGTGACTGGACACGCCTCTGGTAATCTAGAATTGGGTTATAACAATTTTGAATTTTCATATACCCAATTGTATTCGCCCTGGCACGGCTGTAAGCAGACTTTTCACTTACTAACGTTTAGTCCTTCTTGATAACATTCCCCCCATTTTGAACTGCTGTAACCGCCCCTGATGAATACAAATAGTGACAATTGTGAATGCACTATCATCTCACATAAAAAATGATATAATAAAACCATATAACTGGTATCAGGATCAGCAGAGACGGCTTCCTTTTACAAAAAACCCCATCGCATACGATAATACTTGGTTTGTGGATAGAACCTCCCCAAAAACCCAGCCATAGCTCCGCCCCTGGTAAATATATAATCTTGAAAATTTCAGAAAACCTGCCTGTACTAGTTTTAGGAAAAGTCAGGAAGTTTCAAAGTTCTATCGCAAGCCGTTTCGGAGATATTCTCGAAAAACCTGAAGGGGGGCGGGCAATATTAGCCCCCTGCCGGAAATAGGGTTAAGGTGGCATAAGTATGAAAAGGGTGAGTCTATCCAATCGAAACATAGGGGAAAGTGGGGGTCACGGACACCGTAACGAAGTGTGAGTTTTCGATGACTTAATGAGTTTGTTTCGTTCCTATTTTTGCTGTAGAGATACCTCAGACATTTATCTTCCACTGTGCAAGCAGCTATGTTTCTGCCATTATCATATCAAAATTTGCATAGAATATAGAAAAAATAGCAAAATTCCATTTCGCCCCACTTAGTGGGGTAACATGGCTACCCCATGGAAAAGATGGACAAGATGTACAAAGTGATTGAACCAGGCCTTGAACATTTCCATCTGCATTCATTCACCCACTAGGGGACTGTCGTCCGCCACGGGAAAGAGGGCATTTTCTTACTTTTTCCGTCAAAGGGTCAAAGGGGTCATGCCTTTTCTTATTTTTTTATGACGGAGGATTAAAGTATCAAGGGCTGTCGTGGAACTGTACATAGGTTGATCCAGGATCGCCGATCAGGGGTGGGGCACCCTGTCGGGGGGGGCGCCATCCGGGCCAGGGGGCGGGCGTGCACCCAAGGGGAGATGCGGGCCCGGCCGTCCCAAACGCTTTGGCTCCAAAGTGCCGGCCCCATCCATGTGAGGCGCCGAAGGCGCCCATCGAGGGGAAGGATGAGCCTTCACCTGACTTGATAATTATTGGGGCTTATCGACGCACCAACTGCTAGGGTCATATGGCGTCGCCAACTCTTCCCCTGTTGGAAGGGTTTCTCGGGAGCCAGCTTGCTCGTTGTTCAGGGAAGCTGCCGGACCTTGAACCCGGGTCGGCTGCGTGGAAGCCAGCAACGCTGACCACTCCACTACCGCGCCCCTTCACCTGACTTTTAGAGGCAGTGCCACGCTGACTGCCGTCCCTGCACCCAACATGCCGCCCCTCTACACTGACTGCTGCCCCTGCACCCAACACACCGCTCCCTAAAACAATTTACTATAGGTCTATAGAACAAACAATTCACCGCTTTCACCCCCCCAGGATGCGAAAATTGGCCGCCCTTTGGGTGAACAAGTGCGCCCCCTGAGGCAAAATGCCACCCCCGCACCGGCCTGCTGTCCCCTCTCGTCAGCCCCCCAAATACAAATCCTGGGTGCGTGCCTGCCAGGGGTGCACTTTGGGAACGCAAAACCGATCAGGTGGGCGCCAAATCCTCTCGCAGGGCTAAGAGTGCCCCTCCCCGCTCCTGAGGGAAGGGCTTGGAAGCGATACTTTATGAGGCCCATTAATCTCTCAGGGGGGCACCGTGGCCATTTCAGGGTGCGCTCCGGGTCGAGGGTTACACCTGACCCTGGATGACTCCCAAATTTAATTATATGTTTTCCAGCATTTCGGGCCCTATGTCTCCACCCCCCTTAACCACCAGCCAAATCCGCCTCCGCTCAGGTGTATCGCTGGACCCTAAAACCCTTGATAAATGTACATATTTAAGCTTATATTATATAAGATTAAATATGCTGTTGTGCGGGGTAACATGGACACCATGTCCATCTTGTCCCACACGTGGTGTCCGTCTTACCCCACTTTGCTCTTCCTAAACAAACTTTGACATGAATCGGACGCCATTGTGATTACACAGTCAGCGCCTGCGGTGAACAAAATGTAACATCTTAAAGAGCCATATTACGTAATACCAACAAAGTATCACTAGAAACATCCCTGCAAATGCCTTAAGAATTCGATTGTGAAAATAACACATGAGTTGCAGTTTTTACTTTTTTGAAAATTGTATAAAACCTAGAGAGCTCACCGGACCCAACGTTGCTCTGCGACCGACGTGCGCTAAAAGGAAGCGTATTACATGCTTTTGCCGGTCGTGGCGCTGTCAGCTCGTCCCAAACAGGGGGTGTCCATCTTACCCACGGTGTCCATGACCCCCGCTTTCCCCTATCCATATAGTGAACCCATCGAGGTTTACGAAATATATTTCGGGATTTTTCATATAGATGACATAGTGCGAGGCACAGATCATGACCTCTCCATTTAGAATGCATAGGAAAAGCGGAAATTGACCGAAAAAATTGCCCTATTTCTGTAGATACCGCTTGGAACACCTTCGTATTCTCCATAGTGGTAAAAAAACCAAGCGGTAAAATCATGGTATCCTAAGGCCTTTTATTGGTTCATGTTGCAAGTTTGAACTTGTGGCCTATGAGAGGCCATCTGGGGCTACTTAAGCAGGTTTTCAGACTTGGGTCAAAAACTTTGCAGGACGTCACGATGAAGCTAATGTTTTGATACCATTACGTTGGATTGCTATTTTAAAGCGACTGATATGCATTTTGACTATTGAATAACACTGATTGACAGGTATTCACATTTCAACATCTGCTGTGTTGGTTGAAATGTGAATATTGACTATGCTAGGCTAGATGGTGACCTTGACCTGACCTTAGGGCGGGCCATTTTTATGTTCTGACCTAGTATAGTTATATTCTACATCATTTGTCTGGCAGTTACGAGGTGCATAAACGAAATGGTGCTTAAAAATGATTATAGCTGAACTCTATCAGACGCCAGAACCCAGAAACTCTTACCTAACAGGTTCACATTCTTGACCTGTCAAGACATCAATATCGACCTGACCCAAAAAAGTGACCAAAGCAGTTTTGGCATGGATGTTTTATGGACCGTCTACCTGCGATCGCTTTTTTCGCTATCCTGCATGGGAGCCATGTTCGAGGGGGACCCAAAATTGATCGCTTTTGAAGGGTTCTCGGGAGCCAGCATGCCAGTTCAGGGAAGCCGCCAGGCCTTAAACCCGGGCCGGCTGAATGGAAATCAGCTACGCTGACCACTCCACTACCGCGCCCATGGTTATGCAACGCGTTTTACCTACAGCGGCAGCACATCGCTCGAAGCCCTCGCTCACGGCACTTTTCCCCTTAGCGACCTGGACCTGAGTTGAAAGGTTCTCGGGCATCGGCAGATATCTGACAGCCTTGTGTTTGACCTGTATGGAGCGGTAGTACACTATCGCAGCCCCCAGATCAGCCACTACACTGAATTCTGCTGGAACCAGTCGGAGACTGGTTGGTGCCAGATTAACGATGCCTGTGTCAAGGAGGTTTTCTTTCAATTTTTCAATGGCAGAATGTGGCGTTAAATAAATTAAAATTTCGCAATACATTAATGAGACTAAGGTATGGAATAATATAGATTGGTAATAAACAATTTTTCTACGAGCTTTTTTCACCTTCAAAGCGGTTCCTTTCGAACAAAAAAACGCTTAAAATGGTATTTAGTGGCGGACAAAGGAAGCTCAGCTGACCATTATGGAAACAGCTGGTCAGAGAGGGAGAGGGAGAGAGAGAGAGAGAGAGAGAGAGAGAGAGAGAGATTAAGAGAGAGAGAGAGAGAGAGAGAGAGAGAGAGAGAGAGAGAGAGAGAGAGAGAGAGAGAGATAGAGAGAGAGCTCTGCTGGTCCCAGAGAGTATAATGGTCACAAAGTGTTCTGCTGGTATCTGCGGGCCCTCTGTAACTAGTTACAGAGAACCATGCTAGATGCAGAGGGCCACCAGGACGCTTTGACTCTATCTAAGAATTGTCCAGCTGACTAAAAAGGACCCTCCCATTGATAGCGAGGTATACGATCAATTTTGGGTCCGACTGTTTTCAAAGAGTCCTTTAGAGACATATGCTTCTTCTGATAGTCCCGGTAGGCCCTGCTGGCTACAAAGGGAGGTGAGTTGAGTATAACCACGGCGGCCGGTGGGCCTCGGAGCCACCTTCGTCCTGGTGGGGGTTTCAAACGCCCCCTCGAACATGGCTCCCATGTGGGATAGCGAAAAAACGATTGCAGGTAGATGGCTCATAAAAAAATCCATGCCAAAACTGCTTTGGTCACTTTTTTTGGGTCAGGTCGATATTGAGGTCTTGACAGGTCAAGAAGGTAAACCTGTTAGGGAAGAGTTTCTGGGTTCTGGCATCTGATAGAGTTCAATTATAATCATTTTTAAGCACCATTTCGTTTATGCACCTCGTAACTGCCAGTCAAATGATGTAGAATATAACTACACTAGGTCAAAACATAAAAATGGCCCGACCTAAGGTCCGGTCAAGGTCACCATCTAGCCTAGCATAGTCAATATTCACATTTCAACCAACACAGCAGATGTTGAAATGTGAATACCTGCCAATCACTGTTATGCATTAGTCAATATGCATATCAGTTGCTTTAAAATAGTAATCCAACGAAATGGTATCAAAATATTATCTTTATCGTGATGTCCTGCAAAATTGTTGACCCAAGTCTGAAAACCTGCTTAAGTGGCCACAGATGACCTCTCATAGGCCACAAGTTCAAACTTGCAACATGAACCACAAAAGGGCCTAGGATACCATGATTTGGAGAATACGAAGGTGTTCCAAGCGGTATCTACAGAAATAGAGCAATTTTTAGGTCAATTTCCGCTTTTCCTATGCATTCTAAATGGAGAGGTCATGATCTGTGCCTGGCCCTGTCATCTATATGGAGTGGACCTCAGCGAATTTAGCGACGGTTCATAGTTTTGTGACCGACCAGAGTTCTTGAAGTTGTCCGCCTCCCAAAACGGAGGTTAAGGCTTTTTTGCTCTCCGAAATATTATATATATATATATATATATATATATATATATATATATATATATATACCGGGTGACCCAAAAAACATCTCGGACTTTGGCTCTCTCTATCTTTTTTATCTGACGAAGAAGGCATACTAATTTCGGTATCAGACAATGCTACTCATTTTCAAATGTGTGTATTATTGTATTAGTTCCGAACACTTCCACACATACGGTGGCTTTTCAAGCGTCGTCGTAATGGACGTGAAGTGATGAGGACTATGAAAGGAGATGGTAAGGATTAGGATGGATGAGGGTGAAGGAAGGTGGGATACTACCTGGAGGGGTCGCTGCTGCCCAAGGCGCATGCGCTCGCTGCCTCCAGATAGTTTAAGGATAAGGAGGAGGATAAGGATAGGATTGTTGTTCCACACACGCACACACACATAAAATGAAAACACACAAATAAACTGAAGAAGATGAAGATGAAATCGGCGGTGTTCGGCATCGTATTCGTTTTGATTTTGTAGACGTCACTGTCTGTTTCCAGTTCAGCATTTTATTTTGTTGAACTTCATCTTCGTACTTGTAATGACTCCGCATCCCGGGTTCCTTTCTTAAATAGTTTCGGTCAATTCCAACTTGTATTCAAATCATGTAGGAAAATTGATCCCACTGCCCTTCGCTATGCTGCTGTCATCGATTTCCATGTTTCCTATTCGAAATTTCTGTCACTTACTCCTGGATTTGTAATGACTTGTATTAGTCATGATAATTATCGAGTTGTAATGAGGCAATTCTTGCACTTGTATTTTGCAGTCTATGCAGTAACCATGCAGACCTTACAACTTCTTCTCATGCCCGTTATATATGTATTTGGTTTATTTGACAACCATCCAAATTAGGAGTAACTCTGACTAAGGATTGTCACGCGCCTTGGACGAAAAATCAAGTAGCTTCAGACGAACTTGCCTGCTGCGAAAAATTTCAAGATTTCGAAATCGTCACAAAATGTCGAATCTTTTTTGTATTCATTTGTCACAAAGTGTTGCTTGCACCATTATGCGATTATTGCGATGTTATAAGAAATAGATAAATCTTTCGATTGCATATACTCATGACCAATAAAAGCTCAATGCTGCTGAAAAAAACACTACTTCTTAGGAGCGTCAGAAACACGTCCAACCCCTTTAAAAGACAATAACTCAATTGAATTTGGAATTGAGTATGGAATTTGAGATAAATTTACTGATCCGTTTGTTTATTTGTTTATTATTGTTTATCAAACATGATCACCAACAGGCTGATGCCCACTAACAGGTGAAGTCAGGTATGAAAACTCTCTCACCAAAAACTAACACATACACATAAACATGTCCGAAACATCCTAGTGCTTAAAACATGCAAATGAGTAAAATGGGTGCTGTAAAAATAAAGTTATTAAAATAGTTTGAGCTCATTCCCTCTTCATATATTTGGTGCACATATACCTTGGTGACCTCACACTCTTAGGTCCCTTATAGACTCCACAACGCGAGCTCTAAAAATGCTATAGGTATCAACAAAAAAATCGGAGTTGATCATGGTCAAAAACCTATTAGCAGATTTTGGTATCCGGCACAGAAACCCCGAGGCAACCGTGTTTACACAGCCGCGTGGCTCGGCGAAAAGTCGCAGGTTGCGGGTCGAGCGGGGTGGAACATGAAGGCCAAAACAATTCAGAAGAGTTTGAGAGAAAATTTTTGAGAAAAATATTGCTTTCAGAAACAGAAGATCGTGTTGAACTCTCCTTGCAGCAAGAGACTGGACGCCGAAATGCCGAAGAAGTGAATGGTAATTCAAAGTGCCGCAAGACTGAGAAGTATGAGAATTTAGCCACATCAAGAATTTGTGTTGTACCCGCTCGACCCGTTCGGCATGGGATTTGGCTACACCAGCCCAGACTACACTACCGTACTCCAAAACAGACCGAACGTTCGCGTTATATGTTGTGAGCAGTGTTTTAGTATTGAAATTTGTTGAGCGCAGGCCGGTCTGAAAAGATCGAATTAGCAGTCCTAGTGATTTGTTGGCCTGTCGTGTTATGCCAGAAACGTGGGATGAGAAATTCAGTTTTGAGTCAATGATTATTCCTAAGTCACGGATTTCTTCAACAGACTCTAGGCGAGTGTTTCCGATGTAGTACGTTGTCTGGACCGGTGTCCGCCTGAGGGTCAACGTAATGTTTTTGCATTTGGATGGGTTAAGTTTTAGACCCCATCTGACGGACCACTGATGCAGGTGGCTCAGGTCCCTCTGCAGCAAGAGTCCGTCAGATGGCTGCTTGATTGTTCGAAAAATTTTGGCATCATCTGCATAAAGGAGACAACTAGACTCAATTTCAGCCGGAAGATCGTTGATGAAGAGTGCGAACAAGTGAGGAGCATTTAGAGAGCCTTCAGGCACCCCTGAGCTGACGTTTTTCCACTCTGAGGTTTTTCCATTAAGAACGACCCTCTGGCGGCGGTCGGAGAGATACGAGATAAACCAATTTAGGGCTGAATCTTTCAAATGATAGGAATTTCGGAGTTTGTAGATCAGGAGTTTGTGATTGACACTTTGAAAAGCGGCCGAGAAATCTGTGTAAATAGCATCCGTCTGGTATCCCTCCGAAATGGCCTTCCACGCCGAATCAAGAAAAACAGACAGATTGCTGACGCACGACCTGCGAGGAACGAATCCATGTTGTTCAAGACAAAGAGCTGGGGAGACATGCCGAAATAGTTGATCGTAAGCAATTCGCTCCAAAATTTTCGCAAACAGGGAAAGAATACTAACGGATCTGTAATTAGAGGGGTCCTTTCTGTCACCTTTTTTGAATATTGGAATGATGTTGGCCATTTTTCATTGCGAGGGAAACATTCCTGAATCGAATGATTTGAAGACAATCTTATAAAGCGGCACCACCAGCTTCTCACGACATTCTAATATTATTCTAGCACTGATGTTGTCACTTCCACAAGCTTTGTTAGGGCAGATCGAATTTAGCGCAGACCTAACGGACTGTTCCGTCACAAAGAATCGTGAGAGATTGTCAAGAGGGTAATCGGGAGCAGTCGGAAAATTTGTGACGGCGGGATCTGTAAATTTGTTGGCAAAGGTTTCATTTAGGGGGCCGGCTTTCTCGGTGTCGTCAGAAACTAATGAGCCATCAAATTTGGTGAGAACGCTGGAAACGGGAGGTTTTTTCTTTGAGCATTTGACAAATGACCAATATCTTTTAGGGTTTGTTTTCAGATCATCTGTGAGTTTTTGGAGATATTCATTATACTTAACGTTTGCTAGGTTTTTGAATTGGTTCCGTTTCAGGAAGAAAGTGGAATTCGTTTCCTCGCAGGGGTTACGCCGCATCCGTCTGAACGCTGCTTCTTTCAACCGAAGGGCTGTCCGCACAGCACGGTCAAACCAAGGGGGGCATCTGCGCCGGATAGTCACAGTGGGTATGTGGTCTGCAATGGCGTATTCAAGTAAGGCGTAAAACATATCCACCGCTTCATCTACATCGACGTCGTCAATCAGACCCCAGTTAACAAGTGACAAACTCCGACGGAGGCCAGGGAAGTCGGCCTCTTTATAGTTAAAAACAGAACGACGCGTTACAAGCGGGGGACGCTCAATGGGCACCATAAAATAACCTAAAATCTCACAGTGGTCACTATCCAAGTATCCATCACATACATCTGTGCGAGAACAACGCAAAAACCTAGAAAACATAAGATCAAGTGTGTTGCAGCCACGGGTCGGCCTCGAAATACACTGTTTGAGGCCGATAAGCTCACAGTCATCTAAAAACGTTGAGGCACGCGCCACCTGTCTCGCCATTCTGGGAACCACACCGTCATCAGTTGCAAGCCATGTCACCTCCGGAAGATCCGTTGTGGTTTTACAGCCATATCTTTTAAAGCAGTCAAAATGCACCTTTTCCTGGGCTAGTTTATTAACACTCGTGCACAATGGTATGTACCTCCCTCTGCGCGAACCACTTAATGCTCAAGTTAACGGCCTGGCCATGGGTTCTCCTCTGAGCCCCGTGGCTGCTTGGAGTTCATGGAAATACTCGAAGAGCAACACTTCGAAGGGATTATGGCACCTGACACAGTATGGCTAAGATATATAGGTAGACGACATTTTTGTTCTAGTGCCAAAGGAAATGAATTTGAAAGACAAACTGGTTCAGATGAACAAAGTAGAACCTTCCATCCAGCTTACGATCGAAACTGAGCAAGACAACAGAATACCTTTTTCTGGACGTAGAGATTCTGAGGACTGACGATGGAGTGAAATACAAAGTATACAGAAAGCCAACCAACTCCGAGGATTGCATACATTATTTTTCTGCCCATAGTGATCGAGTAAAATCCGGGGTAATCATTGGGGTTTTCTTCCGTGCACTCCGTGTGTGCAGCAACGAATACCTCGAAGAGGAGATCAATCACATTTTCTCGTCGTCTCTAAAACTAAAATACCCTAAAGCATTTTTGTGAGATGTATTATGAAGGCAAAAAGATTATAAACTGGAGAAAAACAAGAGCAACGCCTCAGAGAACTATTGTAGGACCGAAAACATCTCAACACGGAACACTAGAAATTACACTTAACAAGCAGATATTAGGTTTATTGCAAACACAAGCTTGAAAATAGGAGACCTCATCAAAAAGAAGAAAGATTCGAAAAAAACAATGAAAACACCATCGTCTACAAAATTCGATGTCAAAACTGCACAAGATTCTACTACGGGGAGACGTATCGCGGCCTGCAAAAACGAATTTACGAACACAAATTAGACCTGAGAAACCATAAAACTGCGAGTTCATTTGTAATACACTCCGAACAATTTGAGCTTACCTTACTGGAAAAATGCTGAAATCCTAAACAGATGTCTATAAAAAAACAGCAGAAAGTTTTTGGAGTCGGTCCTAATTGAACAAAATGAAAATATAAATTCCAAAAGAGGGGACTTCGCAATATCAAAAATATTGGCAAACATTATTCACGTCTAGTCTCACGTGAGTTCCCAGAAACCTGCATTCGTCGACAGCCAGTTCTACTCTTCAAACATACACTGAAGAAGAGTCGAAACGTGTCCATATGTTTGATTTATAATATATTTAATATCCAATTTGTCAGTGTGTACCTTTACATTTATCGTTAACCTGTCAAATGGCTCTTCAACAATAATTATAATAATTTCTAGAGTTCATAACAGGGCACCATCATCTCCTCTTTTGCTGAGTACAGACTACTGAAATTTCATAATATTATCAAACAGATGAAATTATTGATATTGCATAAGTTCCTCAACAATCAATCTCCTACAAGCTATGCAAGGTACTTCCAATGACACCAATCAATAAGAAAATATAGGGAAGTAATTCACTTCAATGAACCGCTAGCTACTACCGTATATAGAACATTTGTTTTTCCATTACCTGCACCAAAACTTGGAGTCATATCATGGTCCAGAGAATACCTATGATTGAGGACATCTCTAGATCAAAATTAATGTTTAAGACTGTTGTCAAGAATATATTTGTCAGTCAATACCAACTCACAACGAGAACCAAGCTATGGCATAATCGTTTATATACTAACGATCTCATCTCTGTCACTCATCTGTTAATTGGCGACAGGGAACGAAGACAGGGTCATTACCCTGGCCAGGGTATCATTTATGATACCCACAAACTCATACGTCTACGAACTCGCAAAACTGTTTCTTGTGTGGCAGCACATGGTGGTGACTGCGTGCATGACTCACTAACATATCAGTGCTCCGATTACCGTCAACGTTTCCCCGTTTTCTGTTCATTTTCCCATCGTAGTCAGACTTTTCATGCTTAGGTGGAATATAAACATATTTTTATGGTGACGACGTCGGGAAACGGCCATGGCCTGGTACAAGGCGAGAGGCCTGGTAAGACAGTGCAGGGTTTTCCGTCAGAGGAGGGATGTATGTTTGCCTTACAGTCGTTCAATCTCGATTCCATCAATAAATGAGAGAGCTGAATATGTGTTTCTTTTGGGTATCATGGTATCATATATGACACCCTGGCAACGAGAGGGTTATATCATGCCCAGGTATACATTTTTGCTACTGGACAACCCGCAGCACAACGCGAAAGCTCTACAAGGTTCTGGACATCGTCAACGAGGGCGAGGAGCTGAGCGACAGCATCTATCTGATACCACCCTACCAGTGGCGGATCCAGGACCTCTTTTCGGGGGGAGGGGCGGGCTGAGGGCTCGAACCCCATCCACAACTGCCTCGGATCAGCCTCCGCCTATGCATTAGCTATAGGCAGTCAAACTTTTCGGGGATATTGAGCCCCTAGCCCATCCCCCTCTTATATCCGCCACTGCACCGGACCCAGGAAAAGAAAGTGACGGGTACTCCGGTGACGAGGATGGCACCGAAGCTGATCTCGACCGACTACCGTGCAGAATTCTCACCGTGGAGGCTGAGGTTGGAGGCGAGACTAGAGGCGGTTGGAGAAGGTTGGAGGCTGAAGGTGGAAGGTGAGATCGAAATGAACCGCCATCAAAGGCTGGTGAAGACGCGCTAGATTTACATCAAGAACAGAAGAGCCCGAAGAAGATGGTACAGCAATGGAAAAAAGAAGGCTCCACCAGTCAGAAGATACTCCCGGAAAGGAATACGCGCAAATAGTCTTGACTTCAGCCCACTCGAGCTCTTCAAGCTTTTTTCGACCAAGGCATGGTGGACATGATTGTCAATGCGACCAACTCCTATGCGCAAAAGGTGAGCAATGCAAGGTCGCGGACTCCTGTCGCGTTACAAGTGCGTGAAGTGCGACGTGGCGCTCTGCTTGGAAGATTGCTTCGCGCTGTTCCACACTCCCTGAGAAGCCCAAAACTGCAGCTGCTGATACCGAGGAACTGAACGACGAGTTCAAATCGCTCAGAGGCGACACTTCGGGTGGCCTGATGTGTATCTTATTCCATGGCTGTGACCCGGACGGTAGGGGAGGGACCCGCTGGGATATATACAAGGAACAAGCTGAGGTCAAGTCAAAGCAGGGGTGTAGTCAAGGGGGCGGCAGGGACAGCCCCCTGAGGGCCCTCCTGAGGACACGGGCCGCGCGAGGCGCGGCTCGCCCGCACTATGCTCTGTGGCCAAATCTGAAATTTCATACCAGACTGGGCCCTCTTAACCCGTGTGGGGCTGGGGGGTAAATTTTACCCCCCCTCGCGAAGTTTTGCGATATTTCAAAAACGGCGGCGCGCAGGGCCGCCAAATTTTCAGTACCTTTTTTACATAAATTTTACACATTTCTGCCAAATAAAAATAAAATCGGTTGAAAAATTTTTGAGTAATAAGCAAAAATGTGACGTCACTACAGGCGATTTTTGTACCAAAATCGCGCAATGTTTAAAGAGCTGCTGAAGCTACAGTTCTGAACCGATTTCCAATTTTCTTGCATCAAACGATAGGCATTATTGTGGTCTTCAAAATGGCTTTCTTGGATTTGCAAAATTTTGGTTTTGGAAAAAAATTTAATTTTTTTTGGAAAAAGTTACAAAATTTCTAAAATTTTCAAGATTTTTCAAAAACCGGAATTTATTTGGTAAAACACCATACAGTGCATATGCATGAAAAATTTTGAGTCTCTAGCTTTATAACTTCAGCCTGGAGAGCTGCGAAAGCTCAGCGACTCACGCTCTGATTTTTAGGGCTGATCAATACTGTCTTTATTTAGTGAATCATAGTGATCCTGCTATCACACCTGACTTCTCACTTGATCACTTGATCATCGCCAATCCTCTTTTCAAACTTATATCCCCCTCCCCCTCTCACTACCCCTCCCCATCATCAAATTCGGCAACCCTTTTCCTAATTATACGCCATTTCAAATGAAAGTGCATAATTGCTTGATCATGCCATTTACATGCGTTGCCTCTCGTCTTGGATACTTTTTTATCCACTAATGTCTTTCCAAGAATCGGTTATCAGCACTTGTGTTCTTTTCACACAAACAGACCGTCTGTGACACCACCCCACCCGTTCCCTCCCCCTTTTCGCTCACTTCTCGACAAGCTATATCAACAAGCTATAATTAGACTTTTTGACCCAGGATGACCTCGTACACGCTTTACACTACTTTTATAGTGTTCCCGAGACAAAACTGGTCCCAAACCATGTGTCATTTGGCAAAAAGTATGAACTTAAAAAGTTGACCTCTGATGACCTACCTTGACCCTGGCTGTGCAAGTTGAGACCAGAGTATTTCAGATATGATTCTCTGAACATCATAGCTGAATTCTGCATGCAAAATGGCCCAAAAACATGTATCGCATGACCACATTGGGATACAAAAATATGGTAACCTTTGTGACCTAATCTTGACCTGACTCGGTCATGCCACCAGCCTAACGGTCTCAAAGCACCTTGCTGCATTTAAGTGAAGGCTTTCCATGAAGTATGAAGCTCATAGCTTCCATTGCCTGATCTCCGTAGCATTGCAACCTCAAAAATCACGCTTTTGACAGCTGACCTCAGTTTGACCTTAACCTTGACCTCAAACTTTAAATTAAGTACATGTTTTTAGTTGTTCGTGATGAGATCTTTCGATTGGCGCTTGAATTTTCCAAATCAGACCATTAGTTCGGGAGATTACAGGGGGGTAAAGTTTACCCCCAGCCCCGCGCTTTCGGCTGGAGACCTCAGTCCCGCGCGGGTTAAGCCCTCTTGAACACTCTATTCTGTAACAAGCAGGGCCCTTTTTACCCTTTAGGGCTCTTTTGGTGCTGTCGAAGGGGCCCTTTTCGGGGCGCCCCCGGCCCCCTGAGCGAAATCCTGGCTACGCCCCTGGGTCAAAGTCCAATAAGGTCAAAGCGCATATCATTGGAACTGCAAGGGTACTGTAAACTTTATGCCGTTAAAATAAACGCTATAAAACAATCCATTTCCAAGTATTCAGTTTAAACCATTCTTCTCATGCATTTTCAATGGATAGGTTATGGCTCGTACCTGAACTTAAGTCATCGATATCAAAAATACTGGAATATATCTTAGATAACACTGTGGGCCTATTATGAGATATGAGTATCAATCGGATAGGTTCACCCAGTTCTGACTTATACTATCTTAAACTTTTTTTGAGGCCGGGTCACTTGAGGTTACAACTCGCCTGGACGTCAAACAAAACTCCGTAATTGCCTTGAGCCTAAACGAGCAATACAACAGTTCGGGTGGCAGTGGCATCGTGGAAGCTGTTCTCGATCTCTGTTTGCTAGCACTCCCACGGTGGTGGGTTTCCAGATTTTATTTGGCATCAGTTGACGTCAATGCTGAACGTAAACATACCCAGCCGTCAGCTGGCGGCGACACTGATCTGTAGAGGGGGCGACCGCTGCTGCAACACGCTCCTTGGCTGCTCCGCCTATATCCCTTCCCTTTCAGGCTGAAGTATGGCCGGGCTCTGGAAGCGACACTGCTTTCTACGAGATCACTATTTCATGAGTTGGGGGAGGGTGGAGAAATCCTGCTATTAGATCATAAATGTAAAGCTATGCTTTACATGGAAGTTTGGTGTTTTAGTCCACATTTGGAGGAATAAATGTGAAACATTACTGTACTCAGCCGGAAAAACGCTGCTCGGTTATACATGAGAGAACTCCTGAACGCGTCGACTGCTGAATAATTTTTAAAATCTTTCGATACCTTTTGAATTATAGTCTGTCAAAGTCAGACCTTTTTTAGACCGTCACAATTGTACTGTCGGACCTGTTTGCCTGCACAAATAAGGCCAGGTAATCGAGGTTATATTTATTTTATTTTATTTATTTTATTTCGACAGCCTACGAGACATTTCCAGGTTTCTCAACACACTGAGGGCTATTCCAAAACCATCGTCACAGTCACATAACAGTCACATAATAAATATAACACATAAGTATAACCATTAAGTATGTAAGCATAATTTCAACAACTGTCTTGCGCGGCTAAACGGAATTTCTTATGACTTGCCTAATGCGAGATTTGAACACATCGGTACTGACAATATTAAGATCATTGGGTATAACGTGCTGGTTGAATTTTGCAGATGCTCGATATATGAACTGACGTTTTCCATGGTTCTTATTTTGGCGATAGACCGACAGTTGCAATGATTGCCGGGTTTCACGGGCTATAATTTCGTGGTTGAATGATATGTTGTTTCTAATAGATGAGGGGGTTTCGTTCGTGATGATTTTATGCAGTAAGCATACATCGAAATAGCTTATCAACTGGGGAATCGTCAGCCATTCTAATTGTCGAAGCACATCGAATATATGGTTATATTTTCTACGCCCAGATATCACTCTTGCTGCAAAGTTCAACACCTTTTGTAGTTCAGAAAGCACACAAGGGTTTGCGCTGCCATACACTTGAAAACAGTATCTAATGTGTGACATGACGAGCGAGTCGATCAGACGAGGCAATGCTGAAAGGGGTAGAACATGTTTTGCATGAAGCAATCCTAGTAGCATGCCCAAGCATCGACCAGCTAGGTTTTTGACGTGATATTTCCACGAGAGGTTACTAACCATTATAACGCCTAGGTTTTTAACCTTATCGGTACATTTGAGCGTTTCGCCCATGCTTGGGGACTGGGTTAGACTTGCGATTTGTCTGCGATCCCCGCAGAGTGAAAGCTCAGTTTTTTCTGCATTAACCATCATTTCATGCTGTTGGAACCAAGTGCACATTGTGTTTAGTATCCTTTCCAAACAATTTTGCATAGCTGTTATTCTGCTTCGGGGTCCAGTGATAGCCACCTGTCTATTTCGTCTGCATAGCGAACAACTGTGACCCGGAACCCATCGATTTCAGATGGAATGTGACCTGTGAGGTCATTACTTATAATGTTAAACAGCAATGGACCTAGACAAGTACCCTGAAATGTGGCTATAGTTATCGGAAGGGGTTTAGACATTTTCTCACCTATTCTGACTCTTTGAGTATGTCCACTTAGAAGTCAAGGTCACCTCACATGAAGATCAAGGACAAGGTTGAGAGGCACAGGTCAAGGTCATACAACAATTTCCAAGATCATTAATCCCAGTATTTTGGGGAGATGGCACAGACGTATGTTATGCTATGACTTCATAGTTAATGTTACTCAGTGTTAATACCCGCGCTGGAGAGGGGTCTGGCACTAGTGCGCTCTGGAGAGGGGCCTGGTAGGCCCCGCTAGTGCGCGACTAGTTTCATTGAACTAGGTTTATATCTTCAAGGTCAAACAAGGTCATAAAGGTCAAATCTGGACCGTGCTGGAAACCTATTGGGAAGTGCCGGGAATATGCAGAAAAAGGGAACACCCAAAAAGCGGACTAAGGTCACAACGGGAAGGTCCAACACAATGTGCTCTGGAATTTTTAGGTCAAGGTCATGCAAGGTCAATGACCTATGACGTAACAATATGATACGTTCCCAATAATTTACAATATATCTGGCACTGTAGCAGCCTTTGGGAGTGAAATGAGGGTTTGACCTTGAAAAATACCTATGAGCTTGATCTGTAACCTTGACCTTGACCTGAGTAGCCATAACTATGAAGTCAGCATAACATACGCCATACTGAATAATGTCATCTGACCAGAATGTTGGAGTTAAATAACCCTGACCTGTGACCTCTGACCTTGACCTGTGGCCTTTGACCTTGACATATAACCTGCTTACATGACGTTATGACGTCACCACTCGGTCTACAGTGCAGGGGAACTGGTGCTACCGTGTGATTGCGACAGTCTCAAAATATAGGTCTGACTTTGAAAGCCTATAAGCAAAAATATTTTTCGACCGATTTTCAAAACTTCTTCACCAATCAACGTGCTCATAAATTCTCTCAAATGTGGCCAAGGAGCGTTATCCGGCGGCGAACGTGTCTCCGGCTACCTTGGAAAAATAGATGGGAGACACTTTAGGACCAATTGCACTGAGCGTGTTAACATGCGCCCCGCTGGGGTCCTTCAGCCTGGCATGATGTGGCCCGTTGGGGCGAGCGTATTTCGCCTCCCCCCGTATCTCATTTCCCAGAAAAAAGCCTAATCAAAATTACAGCGGCATTTATACGGACCACGTTCTTGACAAGACGAAAAGAAATTATAAAAACTAAGCTTACTTGAGCTCAATATTGAGGTCAGCAGAGGTCAATGAATGTTCCATAGGCTTACAACGGGGCAGAGGCATTTATCCCTCTATATCTTTATTCAGTGAAGCTAGAGAGCAAATATTTATGTATCATTGGATTCCTCTCATCGGGGAAATCCAATAATGTATAATATGACCTTGCTGGGCCAAATGGTGAAGATGACCTGACATCGACTTAGGTCAGGGTCACGTGGTGATCTGGTATGGCCATGCTGCATATCAATCGAGCCCCGTGACAAGATAAGCACAATGCAAGCAAATGATAGTTTATCTCAATTCAGTGAGAAGTTATTAGCAAAACAATCGAGGTATGCTCTGGTGACCTGACATTACCTTTGAGAGGTCAGATGATACAAAATAAAATTAATGGTCACGATTGTGGTAAGAATACACGGCTTGAGGATTTTCAAGTTGATCTATCCAGTTTTTACTGAAAACGAGCTCTTTCTATTTTTCATGATAGGGTGACCAAAAAATTGACCCCATTTTTGGTCAAAAATATGAAAATTGTGAGATAGTACATTTGTGGGCCCTATCAACCCTTAAAGAGAGCTAGAAAAAAACGCAAAACGGCAATCGAAAGCTCTTCAAAAATGATATCGAAAATACTTCGGTCATTTTTCTCGTCAGGTCAATATCAAGGTCACCAGAGGTCAAAATAGGTCAAAATCGCTAATATGAGGTGTATTAAGAAAACCTCATATATTTCAGAAACTATGATAGCTAGAAACATTTAACACCATTAGAAAGCTCTTGAGTTGCTTTTTCATTACAGTGGCAATGATTTTCGTGTCAGGTCAAAGCCTAGTGAGCTACAGGTCACTGAATATTGGGAATGTTCTTGGGAATGTCCATAGCCACCCATGCATAACGGCGTTTCCTTTTTCGCTGATAACTTTCAAACCAAGCAAGATGGAGCCACAGTTGATGCACCATTGCAATCCTCTCGTCAATACAAATCCAATGATATATGATATTGTTATGCCAGGTCAAATGTAAAAATTTGACCTGACCCAGGTCAATGGTCTGACCCAACTTGACCTGGTATAGTCATGATGTATATCATTTGACTTGCAGTGAATATGCAAACACTTCGGTGACAACATAAAAGTTATATCTTTGTTTATTCAAAATTTATAGAGTAAAACACCAAAAAATGTTTATTTGACCTAAGGTGACCTTTCAAAGGTCACAAGTCCAAATATTTGGCATCAACTTCAGAAATGGGCTAAGAGCAAGTCGTAACCGATGTTTGAAGTTGATTCCATCCATACTTACCGAGAAAAGCTCATTTCGTGGTTTTCCCCATGTATTTGCAATGGGGAGGTCATGCTCTGCACATGACCTTAGGTCACCAATATAAAAAATCCCGGAACATATGTTGTAACTCCTGGTGGTCGCAATATGTGGTATGAATCTCAACTTGATCAATTAACCATCCTTTTAATTATGCAGTTCGAAGCATTTTTTGAGGTAAGGTCACTTCACCTGGCCTGATGACCTGACCTGATATGACCTTGAGCTAAAATTTTCAGGAAAGATGTAAAAATGATGAAGGGACAGCTAGACCAAGTTTGGCAGCGCTGCGCGCCGCTGCTTTTGGTCGCTTCGGAAAAATCCGAGGGAGGGGGTCTAAAAAGATCCCCACCCGGGCGAAGGTTAACCTTATCATATTGTGAACGTTTGAAAATAGTCGGCTGGTAAATGTTCCTAAGGCGCCGCTTCAAACTTGTGATTTTGGCTTTTGAGGTCGGGTCGTTTGACCTTGAATAGCTCCTTGACCTGACCTGACCTAAAATATTAGATCCGTGAAATTGATCAGGGATAAGGCTCTGTAAATTGCGTTGTTTTGTGCCTCTTTACTCTTGCGTTATCTGGGAAAAACCAGAAGGGAGGGGGGAGCGAATTTCGGCCCCCCTCCTTCCCACCGGGGTGCATGTTAAGGTCAAAGTAGCAGGTCAAGGTCCAGAGTCTTTTTCAAGGTCAAACCATCATTTCTCGCCAAAAACTGCTACAGTATCATTTATATTGTACATTGTTGAAAGGCACAGGTCAGGGACCCTGCGTGGCCTTGACATAAAACTTTTGGAGGGTGTGTGGGACTTTTCTTTATCACCTTCGTCCGCTTTCAGTGTACTCCCGGCCTATTTTCACATAATCACATTTCCCAATAGGCTCCAGCACAGCCAAGGTTTGACCATTTGATCTTTATGACATATTGACCTGGGTCAGCAAAAATTGGTTATAATGTAGATCACTATAAGCCCCACAAATTCCCAAACGGGCGTTTTTCTAACCCTTTGGGTTTCCAAGGCCTCAGGGGCCTTTTAGGACCCCCTCCACAGCAAGTTGATGCCAGACTCCTCTCCACTGCGCGTGTTAATGCACAAGGAAAAAATGATATATATGACAAATATGACCTCTGATAGTTTCTCCTCAATTGGGTTTTGTTCGAGGACAAAATCTAGTGGCCAAGGAAAATAGGTAAGTCACCTTTCGATAAAAAGTCAATAGCTAGAGCGATATTTAGCAGCCAAACAGCAGGTGAGGACAGGTGACCTCTGAGCGAAATGCAACATAATTATTGCAATATCGAACCCGCGAAATATGATCCCTGGTACGATGCGTGACTGGGGGACAAGGGAGCGGTTTCCTGGTGGATTTATTGGAATCGTGGAAGTAGTCACGCTTCCAGGATGAGAGATGTAAAGGAAAAGTGCCATCCTGTGGTTTTATTATAGTGAGTTACTAATCAAAACTACTCGTAAATATTGATGGCCAAGAGTTGAAGAGCGGGCCGCGGACCGCTCTTCTGCTGTGGCACCGCCTGGCCGGTGCGACAGCAGCTGTGTGTCGAGGGACGGTTTGAAGCACACAAGAGGCATCGGCTCCGTCGTTTGCCGCAAGTATGTGATGCGAGCGTTTACCTATTTGTTAGATGCTTGGACACCATTAGTCCAGAACAGTCAGGTATTGTTTTTAACGCAATGTGGGTATAAGGGTAGAACACAGTGGCAAATGTGCGCTTTGCTGAGCCCCTGTCCAGGACAGATACAATATTTATTGGAGAAAGACTTATGCTAGTAAATGCACACATTTTATTTCGCTCTGCAATCTTTATTTAATGGGAAATTCAAAGCTGGAACAGTGAATGGTTCAGAGTGCTGGAAATTCCCGCGATTAGTCAAAGGAATTGCACTGGTCTAGTTATTTGTCTCCTCACACCCAAAGCGCAGCAATACATGATAGTTTCAACTAGACAGGAGA
Organism: Lepas anatifera; assembly: GCA_034440635.1. Taxonomy (NCBI): domain Eukaryota; kingdom Metazoa; phylum Arthropoda; class Thecostraca; family Lepadidae; genus Lepas; species Lepas anatifera. The sequence goes on along the minus strand of JAOTON010000978.1, from coordinate 76,565 downwards.
AAATGTGAGTGTGTAACTTTTAGGTTTGTAGTTCAGGCAAAATTTTTGGGGTAGGAGCAGCTAGAATCTTACAATGTGCTAAAAGAAGGTGGAAATATGTTAAATGCCTATACAATCGCCAACCGAGGCCCCGCTCGGACTCGGTTACAAGCTGACAAATCTGGAATACCTGGAATGACATCGCACAATGTGGTTTGTGTGCTTCCTCTGTCAATATACCAATGAGGAAAATTCGTGCTTTTCGTCCCATCACGTATCCAGGCTTCTCAGCGATTAGTATCAGCAATGTCTTCCAGGAACTGAACCTCCGACCTTTCAGAAGTGATGGTGGTATCGTGCGTCACCGGCCAAAAGTCCTATTCGACAGACAGCTGGGCGCGGCCTTTTTTGCTGTAAACACAACCGTGATTTACATTATGAGGCTGAGCCAACCCGCCCGGTCTACCCGGGCAGTTATCCCAGGTGGGCGCGGTTTTCCCGATACTTGATCGTGCACGGACGGGTTGTGTATAAAGTGGGAGCTGACGGGGTCAGGCGCAGTGACAGACGGCACCGGGACGTGCAGACCGCTCGCCTTCGGAAGAGGTGCGACACAGCCACCCCGGGACCTGGGAGAGAACAGGACACTCATCCGGAGCGGCCATCGGCGCAGAGCAAAGTGGGTGCGACGAGCCATAGCACAATATTACAGGCTTTCGTCGTTGCGGTGGAAGCAATTAAATACTAAATACAGTATTTATAGCAACACATTAAACACATATCCTCATTTTGGGTATTGATTTAGAGATTACTTTGTGCAATTATAAACAAATCGCAGAGTACTTCTAAGATATAAATCATATTCATAGACAGGGAACGCATGTGAAAATTACTATCATAAGGAAAATGATGCTAATTATTATTAGCTTCCAATATTTGCACCTTTCTAGTTTTATCTTTGAAAAAAACTTAAATGCAAAGCATAAAACTGAATTTTCGATTACACATCACCATCACTGTTATGGCTAATGATGATAGGTACATACCTGTGCTGCAGAAAACTCCTTTCGTTTTTATAATTTGCATTAGCAGCCGATATCATTGTCTAAAAATGAAAATAATAATATTAGCATACCTTTGATGGCTTTACTACATTACATCGGATACAGAAAATTACCAACTCACTGAACACTTGTTTAAAATATATGATTCTACGGAAGCATATAACAGGCTTAGCTAATTATTTCGAGAAATCAGCCACAGGTGGCGGAAGCATGCCATTAAAACCTGGTTTCAGATGCACTGCCCTACTATTTTGAACATGTCATTTTACAGCCATAATGGCTTCCAGGGCTTGAACCCAGCACCTAATGGTCTTATTAGAACTAACAGTGTAGGAAAGTTGCTTAAGGCCAAGAGAAATCAATTTTACAAACTGTCAGGTTTTCTATTTAGGAAGAACCATTTCCGATGTCTTCCCGAGAAGTTCGGTGCTTATGCGTTTCCCATTAATTCTGTTTAAAAAATGCAGCAGTGTGATTTTTTGCGGTACAAAATATAAGGATATCCGTCAGACGCTGGCATCCAATATCCGCACATGAAACATTCACAATTATTCGCTCCCCGAATATTTGTTTTAAATCACTGCCATTCTTGGGCAAAAACATAACTTTCCTTGGAGACGAAATTAGACGCAATGGCCACCTCTTGACACACGCCTTCAAGGAGGCCGCAGTCGCCCACGCTTCCATCGGGTGTGTATTTACACCACGGACAAGGGGAGTTCAAATATCATAGGTCCTATATCATATGGGTCCTATAGTGTCCCCCGCCTGTTTTTTTCCAAGGTGACCAGGGATCATTCGTAGCCGAAAAAGGTTATCAAGCTAAATTTGACAGCATTAGTGAGGGCATCTATTGATGGGGATCGCCTCGAAGATCACTAAATTAGTCGATCACTTTCATTGTAAAGGTCATTCGGTTATTAGGCACTTTATTTATGGGCTTTCAAATTCAGACCTACATATTGAGATTGCCACAATCCAACGCTCCCACCAGTCCGCTTGCGTTGTAGAATAAGTGGTGACGTCTTAATGACATACAATCGGGGTGCTATTCAAGGTCACCTCATAAGTTCAATGTCAAGGGTGCAGGTGAAAGTCGTACCAGCATTTTCAAAGCCATTGACCTCAGTGCTTCCGGTCAGATGACGTCACCCAGTATCATGTATATTATGCTATGACGTCATACTTACGGGTTCCCAATGTTAAGGGCAAGGTCAGGGATCAGGGCCATAGGTCATTGGTCCGGTCAGTTCCTTATATCCCGCTCAATAGCTGCTACCGTACTATTCATAATGTACATTATGGGGAGTATATCGGGATGCCTCAAGTCAATGACCATGGCATACCCTTGACCGAGATAGTTCAGAAAATATTGTATTGGAAATGTTAAAGAAAATGGACCACTTTGTCAGAAAACTGAAAAAGATTACTTATGGACAACACAAGTCTGGAAGTCCGCGCACTACATATTTTCCACCTTCAATCGGGGGAAATTTTGAAATTTTCTTGCAACTTGTCAATGTTGCGACCGGGATGTTATTGTTAACGGTTATCACGTGACATCCTTGTTAGGATTTAGACCAATCATATAGCTGTAGGTAACGTGATGGAAACTGTTTCCTTCGTGGTTCGAGTTAAGGCCATAAGGTCATTTATTTTGAAATTTAATGTGTGTCAAAATTTAATACAAATGAAATATGCCGATAGTAGTTTCTTGGCACGCTTTAAAAACTGCTATGTCCGTTCGAAGCCGATTATAAAAGTGGAAAACTCCCTCCCATGGGTTACACTTTTATTCGCAGGGTATAACAACGACTTTTTGGAAATATCTATAGCAGCCTTTTAATAGTTTTACTAGACGTTCTCAACTGTTAACATAGCTACATCCCCGGACCACGACAATAATTTAGGTGATGGAGAAGCAGGGAATCATATAACCACGATAGCTGACGCAAAAATATGAATATAACACCAATACATTGGCTTATAACTGCTGAAATGTAATCCATTGAGCTGCCTTCATCTCAAATTCTCTTTGAAAATATATACTTCTGGAATACTGCTCCGATGTATGCAAAAATGTTCATATATGGTCTAGATGCCATGCTGGTGTGCTGAAGAAAAACAAAGTTTGAAACACAAATCCAACTAGGTTTTTGGGGGCTATGGCCGCTTTTTCATTGCTTCGTCCAATTATGCAAACGAGGATTGTTTCATTTTTATGTGTTCTACAGAAATATGTGTTTAAATTGTATCCAGTGCCTCGAAACTGTTAGTAATTATTTGACCAATGGTTTGCATCATAGCGATTTGAAAGTGTCGTCCAAGTCATGGTGTTGCTGGCTGAAAGTGCCACCATGTAAATAGTCTTATGCTCGGCCATTGAATGTTGACCCTACAATAGACTGAGAGTCTACAATAATACATTATATATATATATATATATATATATATATATATATATATTTAGTAATTACCACTAAACATTCGATTTTCCACCCTCTGCCAAATCTTACACTTCTTAAAAGAAAAAAATAACTTATTTTTTTAAATGCTAAAATATGGCTTGCTGACCTTTATCGAAAGGCAGCTTGCTCTAAATCATTTTGCATCGATACAGAATGTCGTAAGCTCTATTTTGTACTGGTTATAGCTTCGTATAGTTGATTAATATGACGGAATCATCTGCATACGAAGGGAAATGGGCCCTTTTAGACAGGTAAAACTACCTTTGCACACCCAGGGTCTTTACACCCTTATGTCTGCCAAAGTTAGTCGCTTTTATCATTCTCTCAATATTCTTGCCGTATTTCCACAATGGCTTGCCCGTTTTAGCATATGACGCTGCGTGGTTGGGTCTTGTCCGGATGGATGGTTATCGTCATGCTTACATTTACAACGGCTGCAAAATACGTTATTATCATAATTCAGGTTATTAGGTCAGAAAAATATTCAATAAAAGGCTAAATGATTTATCAACCAAATCATATGAAAGGCAAAGATATAATAAATTCTTCATTAACAGCCGTCCCTCATGATAAGGCACAATTACTTCTTTCCCTGCATCTATCCTATAATTGAGTAAGAAGGACCAGGTGCTGATCACACGTGCATGAATGAATGCATAAATACATTATAGAAATCGGACGACTCATTATTCAATTGATGTACCTTAATACTCCTCATATCACCATTTCATTCTAGTTTAACGAGTTGTATACTTGATATTGAAAATATGACATGTTACGGTAGACCGCTAGTAAATAATCTAACCCATTATAAAACTCTCCCTCAGATCAAGATGTCCGGCATCGCGATAGCCGTGCTTCTCACGAGTGCAGCCGCCATCTCGGCATCGCCACCGTACGATCCCGTTCGAGGTCATGAGGCTGCCTTGGCGTCACACATTCCCCCGGACGTTCTCCGAGATGTGGCTGCCGCCACTGCAGTAGCCAAAAACTTCGCCACCTTCGTCGGACACTCCAGCAGCAGGAGCTCCTCTTCATTCACTTCGTTCCTGCTGGAGCATTCGCGGGTCACCATCAACCGCGGCGGAAGGAGACGGGCCCGGGTCGTGGTCAGGGATGCAGCGTCGCGTGGCTTCGTCTGTGTACCCCGCGGCACTGTTGCCGGCGGCAGCGGCCGAGCAGACAGCTCTGGGTCCGCCCAGCTAGCGGAGACAAGTGGCGAACGTCAGAAGGCTCGCGTGGACCTGACGACAGTGGGGCAGGGCCAAGGCATCACGGTCACAGTTGATGCCGGTGGTGCTAAAGCGTCAGCAGGCGCCGGTGGAGTATCCGCCTCAGCCGGTGGAGCGTCAGCCTCTGCAGGCCAGGCCTCTGTTTCAACTGCTGGCAGCACCTCTGCCTCTTCTGGTGAAGTGTTTGTGCCTTCCGGAGAAGCCTCCGATGTGGTTTTGGAGCCTCTGTCTGGAGCAGATGTTGGTGGTTCATCCTCTGGCGCCGATATTCCACCTCAGCCTTTCTCAGACGATGATTTGGAAGCTTCAGATGATGAAGTTCGCGCTTCAGCAGGCTCAAGTGGCGCTTCGGCATCGGCTGGTGATGCTACAGCTTCCGCAAGCTCTGGCGAAGCATCCGCATCCACCGGTGGCGTTCACACGGCCTCTAGCTCGGGAGATTTTTCATCGCACTCAGGAAGCTCGTCTGCTCACGCCTCCACCTCCGGAGAAGGATATGCAATCAGCTCTGGCTCTGGCTCCAGTGCGTCGTCGTCCGTGAATGAAGATGGCACGGTCTCTCTTCACACCAGTGGCGACAGTGCCCAGGCCTCTGCAACAGGTTCCGATGGAACTACCGTGTACTCGAGCGGAGATGGTCGTCACTCATCTAGTGATCATAGTTTGCATACTTCAGAAAAGTTGTCATCCTCTCACCAGTCATCTTCATCATCTGCTGACTCCAGCAGCGCTTCAACGTCTTCCGCTGGAAGCACCAGTGAGAGTGCTGGTGGAGCTTCCGTTTCAGTAGGCGGAGGAAGGGTAAGTGCCAGTGCAGGGAAGATCTCAGTTTCCTCAGGCGGCAGCCATGGTTCCTCAGGTTCCCGTGGTGTTTCTACATCAGCAGGAGGAGCGAGGGCAAGTGCAGGTGCTGGTAGGGTATCAGTGTCCGTGGGTGGAGGAAGAGCAAATGCCAGTGCAGGAGACTCTTCAGCGTCAGCTGGCGGCGCTCATGCTTCGGCGGGTTCAGGTGGAGCCTTCGCATCAGCGGGTGGGTCTCAAGCTTCTTCAAGCTCTGGCGAAGCATCTGCCTCCACCGGTGGCGTTCACACGGCCTCTAGCTCGGGAGATTTTTCATCGCACTCAGGAAGCTCGTCTGCTCACGCCTCCTCCTCCGGAGAAGGATATGCAACCAGCTCTGGCTCTGGCTCCAGTGCGTCGTCTTCCGTGAATGAAGATGGCACGGTCTCTCTTCACACCAGTGGCGACAGTGCCCGGGCCTCTGCAACAGGTTCCGATGGAACTACCGTGTACTCGAGCGGAGATGGCCGTCACTCATCTAGAGATCATACTTTTCATACCTCAGAAAAATTATCCTCCTCTCACCAGTCATCTTCATCCTCTGCGGACTCCAGCAGCGCTTCAACGTCTTCCACTGGAAGCACCAGTGAGAGTTCTGATGGAGCTTCGGTTTCAGTAGGTGGAGGAAGAGTAAGTGCCAGTGCAGGAAAGATCTCAGTTTCCTCAGGCGGCACCCATGGTTCCTCAGGTTCCCGTGGTGCTTCTTCATCAGCAGGAGGAGCGAGGGCAAGCGCAGGTGCGGGCAGGGTATCAGTGTCCGTGGGTGGAGGAAGAGCAAGTGCCAGTGCAGGAGACTCTTCAGCGACAGCTGGCGGCGCTCATGCTTCGGCAAGTTCAGGTGGAGCCTTCGCATCAGCGGGTGGGTCTCATGCTTCTTCAAGCTCTGGCGAAGTGTCTGCCTCGAGTGGAGGCCTTCATACTTCATCCAGCACAACAGATTCCTCATCACGGTCAGGAAGCTCCTCCGCTCGTGCCTCCTCGGATGGTGAAGGCTACGCCATCAGCTCCGGTTCTGGATCCAGCGCCTCGTCATCAGTGAACGCCGATGGCAAGGTTTCCCTGCACGTGAGCGGGCAGAACGCTCAGGCAACAGGCCTCGGCTCTGGCGGACGCGCAGTGACCATTGACACTTCTGGCGCCTACACAGCGTTCGACGAGTCCGACTGCGAGTGCGTGCCCGAATACCTGTGCGACGAGGACGGCTACATTAACACATTCGGAGCAGGTCTTATTGACATACGCTCCCATACCAAGAAGTCTGCAAGAGCACACGCCTCCAAGTGCAGACATGATGAGACATGCTGCCGGCACAGGGAAGGCGAGGAGCGCGCCGCCATTGGGTGGCTTCCGGAGGCGTGCGGCACTCGTGCTCCGATCCGACTCGACCGTCGCCGAGTTCAAGGAGAGGTACGTACTCACAGATTCCACGTTATAGTCACCATCGTAAATAAGTAAAGAAGTAAAATTATTCAAGGGCTTTGCATATTTCTTTTCTAGAAAAAGACTAACTTTCTCCCAACACCGTACTTAATTAATTGAAAAGTAACTTGGTTTCTCGAACCGTCATTTGCTGCGTAGTGACAGATTGGCGCTTTTTCTCGTCTTCCTCCAAACTGGTTGCCATAATTCCAACTTTGACAGCTGTGACCCCAAGCTTCGTGCAGCTGTGGCCTTGCGCTGCTGACCTTGGCGTTCGCTTCACAGGCAACCCGTATCGGCGAATATCCTTGGGTGGCCGCCATCCTGAAGGTGGTCCCGGGGCACCACGGAGTCTCTGACCAGCTGGAGTACATCTGCGCCGGATCGCTGATTTCCGAGACAGTCGTGCTCACCGGCGCCCACTGTGTCGCAGGGTGAGTAAGCAATGGTTATACTATCCTCACAGCTCACTAAAATATAAACCAGCCCGAAGCATGATCCACCAGGATTTTGAGTACATGGGTTCCAGGTGTAGTCACTCACTGTTCATACTATCCTTTGCAGGAACATATCGTGCAAAATAGATGATAAGAAATCTTCAGTTGATTTATTCGAACTTGCCACTAGTTTATGTGATGTGACTTCACGTATCTCCACATTCGAGTTCATTGAAATATATATCCGTGGAAAAGTCTTTGTGATCCCAATTTGCTCTTCGGTTAGAGCTCAAGAGGTTTGAATGTTGGGTACATTTCACCGTAATTAAAACAATACTTCAGATACCTGATCTCAAATATCGCTTTTTCCAGCGGAATGGGTATTTGCAATCCAAATTAAGCCTGAAATATCCAAAAAGTATCCATAAACATCCTAAATTTCGCCCATGTAGGCCTGATGGCTCATCAAACCCCCGCTCAATAACATACTTATCTCTCTTTTGCAGACACAAGTCTGACAAGATTATCGTGAGACTTGGAGAGTGGGACACAGCAAGCGAAGATAGTGCATATCCGCACCAGGATATCAGGGTTGAAAGGATGGTTTTGCATGAGAAGTTTGACGATGCCTCCCTCATAAACGACGTGGCTCTGCTGAAGCTGGAGGAGCCGGCGGAGATTGCTCCGCACGTCAACACCATGTGCCTGCCTCCCGATGATGACTACTACATAGACTACACAGACTGCGTCGCCAACGGCTGGGGGAAGACCTCGTTCGGTAAGTCAACGGGCGAGACGATACATTTGGTTGATCATTGCAACTTCGGGCAGAATGCACGAGGCAAGGAAAGTTCAAAGACGAAAATGCAAATTGGGTGTCGTGTTTGTGATAACACTACAGAAGAGATGCATGAGCTATTTTAGCGCGCTTTCCGTACCAATGTAATTTTACCTTTATGAAAAGTTTTCCACCTCGTATTTGACCGGTACCGTACGATTACGCCACGATTTATAGGAGAGTTTGATATTTTTAAGTGTTATCAGAAGATGATTGTCCTAAACTTGAAACGATGCAAAACAATTCATAAAAATTCCCCTGACTAATTGCTCTCAAGAACATGTGTAGGAATGTTAGAAACTTGAAAGAAACTATAAAAAAAACTAACACGGGCAAAATTTTAGGTCATCTTCTCATCTAAATGTCGGCAAGGTTAGTTGCTCTCGAAGTACATATATGTATATTTGAACGAATATATTCGTCGCGGGTGGCGTAATTGATTTGTGTGAATTAACACCCAAACGTGTGAAACAGGTTAACTCATGTGCCCGTTTTAAAAGTCACAATATTGATATATTATCTAGAAACATTCATTTTTTCTGGCATCTTTATTCTTGTTAATGCTTTCCGACAAAGTAGGTGCTTAATGTTCTGTGTAGTTTTCATCGGTCACAACTGGGTGATTTGAGTGTTTTTCCTCGAGATTAAAACAAACTGGTTTGAATTTTCATCCTCCTTTTATTTAGCTGGTTCACTTTTACTTCATTAAAATGCTCATTATTTATTTCGTTTTTTAAATGTCTACCAATATACGAAAAATAAACACATCTTTTTAAATATTTCCGGTTCTGATCATGAATCTTAAGCCCACACAACTCCTTCTGAAAAGACGTAGCACTTGGCCCCGGCATGCATATCACGAGTCAATTGAAAAAACATGAATTATATATATATATATATATATATATATATATATATATATATATATATATATACATATTTTCCAGTTATTTGTAGAGAAAGGGCGTTGTTGGAAAGGTATATTCATCCTTTCATTGCCTCCATTTTTAATACTTTATTGTTTCTCATACCTTTTCGCTATCTAAAATTACTGTATGAAAAAGACCGTTTTAATTAGGCATATCCTGCGGTTTCGTTTGCGCTTAACAAGAAACATTCATTCATGGGTGATTCTGTATTTCTTCCGTGGAATCGAAGTTCAAATCTTTTTGCCGTCTGATCGAGCTGCGCACAGGGGCTGAATCACCTTGTGGTAAAGCTTAACGTGTTGTTTATTCTACCCTGCCCAGAAAAAATACTTAAGGTTTGCAATAAAAAGATAGCAAATAAGAAATTGAATACATGAAGGATAACAAATATTACGCTTAACTTCCGTACCAGATCCTGGTACCTCGCAGTGCGTGACAAACACGTATTCTCTCACAGAACACGGTGGATACTCCAACATTTTGAAGGCGATTCATCTGAATAAGGTGGACCCCGGTCAGTGCCAGGCCAGAATGCGCCAGACCCGTCTCAGCTCCTACTTCCGGCTGCACGAGTCCTTCCTGTGCGCCGGCGGCCTGCCCGGCGTGGACACGTGCAAGGGCGACGGTGGCGCCCCCTGGTCTGCAGGGACAGGTCCCAGCCCGACCAGGAGAAATACGTCCAGATCGGTATGGTCGCCTGGTGAGTGTGAAAACGGCGATGTTTAGAAAAGGAGAGGAACACATAAAGATGGAGATAGTGGCCCTCTGCTTCTTGAGATTTAAATCGCACTGCCAGTTAATGCTTGGCAAGGCATTAATGTTTTCTCCCAAATACATAGTTATCGCACTAGGTTGGGACTAATATATCAGGGGAACTTGTTATTTGGGTGCTCAGTTAAAAATTCACTTCTTTTCAAAGTTATTTGTAACAAGATAACTCATTTAGGAAAGCGATCACTTCTCTGGTGCATAAGACTAGCGGGTCAATATATGATATTATATTCGACATTTTTCATAAAGGTCAAACAAAAAATCGAAAAATGAATTTGGCTTCAGTCAAAATGTTAGCTCTGGGTGAGGTTCGGCCTAGCTTACATAGGTTCGGCCGCTGTTTCATGAGTGATATCAGGATATCATCCGGGGAGCATGACAACGTTTCCTCCACTGCAGGGGCATCAACTGCGGTCGGGGCGGCTTCCCTGGCATTTACGTCGACGTGATCAAGATGCTGCCTTGGATCCGGTCAAACCTGGCTGACCTATCTTATGAATACTAACACGTGCAGTTACAAGAGAACAATGTGCGGGTTCACCTCTTTTTGGTCTGGTCTAGAAAAATTACTCGGCCACTTTTAGACCAAAGCAGGCTCTACGATTGTGGATGTTTTTTGTTACCACTCAGGACTGCTGGCCCTCACGTGAAATATCCCACGCGCGCCAAGTGGCCAATGCGGCGCCGCTCTGACGGGCCTCCCAGTTCAAGGTCAAGTAAACATGTTTCTTATCTGATTCATTGCATATACCATAAGTGGCGGATATAAGTGCCAAAACAAGGCTGTTCTCAATCTGCATTCGTGAAAACGTGCGTGGCACCGCATGTTAACGAAAACAACATGGTGAAGTAGAAACATTCATATGTTTAATAGCTGATAGGTATTCAAATTGGAACACATACGAAGCCCTGGTATTTGGCTGAAGCCGGGCTATCTTGCCGAGAGTTCGCGACACCAGACATCGAGCTGTCGCTGGTGGTGTCCTCTCTGTAACCCTTTGGATCTGGACGTTGTTTGTATTTATGGTGCTGTCGTTTCTGACTTTGGACAGAGCATACAGGGGCGGTTGCCGTGGTGATTGGACTGGAGAGGTCCGAAGATGACCTCGCCAGTCTAGGAATGCTGCAGTGGCAGCTGAACTTTAGGTCGGACCAGAGCTCCCCAACCGGAGATAATTCGCCTGGTAAAAACAGACCAATCAATCTGTGCATGGTGTGAATAAACAGAAAGCTCCATCTAGATTTTTTTGCTTAGATGAATATGTCTACAAATGCATCATCTTACGACTCGCTAAAGCTTTCCAGTCGGCGAGAAACAAGTTTGTCGTATAACTTAGCCTTTTTTCCTTTCGGAATGAGATTTCTTCTGGATTTTTTCTTTCGCCCTTTTCCACTGTCCGGAATGGGCAGGCGCGCGCGCACTACCTGCTCCCGTATCATAGAGTATTCATCAAAGCTGATGATAGTGGAAACCCATGTTTTGTCTATATTCAGACCCAAGTACTCATTGTCTACCTCACACCATGGATAATGATGTTCGAGTTTCCTCATCTATGGGTTCAAAACGGCACAACAAAGCTAAGGACTGAATGAAAAACACACGAGCTCCTAACGTGCTGATTACAGTTGGCGGCTCCTCACATGAGCGGTTGGTAAAAGATCGGGTGTATCCGACAAGCTGACAGCTAATAATAATTACTGGGGCTTATCGATGCACAAACTGCCAGCGTTATATGACGTCTTCAACTATTCCCTGAGGAAAGGATTTCTGGGAAATCCAAATGCGCCTTGCTTAGGGAATCACCCGGTTCTTGAACCCCCTTCAAGTGCGTGGAAAGCAAGGACACTGACCACTACACCAAGCGCGAAATGGAACATTGATTTTCAAGGGATTGCATGAATGTGGTAGAAGTTAATCATGATTACCCAATAAAACACCTGTAAAGGCGGCAGACTCAGCTCCCGTAGCGGTTGGTTGACATTTTGCAACAACATACAGTTATATACAATACACGAATACGGGATCAAGGACAAAAATCGTGAAATGGCAGCAGTCGGCAAATCAAATTCCGCTACTCGACAAATGGCAGTTCAGTGTTTGCATATTGATTTTGCATTCAAGCTTTCCATAGACCACTAATTTTGGAAGAAAGGTAGAGGGTGAGGTAAGATGAGATACCGGAAAAGTTGAACCCCCTTATATCAAGTTCCGTGACGTCTGGCTACATGACCTGGTAGCTACAGGTCAAGAAGAACACCGCAGCGCTTTATGTTGGTGCACCGACGCGGAGGAGACGCGGATGCGTAGGCTGGAGACAAGAGTCAAGTTTTGACCTGTTAACTCTCGTCCCGGTGGGGGGTTTTTGAACACCCCCTCGGATTTTTTCCGGCGGCACGAAAAAACAAACAACGGCGCGAAGCTCCGCCGTACTCGGCACACTTTTTTCTTGATCAATTCCGCAACTTTTCCCAAAATTTTAAAGTTAGGTAATTTCAGGTTAGGTCACCAGTGCAGGTCAAGTGACCTCACCTCCAAAAATGTTTAAGGTAGCATGGGTAAGAAATGGATGAATCTATCGGCTTGAAACTTATACCACATAATGACCCCACCGAGCACTACAAACATATTCCGGGATTTTTCATATGGATGGCCTAAGGTTAGGTACAGATCATGACCTCTCCTTTGGAAATACATGGGGAGAACAGGAATTGGGCTGTATTTGTGTAGGTACAGCTGAGAATACCTTCGTATTCTCCAAATCGTAGTATTGTGGGTCCCTTTCCAGGGTTATGTTAAAATTTTTGATCTGTGACCTTTGAGAGGTCATCTAGGGCTACTTAAGCAGTTTTCGGACTTGGGTCAATGACTTTGCAGGAAATGATTATACAGTTTTTATGTTGATACTATTGCGTTTTGTTGCTATTTCAAGTATATTGATATGCATTAGTCATATTATACATAATTCGATTTTCCGTGACGAGAGGAAGCGAATGGTGCCTAAAAATAATTCTAACCCAACTCTGTCAGACGCTAGAGCCCAAAAACACCACCCTAACATATAGCCTTCTTTGAACTGTCATAACCTCAATATTGACCTGAGCCAAAAAGCGACTGATATAATTTCTTCATGAATTTGGATGACCTATCCACCAGCCTTCGCGTTTTTTGCATTCCCGCAAAGGAGCCAAGTTCGAGGAGGTGTTCAAACACCCCACCAGGGCGAAGGTGGCTCGGAGACCCCCGGGGCGCGGGGTTAAACCATACGTTTCAAGATATGTTTGTGTCGTACTAACGCTGGAAACTACTAGTGCAACCAAGGGAAACACGGGGCTATGCACTACCCTCCCGCTCGAAATTGTTCAGGTGGTCACAAAGGGCACACTTTGGGGCAAAGAGTAAACATAATATACACACACACACACACACACACACATATATATATATATATATATATATATATATAAAATGCGTAGACTTAGCGCATTAAAAGCTACAAAAACCTGAAGCTATCACAAAGAATAAGAGGCACACTTTCGGGCACATGCAGAACATTTAGAAAGCATGCATATCTACCAGAGAATTGTGGGAGGGGCACATTTTGGACACTTGGGCACACTCAAAACCCATTGGTTGCACACAAGACATTAAGGTCTCATTAATTACATTGGGGGAGGTGTAGGCACAAAATTTAGAGGGCGCGTTTTAGAGTCCCCCAGAGTTGCTCTCAGGCCCCCCCCCACAGGGCTAGTCTCGGGGCCCCCAGATTTGGTCTCAGGGTCCCCAGATTCTGCCTCGGGGGCTCCTGAGCTGGTTTCGGGGTCCCAAGAGTTGGTCTCGGGGCCCCCAGACCTAGGCTCGGAGGGACCCCAAGTATAAAGGACCCGGGACCCCCAAGGTCTGTCTCGGGGTCCCTTGATTTGGTCTCGGAGGACCTCCAAGGCATCGGGAACCTCCAGAGTCGGTCTTAGGAGCCCCGAGTTGATCTCAGTGGCTCCAAAACTTGGTATTGGGGGCCCAAAGAGTTGTTCTCAGAGGGCACAAAGGGTTAGTCTAGGGCCCCCGGAGTTAATCTCAGAGGGCACCCCAAGAGCTAGTCTTAGGCCCCCCAGAGTTCCTCTGAGAGTTTATCTTGTACTGACTATTTTCAAAGCTTAAGGAAAAACTTTATGGTTGGGTTATCTCAGATCAGGTCACCAGTGCAGGTCAAGTGACCTCACCTCAAAGAAGTTTAAGATAGTATACGTCAGAGCAGGGTGAACCTATCGAATTGAAGCTCATATCATCTAATGAGCCTGCCGAATTCTACAAAACATATTCCAGTATTTTCTATATCGATGACCTAAGTTCAGGTACGATCCATGACATCTGCATTGGAAAAACATGGGAAAATGGTTTAAGTTTAATAACTTGGTAATGGATGGTGGTAGAGCATTAATATTCGCGGCATTAGGTTTGCCTTATCTTTGAAGTTCCAATTAGATGCATTTTGACCTAATTTGAACTTGACTTGACCTCAGGTCTGGTTAAATCCTCGATTTGATTGATTTGATCTAGCAAGGTCATATTACATATCATTAGATTCGGCTTCATGCCTTGATCTCTAGTGACCTTAAATGTGACCTGATAAAAAGGTTCAAATTTTTTCTGTTGAGAATTGATTGGGTAATCCAACACTGTTTACCGTTCTCACTATCTACCATAGTTCTCGAGATCTTAGGGGGGTTACCCGCCCCCGTCAAAGCGAAGGTGGCTCCAATGGTGGACACAGGCGGCCGTTTGGGGGAAGCATCTCGGAAAAATCGTAAAGAGAGTATTTTTCTAAGAAAATCGGTCCACATTTCGACATTTTGGGGGACCATGGCTCCATGCCCCCTCGTCTCCGTCCGCCAGTGGGTGGCTCAGACCCTCGCCAATGCGCGTGTTAAGACGCGTTGGTGGCAGTAGTGATTTGAAGGATTTGGTAAGAAGTTTCATCCTTGTTAAGCTTGTACCGGTAGTCGCCGCTAACTCAGCGCCATCTAGGGAGAAGAAAAGCGAAGCCGAAGCCGGAACAGTGGTGACCTCTAGCCTCAGTGGCAGTGGTGTCCCAGCCTCAGCGTTATCCGAGATAACGAAACTACGCAAAACTTTCCAAAACGTGGACGCGGTCAATTTCCAAAATATTGGCACATGCTCACACTCCCGATCACGATGAATGTGAATTTTACCCTGAATTTTGGCCTCCAGCTTCTACCCAGGAGCATCTCTGTTCGGAGTTGCTTTCTCTTTATGCGGTGGATAGCCTGATGTTAGCTGTAAAGGGTTTTGGATGGCCTAAAGTAAGGGTGACTGAGGCTAAAATTATTGTGTTGGGGCACTGTCCTGGTCATTGATGGATAGGGAGGAAGGGATCTATGAAACATCTCGTACTTTGCCACTCGAAGGGTGGTGGCATATGAGAACTCCGCTTTATTTCGGGAGGCAATCAAAACTGAAGAAACCATCTTTACAAGTCGATATAAAGTAAATCTGAATATCTGAACAGACGATCGAGCTAGATTCCTCCACTCTACGCATTTGATGTTTTTAAGTGAACTGAAAACCTGCCTCTACAAAATCTGAAGGACAACGCTACTCATTAACTCTCTCCTCCTTGAGGAAGTTTTTGATATTATTATTCCTGCGCGAAATTGCATGTTTTTCATTGAATTAAGAGCAAGTGCAAGAACCGGAGAGAGGGGAGCAGCGAGTTCCTATAGCCTTCCCCCACACTTCTCGTCAGAAACTTCACGCGATTTACTCCAAATTTGGCCGGTCGGAAATGATCGGAATTATGAGGCATAATCAAAATGATCCCGGATTCAAAGATCGTTTCGGTTTTACCATACGCTGGTATGGTTTCCTGTCGGTGGGCAGTTGAGTGTCACTGGCCCTCAACTTCTGGCCAGTGACGACGTGGCTGTAGTGCACCACGCCATGCGCGTGCATGGCTACCGGAGACGCGGACTCTCGGCAATGATTGGGGGTGTCCAAATGTTAACCCTCGCCCCACCGAAGGGGCCATCGATGGCCCCCCTAAGGTTTTTCCGGGATAGCAGAAAAACGACGAGGCGCAGCACCGCGGTTGAGGGCTCTACCTCTTACTGCATCATTTTCCCATCATCCCTGAAATTTTTTACCCCGGGTCACCCAAGGTCAGGTCACCAGACGAGGTCAACCAAGGTCACCTCACTTCACATTTAGAGCTCTGTAAGAGCTACATTTCAAAGTCGATCGATTTGAAACTTCCTACACTTAATGACCCCTCCAGGGTCTACAAGGTGTATATCCGGCATTTTTCGATTTCGTGCCCTGAGGTCAGGTCACGAGGCGACCTCTCCCATTGACAAAGCATGGGGAAAAGCTATTTCATGATATAAAAGCCACAAAAATGATTGCAAATACTCAGACTGCTCAGAACAACGTTTTTGGACACCCTTTCACGGATCCCAGGGGTCATATTTGCCCTTTGACTTTTCCAAGGTCATCCAAGGTCACCAGAGGTCAAAAACAGTATTTTGACAATAACTTTTGACCTAATTGAGCTAGAGCGGTGAAACAAACACCATCGTGTTTGTCTTATCACTGGCTTTCATTTGATATACGGCAAGGTCACTTTTGACCTTTCGTGACCTCAGGTCATATTAGGTCACGAGGTGACCTCTGGCGGTCAAACCACTGGCGGGAGGTCTTTACGTTCCACATAGCGGAAAAAGTACTGGCAATTTGCTATCAAATGTACTTTACCAGGCCTCAATAGCTCTAATGACATAAGAGTTATGCCCAGTTTGCTTAATCATTGCATATTTGAGTGGAAATAGCCGATCTTGACCTAATTTGACCTCTGGAGGTCAAACCATTGACCTGAGCACTAAAACATGCGAAGTAATTTCTTACTGAATTCACGCGAGCTTTCTATTGCACTTTGCAGATTTGCGCTAACGCCCATATTTTCGGAGTTAGAGGGGGGGGCCATCGATGGCCCCCCGGTGGGGCGAAGGTGGCGCCGGACCCCCGGTGGGGCGCGGGTTAAAGAATGCCAATAACCATAATGTCAACTCTCACCCCGGTGGGCCTCCGAGCCACCTTTGTCCTGGTGAGGGGTGTTTGAACACCCCCTAAACTCGGTCCCTATGCGGGATATCAGAAAACAGCGAATTGCTGGTGGATAGCTCATACAAATTCATGACGAAACTATACCGGTCACTTTTTCGCTCAGGTCAATATTGAGGTCATGACAGGTCAAAGAAAGTGGGATTTTGAGAAAGTTTTTTTGGCTCTAGCGTCTGACAGAGTTGAGTTAGAATCCTTTTGTAGGCACCATTCCCTTCCTCTAGTCACGGCGAATCGAGTGATGTATAATGTGACCACACTAAGTTAAAACACAACAATGACCTGACCTCAGATCAGGTAAAGGTCACTTTTAGCCTAGCATAGTTAATATGCATATCAATCGACTTGCAATAGCAATCTGAATGCAATGATATCAAAGTAAAAGCTGTATCATCATTGCATGCAAAGTTATTGAACTAAGCCTGAAAATTGCTTGAATAGCTCCAGATGACCAATCAGAGGTCACAGATCAAACATTGCAACATTAACCTGGAAAGGGGCCCAGGATACTACGATTTGGAGTATATGAAGGTATTATCAGCTGTATCTACACAAATACAGCCCAATTTCTGTTTTCCCATGTATTTCCAATGGATATGTCATGGTCCGTACTTGACCTTAGGTCATCGATACGAAAAAATCCCGGAATATATGTTGTAGCCCTCGGTGGGGCCATTCTATGGCATAAGTTTCAATCCGATGTATTTACCTATTTCTTACCTATGCCAACTTAAACATTTTTGGAGGTGAGGTCACTTGACCTGCACTGGTGACCTTACCTGAGATGACCCAACCTTAAAATTTTGGGAAAGTTGCGTAATTGATCAACGATAAGGTGTGCCAAGCCTGACGGCGCTTCGCGCCGAGTAATTGGCCGCCGGAAAAAAACCCGAAGAGGGGATGTTCAAACACCCCCTTCGGGCTGACACTTAGCTGACAGTGTTAATCTAGCAAAAACGTACAACCCCTCCAAAATACTATCATTCGGTGATTTCAACTCAGGCAATCATTACTTAAGTGACCAATCAGTCAACCACCCCCCGTAAACTCATTTCAAAGGCTTTTAAAACTGGAAGCGGACTCTCTTGAACTTTCTCAATTAATTGTCCAACCAACCAGATTGCAAGAAAATGTCCAAATTTTGCGCGATCTTATCTTTGTATTATACAACAGGCTTGTCTTCGACAGTGGAGTAATATCACCCTTTTCAAAACTGGAACATTGCCTAGTCTATGCAACGATAAATTTAACTTTTACTTCCAGCTTTGAAACTCGTAAAACAATTTGGGATTACCATAGAACAGACGTAAATCAACTAACATTGTTACGATGACAGGCGGTTTGGTGCACCATCGTTGACAATGATATAGAAACAGCAGCTAATCTATTTACACAAACACTTTAGGAAGTCGCCAAAACAACCATCCCGACCAAAAGTATCAATTTACATGCAAGAGATAAACCATGGATAAATAACCATCTAAAAGTAATGATGAGAAAACACGATAGACTTTCCAGACAGACTAAAAGAGTTCAAAACATGCATAAAGACAGAAATCATCCAAATGTCAAACACGCTTGG
The DNA here is from genome assembly GCA_034440635.1 of Lepas anatifera. Classification (NCBI taxonomy): domain Eukaryota; kingdom Metazoa; phylum Arthropoda; class Thecostraca; family Lepadidae; genus Lepas; species Lepas anatifera. Next base: position 57,874 of record JAOTON010000978.1, on the reverse strand, counting down.
GACAGGTGGAGGGTCATTAGGAACCAATTGACCAATGAGGCACGACTAGTTAACACGCGCATTGACGGGGGGGCGGGTACCCGCCCCCCTCGGGTTTTTCGGAGATAGCAGAAAAACGGCGGCGCGTAGCGCCGCCGTACTTGGTATACCTTTTCCCTCATCATTTTTACAACTTCTGTAAAAATTTTGAGGTTAGGTCATCTCAGGTCAGGTCACCATTACAGGTCAAGTGACCCGACCTCAAAAAAAGTTTAAGATAGCATAAGTCGGAGCAGGGTGAACTTATCCGATTGAAACTCATATCACATAATGGCCCTACCGAGTTCTCTAAAATATGTTCCGGTATTTTTGATATCGATGACCTAAGGTCAGGTACGAGGCATGACCTCTCCATTGGAAATACATGGGAAAAATGGTTTTTACGGAATAACTCAGTAACGGATGGTGATAGAGCATTTATTTTAGCTGCATTAGACTCGCCTGGGCTTTGCGGTTCTAATGATATGCATTTTATATAATTTGACCCTGACCTGACCTCAGGTCAGGTCAAATCCTTGATTTGACCTAGCAAGGTCAACTTATATATCATTCGATTCGGCTTGCTAAGAGGATTCATATAGTTCAAGTCGTTTTGCTCTATCTTTACTTGTTCAGATTTAATGGCCGAAAAACTGAATTTACATGTTATCCCTATGACGGGCATGTTTTGACCTCTCGTGACCTTAAATGTGACCTGACAAAAAAATGGTTCAAATGTTTTCGATGGAGAAGTGGATGGGCAGCCCAACGCCGTTTACCGTTTTTCGCTACCTACCGTGGTTCTCGAGATCTTAGGGGGGGCGGGTACCCGCCCCCCCGTCAATGCGAAGGTGGCTCAGACCCCCGTCAATGCGCGTGTTAAAACTAATTATTATTCGTCTAAATCTGTCCTCCTCCTACTACAATACAAGCATGACCCCTACAAATATCACCCGACACGGAGAGAATGACAGGCCGAATCAAAGACACAAGCATTCCTCCCCTAACAACGACCGATAAAATAGTTATAAACGACAATTTAGATAAGACAAATCTTTTAGACACTTTTTTTCGCATCTCAGCCCGATTTAAATGTGGAAGAACCTGCTACGATAGAAACTGAGCCATCACATCCAACCATCTCAGAACTTACCTCCTTTGAATTTACAGAACGGGAGGTTCTGAATGAACTTAACCGATTGAAACCCCAAAAATCAACAGGTCTGGATGAATTACCAACGAAATATCTAAAAATGATTTCCTTACTCATAGCGGATCCACATTCAAAATTATTCAACGAATCTTTACGCACTGGAAAATTTCCCTCCTCTTGGAAACTAGCTAACGTGAAACCGATGCTCAAGAACAAAGGCTCACCTTCAGACATACCATGCTACAGACCGATTAGCCTGCTGTGCGTTTGTCTGAAGTATTTTGAAAGCGTGTGTTTCGTAGAATTTACAGCCATATCACTGAAAACGAATTACTGACCGAACGATAAAGTGGGTACAGGCCGGGACAATAACAACTCTTCTATCTATCCCACAAACTATATGATTCTTCAGTTGACCCGGGCGACCCGACCGGGGCGGACGTGTGTTGACGGCGCTCCGGTGCACCAGCGAGCAGTGTGGTTTTTATCCTACCTAGGCAGTCAGTGAGTGTACGCAGGACTGGTATGCGACCAAAGTGCCTTTTCAGAGAGAGAAAACGATTGTGATACAGGGAGAACATTTTGGATGACAGGTATGGACAGATAGTAACTCGGCTTCTCGCCGACGACGGAATGTGACTTTGTCGATTTATTGGTGAACCACCATGAAGGATTAGTGCCAGAGTAGACAACGGGACTTTGGCTTTCTTTTGTCGGAGCAGCTTTTGTGAGCAAATAAGGGGGTTCGATTGATATCATGCCAAACGGGCGAACTCAAGGCCGAAGGAAATCTCAGACGCCAGCTGAGGCAGCGGCCGGGGACCATGGCCGCCCGTCCACGCGGCAGCCGGTTGCCCCGCCCCAACCGCAAGCAGCGCCTCTGGCGGCGCAGCGTGGCCGCCCACGGTCCGGCTCCGGTCGGATCGCTCTCAGCCAGAGCACGGGCGGCTCCAGCGAGCGGGGCGCAGGAGGTCACTAACAGTCGGTCAGAGACATGATCCAGCAGTTGGACAACCAGACAAAATGCAGCAGTCCGTCCAAAAAACGGCGAACAACGAGTGTGCAGTCGCACTCGTCCGTCGAATCAGTCACCGTTTCTGAACCGCAGCACCCGAATCGACCGGTGACAGAGGAAGTGCTTCACAACACCATGCTTAAGATGATAGGCATTTTCAAGCAGGAAATGGTCAGTGAGTTCGATTCTCTGAAAAGCGAGCTCACACGGGTCCATGGGCGGATAAAGGAATTAGAGGATCATGTGACAGCTAGGGACTTGGAGATCGACAATTTCGAGAGACTCATCACAGTGAGAGATGACAGAATAGCCGAGCTGGAAACGGAGGTGGATAACCTGCACGCAGAAACCAGGAAAAAGGACTTGGTTCTTCTAGGATCAGCCATCCCTCCTCCACCAGGGCAACCCTGGAATGAAGACGTGATAGAAACGACGGTGAAGATATTCCAAGACTGTGAGTCTCCAGTACAGGTGACTAAAGATGATATCGAGGATGCGTTTAGGCTTGGAAGAGGGAGGAACACCCACAAACCCATCCTGGTAAGATTCAAAAGTGCAGGGAGGAAATCCACCCGGGACCAACTCTATGAGAACAGATTCGATGTGAAGCCGAGGGCGGTCAGAGACAGCACGGAGCCACCACCGAGGCTTGTGATACGGGAAAATCTCACACCACTGCGCCGGAACATTTTCTCCACTCTCATGGGTGAAAAACTAGCAAACCGAATCCACTCGGTTTTCTCCAGAAACGGTGAGGTGTTCTGTCGTGTGGTTCCAAAAGGTGTAAAAATAAAGGTTCAGAGCATGAAAGACATTCAGAAGGTGATAAGTGGATGAGAGACATATTCAGAAGGGGTTATGGTGTCGTCGGTTCACATGTTGCTTAAAGAGGTTGGCTTTCCATTTAACGATAGTTGAAGTAGTATTAAGGTTTTGGAATTAATTTGCTTGCAAAAGTGTTTTTCCGACATCGTTTTGCGCCACTGACTGGCTGCATGGTTTTTTCGTTAATAATTTGTTTTTTCCTCCCTTTTTACTAATTGTTAGATTTCTGTAATGGTGTACGATTTATCCGTTGTCGGCGAGGAGTAGGTTTTTTCTGTTCATTTTCCTCAGTGTTTTTATTTTGACCTGCCCGTTATTTTGGCAACTGCCAATTTCAATGATAGATCTCAGAGTAAGAGGAAGATACGTGTGCTCTGCAACCGCCCGTGTACACATGTGGCTCTGTATATACTCATGCTCTGAGCCAGCGCCGCAAGTTCCAGCGTGCGGCGGCTGCGTCGCTCAGGTCAAACCCCCGCCCGGTAGCATCTGGTTGCAGTCGAACCACGCAGTGCATTGGAGTGACCTGATGAATTTGTGGTATACCCTTTGTTGGCAAGCTGTTAGCAATACTTTTGTTTCAATGTCAGTAGTGTATGATGTGATGGTTTTTCATGCGAGCTGTCAGCTGAAAGCACGTTTACTGCTCTCGTTTGCTTAGCTCATTACATTGATGGGCACGATTAAAGTATGTTCGTTTAACTGCCGAGGCTTAGGAACCTATGAAAAGCGGAGGGACGTCCTGAATTTTCTTAAAGGAACAGATAATCATATATTTCTTTTACAAGACATTCACTTTACGAAAGGAAAAGAAAGTATTTTCAGGAATACATGGGGGTCGGATATTATTGTAGCGGGTTTCACGAATAGTGCCCGCGGGGTAGCGATTCTCACCAAATGCGTTGACATTGCCTTTTTCTGAGACTGTGTGCGACGAAGGTGGAAATTACATCATTACAAAAGCAGTAATTAATTCGAGCATTGAATTAATAATAGTAAATATATATGGCCCTAACAGTGACGAGCCAGTTTTCTTTCAAAAAGTACAAAGTTTGTGTCATGATTTACAAGGAGATGCTGAAATCCCAATTCTTTGGGCAGGTGATCACAATACGGTTTTGCAGTTTCAGCTTGATACCAAAAACTATGCGCGCCAAAATAACCCTCAAGCCAGACAAAAGATTCTGGAGGCTATGGAAAGGTTGGATTTATGTGATGTCTATCGGGAGAGAAACCCGGAGTCACAGATTTTCACGTGGAGGGTGGGCAACCCTCCACGTAAACAAGCACGACTAGACTATTTTCTGATTTCGGAGACATTGATGCCGCGGGTTGTGAACGCAGGTTTTTCTTTCGGATACAGATCGGACCATTCTTTTATTACTCTAAAAATTCAGTTGTCTACTGCACCCAGGGGTAAAGGTTATTATAAAATGAATGCGTCATTATTAAAAGATGAAGACTACCTAGCAAAAATGAAAACCTGTATAAGTGATACATTAGGACTTTACGTCCTTCCTGTTTATGCAGAAAATTTCCATTTGGAAGATCCGCAGTCAGTTGAAATTTCAATTTCATGGCAAGACTTTTGGGAGGCACTTATACTAAGTATGCGCACAGAAACAATTTCTTATTCTATTCACAAGAGACGTCGTATGAGAATGGAGGAAACTGAAGTAATACATAATATAGATAGACTGGAAAACATTGAGCCCGAATTCAGATCCAGTGATGACTATGAGGAGTTAGGCAGATTAAAAGAAAAGCTAGAGAAGGTACGAGCGTTTAAGATGGAAGGTGTTATCACACGTTCACGGGCTAGATGGTATGAACAGGGTGAGCGAAATTCGAAATATTTTCTTAACCTAGAGAAACGAAATTATATAAATAAGCAGATAACAAGCCTCCGGGTCACGGAAAATAATGTATCATCGGACCAGAAAATTATTATGCTTTCATTGGTGAAGCATTATCGGGAACTTTTTGCAGAACGAAAAATAAATCAACACGAGGCAGCCGGTTTTGTGGATATGAATGCATCGACCGAGTTGTCGGAGAGAATTAGGGTAGAACTGGGGGCCCCTGTGACTTTAGAAGAGCTCTCCAATGCGCTAAAGTGCATGTCGAATAATAAAGCTCCTGGATCTGATGGTTTCCCCAATGAGTTTTATAAAGTTTTATGGGATGAATTGAAGCACTTCTATTTTAGGATGGTACAGGAAAGTTTTCAAGTAGAATCCTTACCCTACTCATTAAGAGAGGGCATTCTGACCCTAATCCCGAAACCAGGTAAATGCCAGACAGAAATTAAATCATACAGGCCAATAACATTATTGAATTCAAGCTATAAAATCATAGCCTCCGTGATAGCAAATAGAATGAAGCGGGCTTTGCTTGACATCATAGGTCAGGAACAATCTGGTTTTTTGCCTGGTCGATGTATCGCGGAGAATAGCAGGCTTACGTACGATATTATTCAAACCCTGAAGAATAAGAAAAGCACGGCATTGTTTCTTAGTTTGGATATGGAAGAAGCATTTAACTCCGTCAATTGGGACTTTGTGAAGTTGGTACTTAAGAAGGCAGGGTTCCCACAGGAAATGATTCAATGGTTCGACACCCTGTATGGCGGTGCATTCTCCAGGCTGGTTATCAATGGCCACATATCCGAGCGTATTGAGTTAACGAGGTCATGTAGACAGGGTGATCCCTATAGTCCTTACGTATTTTTGTTGGTGATTGAAATCCTGTTGGATATGATAAAGAGAAACCCACGAATAAAAGGCGTCAAACCTGGCTCTAAAGAATTTAAGATATCGGCATACGCAGATGACGTATTGTGTTATCTGGATGGGAGTGTTAACAGCTGCAGAGCACTTTTCCATGACCTAGGTGTATTTGCAAAATTTTCAGGACTAAAGCCTAACATTAAAAAGACGCAAGCCTTCTAGGCAGGGTGGAATGTTCGCGGTAAACAACCCATATGCCCAGACCTCAACATGACCTGGGCCGCTAAGATAAAGGTTTTAGGTATTACTTTTGCTAATACAGACGCAGAGGTGACTGCAGACAATTTTGAAAGCAAGCTCACGAAGGCAAAAAATGTTATGAAATGTTGGAGACAGCGCAACCTTTCCATTCCGGGAAGGATTCTGATAGTAAAAACCCTAATTCTACCTATATTCACGCATATTTTTACAGCTCTACCATGCCCAAATAAATCGTGGAAGGGTCCGGTAGAAGCCATTAAACGTAGTAGCCTATGCAGTCCAGTATTGGCGGGTGGACAGGCTATGATAGATGTAGATATATATAACTCAGCGCTAAAAATTAGCTGGATTAAAAGATACGTAAAAGGACAGAAGGATTGGAGTTTGCTTTTTGATGAAACCATTGGTAATAGTGATTTTATTTGGGAGAGAAATTCAGTTTTCTTTAACCAGATAGTTAGTACATGCAAAAACATGTTTTGGAAGGAAGTTTTTGATGCGATGTCACTATTTGATAAACATAAGATAACTGCTATTGGTGACTTGCCAAGACAGAGCCTATGGCATTCTAACTTTACCAAATTTAGCCAAGGTATGATTAAGCCGTGGTATAAGAGCGGTCTTCGATATGTCAATGACATAATCAAATCGAATGGACAAATTATGACCTTTGCCGAAGTCAGGGATGCGTTTCGCGTGAGGGGCACGAATCTTGATTATGATGGATTAATACGAAGTCTTCCAGCAGAGTGGAGAAGGAATGGTCAAAAAGAAAAACTGTATCCGCAGATGATACATCCCAATGTGCAGGCAATAATGCAGCAAAACAAAGGCAATAAGCATATTTACGATATTCTCCGCTTGGGTAAATATAGGAATTCAACCAACCGGTGGGAAGAAAAATGGAAACAAAGTTTTGGGGACATTGATTGGTCTATAGTATATATGCTGAGTAAAAATACAAGTTATTCGGTCAAGTACCATGCCATACAATACAAAATAATTACACAAACAGTTGCCACGAATAGGAGACTTCATACTATGGGTCTTAGCAATTCGTACGCTTGCAGCCGATGTGAAAGGGCAATAGAAACCATTTTGCATAAGTTTTGGGAATGTCCTATGGTTGCAGAGTTTTGGTCTAAAATCCGTACGTTTTTGAAAGACTCAAGAATAGCACCTGACCACCCTCCGTTTTCTGGGAAGCAAATTATCCTTGGCGTAACGGATACAAAGATTATAAACCATATCATCCTAATTGGAAAAATGATGATATATCACAACTCATATTTATCAGTTGATATTCTTTTGATCAGATTACTGCTTGATAAAAACACTGAAAAACTTATAGCTTCGACTGAGAGCAGGGAGCGTGGATTTCAAAAGAAGTTGAGTGCGCTACAGGGCTTATTAATAAACGACCAGCAGAGCACTGGCAGATTAGCTTGACGCAGGTGGTTGCAGAGTGTGTACCTAGTACCTACAGATTGTGAAATGTGCTATACCTACAGAGCGAGTGCATGCCGTGAAAACTTCCAAAGGTGGAATGGGTCGCCGGGATAGTGTTCTTGCTGATGTCAACGGTGAGGAAAAATGAAATAAAATCTGAAAAAAAGAAAAAAAACTATATGATTCTCTAGACAAGGGACTAAACTTCACAGCAATCTACCTCGACATTTCTCGCTATTTCGACAGAATTTGTCATAAAGGACTTATTGAAAATGCAAATTTGAGCTCTGACTGACTTCATTGACCGACTGGATTACATTATACCTCACAGACAAAAGACAACACACCTTTGTTCATAACAGCATCTCTCCAACTCTCCCTCTAAGTGCTGGCTATCCTCAAGGTTCTGTTCCTGGTCCCCTTTTGGCACTCCTCTATCTTAACTCTCTTTGTGAACAGACAACCAACAAAATTCTGTTTTTAGCTGACGACACATCAATTTATGCCCAACACACGACTGACACAATTTCTTCAGTCCAAAACTCCCTCCAGAATGACCTCGACAGAATCTGTTCATATGGGAAAAAGTGGCTTATAACATTTAATGCTAAAAAACTATCCAACAAACTTTTTCTTTAAAAAGGGAACTGTCAAACCAGAGTTTAAATTCGGGGGCAAGTCATACTTTTAGTTGAGAAACATAAGAACCTAGGAGTAACTCTTTCACAGGACCTGCATTTCAAGAAACATGTCAATCAAATTATAAAAAGTCAACATCGCTTTAAGCCCAGTCTACACCCTAGCCTACGTTCTACCGAGGCCCATTCTAAACAAAATTTATTTAACTTACGTAAGACCGCACTTTGACTATTGCAACGTCATTTACGATGGAAATTTGACCCTCAGTGACAGGCTGAGACTTCAGAGACTGCAAAACCGGGCAGCAAGATTGGTGACAGGGACTCTTTACAGGACATCTACTGACAAACTAATGGCTGACTTGGGATGGAAAACTCTGGACACCCGCAGAAAAACACAAAAACTCCATTTTCGTCAAAATTTAATGCATAGCCCTCATATAGCATCTTACATAGGTAGCTTAATACCCCTGAATCGAGTTGAAAATACAGCTAGAGTTTTGAGGGTGGCTGAGCAATTGACCCGAATACCTCACTGTACAACATGTTTCGAAAATTCGTTCTTAATTAGCACTATTGGCAGCTGGGATCAACTACCCCTAAATGTCCGCAACTTACCTGCCAAAAAATTAAAAAAAGAAATCACAAAAATATTTGGTATTAGTCCTCCCCCATTGTATTATTCACTAGGCTCTAAAAAAGAAAATTATATTCTGACCAAGCTAAGGCTTGGTATGAGTACCCTTAATTCGCACCTCTTTTCAGTACAAGCCGTACCATCTCCAAATTGCATTTGTGGACCCACTCGTGAGTCTACAGCGCATTACGTACTCCACTGCCCAAGATACCAAACAAAAAGGCAAGCTTTGATGAATGATTTGACTCAAATTACAAAGAAAATATTGATACCTGTAATAGATCTGAAAAATTAAATATAATCCTTCACAGTGAAAATATGGATGACAACAGTTCGAGAGCAGTAGCACGCTGTACATTTAAATACAATGACGTAAAAAATATTCAAGATCTAGCGTCCAGTACCTACCTAGGTGACTGGCGGCGTGGCGCGGTGGCCCTGACAAATCGCTGTGGCTGCGGAGGGCAGATCCTCAGGCGGGCATGATGTAAGCTTTTCATTTCATTTCATTTATTTGGTCTATCGTCTACGGGCACATGCTCCCATTTACAGACGAAGTCGAGAGAGTTAAAAACCTGATATAAACATTTAACAACTCAATAGCTAAAACACAACCACACGCACGAGCATTGTTAAAAACTATAGTTAGTGTTTAAAACTGTAATAAATGCGTACAGTGGGAACAGAATCAACTATAAGGCCCTAACGTAGAGTATCACAGCAGATTTAAAACTGGCCGCCTGCTCTTTAAACATATCTATCCGAAGACATCTCCTCATGAATTCATTAACAGACCGCGGTACTCTGCCGAAAATCTCCTCCTCCATCGTGCTAACTCTAGCGTGCGGCACACTCAATAGCTGGTTCGTTCTCCCTCTTCTTGCTGGCACATGTAGAGGAAACTGTCAAAAGCCCTGTTCCATCTGTCAGCACAGTTTTGTCAGCAGGACCTCTAACCTCTCCTCCAGAAAAGTAGCATCAGTACCATAATCGCCTCTTGCTTGTGCTAAGCAAAGGGAACTTAATCCTTTATACCATTAAAAAATATTAAGCTGCCACTTCGCGCACTTACTATTTTTCATCAGCGCAAACAGCACGCCATCAGCCCGTAAAACCTCTAGAACTAGTTCCCGGGGAGAGGCTAAAATCCTGTGACGTAGGCGCAACGCGGCCCGCTGATTGGTGCTGACAAAACTGTGCTGACAGCTGGAACAGGGCTAAAGAGAATCGACGAGTCTATCATGCCTCTATGAGCTTTAAAGGCAAACATAATGTCATGTTGTAAAATACGGACGGTGAGCGATGTTTTTCCATGGTGTGACAATAAATCATTGTGAGCAATGCACTACGATGAGGAACGTTTGCGTTAATCCACATAAGGTATTTATGCTGGACATGCTCGACTCAGTTGAAATGAATTCGTGCAGCCCCTGTCCATTTAACAATACAGTATTCCAGCATTGACCTTACATGTGCACAGTTGCATGCCCGCACGGAGGACGGACTGATCCCTCCAGCCGCACCACGTTCACCCCGAGCTTTTTGGAATGATCGAATCAAACGACCGAGAAATGTGTTTGCTTTTTTCACAACTGAATCTATATGAGGTGCAAAGGTGAGTTTCTGATCCAGGATGACACCGAGGTCCCTGATGGTGTCCAGTCCACGTGCTTAAGGGCCGTGTTTTCAAGGAAATATATCCTCTGAATTGGTTGTTTTTAGGCTCATTCTGAATGACTTACATTTTGTAGGGTTCAGATTTAGCTTCCAGGAATGGGACCATCTACACAGCTGATTTAGGTCGTCTTGCAAGATAGCCGCATCACCTGTACAAGAGATTTTTCGAAAAATCTTGACATCATCAGCAAACATGAGACAGTGAGAATTTAGTCGGGCCCGAAGGTCATTGATGAACATGGTGAACATGAGTGGAGACAACAATCCGCCCTCCGGCGTGCCCGAGAGCAAATCTGCCCACTCGGAGCTTTTCCCATTGACTCACACGCTTCTGTCGGTCATGAAGGTAAGACGATAGCCAATTTAGAGCCGATCCTGTTATATGACACGAGTAACTAAATTTATGAACCATAAGCGAATGATTAACACTCTGGAAGGCTGCGGTGAAATCTGTGTACACTCAGTCTGTCTGCAATCCCTCTTCTATTGATTGCCATGCATCGGCCATCAACGTAGCGAGATTGGTCGCGCAGGACCGTCGCTCCATGAACCCGTGCTGATGATCGGACATGGCTGGCCGTACATGGCGAAGCAGAGACGTACAGGCAACTTTTTCTAGAGTCTTTCCAAAGAGAGGAATGAGCGAAACTGATCTATGGTTGGTCGGGTTCTTAGTGCTGCCCTTTTTATGGATGGGTACTATATTTGCCTGTTTCGACTTTTTTGGAAAGACACCCTTGGTTAAAGAAAAATTGAAAATTTTGTTCAGAGGCGTGATAAGTTCATCATAACACTTGTGAATAATTCATGCACTAATTCCGTCAGGCCCACATGCTTTGTTTACATGTATTTCATTTAGTATGTTACAGACCATGTCCTATGTGCACTTTATCTCTGACAAGACAGGTAATTCATACACTGGTGCCTCCGGATATGGGGGTGTAACGTGAGGGTCAGCAAACTTGCTAACAAAGGCTTGATTTAACACATTGGCCTTCTTCTTATTGTCAGAAATGGTGACATTTTCGCTAACTAAGACAGATAGACTCCTATTTCCTACCTTTAAATACTTCAAAAACGACCAGAACCGTTTGGGGTTTGTTTTGAAATCGTGGGTGAGTGCTACTAGGTATTCACCATATTTGAAACCTGCTAAGTTCTTAAAATTACTTTTTGCCTGCCTGAACTGGGTTACCACCGTTTCATGGTGGACCTTGATTGTGGAAGTTTGTTACTAGTAACGCTTAAAGTTGAACACTTGTGCTTTTGCGCTGATCGTTTACGTCATTGTTTGTAATGGTCCATTATTTTTTTAAGAAAATAAATGAGTATGAGTATGAGTATAAATTACTCGGCAGTCACCTGCAGGTTGAGAAACCAAGGGGGAGCAACAATGTATTGAATGGGGTCGCCCTCCACTAAGATAATGATTCTGCAGAGACGGAGCAGAACCAATGGATGATCATCCTCTCTCGCAGAAGTATGTAAGGTGGTACACTGATTAGATAGGACGAGAACTCAAGACTCCGCCTGGGGGTCCGATCAGACCTCCCTCGGTTTTTCGTGAATGAATCCGAGCCTATTCAAATGAGACACGTGTGCCTTTGCAGGCCTGTATATATGGAAATCAATTCGACAACTTATGACTCTTCATTGACATCAGCTCAGGTCAGATCAAAGAGTTATGACGTCATTTCTAAACCAATGTAAGAAACTGTGTGCTTATAAAACTAGGTTAAAAAACCAGCGTGCAACTCGAGTCGACTTCTAGAAGAGCTAGAGCAAGTATCTTTACCTAACTCGAAAACTTTTGAAAAGACAAATCTGGAAGCTGCCATCTATTTTGAACTCAGGTCAATATCAAAGTCACCAGAGGTCATCAAATGTCAGGGTTTTCGTCATTGTTTGTGTCTATAACCTTTGCACGAAACAAGATACAAGTCAAATCTGGTATCATAGTAATAGGCATGAACTAAGCTTTTGAATTCTACTCAACGTAAACTATGCATGGTCATAATCTGACCTATGAGGCCATGCCGCATATTTTTCCATTCCTTGGCTCAATACAAGCAAATGGCTTTTTGTTTTGGTTTTATGGTTTCGGAATTCGAAGGGGTTTTCTAAATGGGTCTAGATTTGACCCATTTAGAAAATCCTTTATAACTCGGGAACCGTGAGACCAAACACAAGACAAAAGAAAGCAATGTGTTCGCCTTGATCCAAGGATTCAAATAATATCGGTAGGGCATTGAAAGGTCAAACTGTGACCTCAACCTTAGCTCAAGCTTAAATAATAATCTTTCAAGGTCATTTTGCATATCAATCGAACTCTTGGGTAGGGTAAGTGAAGGTAAGAGTACGCAGGAGATAAGAGTACGCAGCAGCTGTTTCGGTTACTCAGCAACCAGTGGCGGATGCAGGAGGGGAGCAAAAAAGGCAATTGCCCCCCCAAACGGGAAAAACTCGGGGCAAAACTATGTTTTTGTCCCCCAAAGCGATCGACCTCCTTTTCCCCCGACTCCTTTTTAGCTTGTAAGCAAGATTTTGGTGCTTCAACTCTCAACTTTAAACAGAGTTAGTGAAGTTCAGTGTAAATATTGGGGCTTGGATAGGAAAAAAGTATCTTGAGCCCATATTTTTCACACCGTGGCATTTTTTTTTGCTTTTCGTTTCCAGTTCCCAAAATCCTACCGAAAAGGCATATTGTAGCGCAATTTTGCACTGCGTGACGTTTTTTTGCTTTTCGACTTTGGTTTGCTCCCCCCAAACCAACCGGCTAGATCCGCCACTGTCAGCAACCACTGAGATGGTGGATACCCTGGTATAAAAAGCAAGGTCAGTGCCTTAGTTTCTAAAAACATCAATGAGTTCCTGTTTTTTCCACGGGAGTACGGAGCAAAAAAAGCCTCTGGGCACCCTTAATCTAATATTGCTTAACTAGGTAAACTTGTAGACCATGCTTCTTTTATCAATAGTATTGTATTACGTTCTGTCATCAGTAAGAAAGCTGAGCTAGAACTGTGCTGCAGGACTGGAGCTCACTCTAAAACGCCTGCCATCATGTTTATCAAGACTTTCTTCCCAAGGGAGCATGTCCGATAAGTGTACGCCGTAGACCGTTGGGCAAGAGTGCGCATGCTTGAGATATAAGAAAATTTATTTTCGCTCGGGACAGAGTGCGCAATTCATATTTGGAAAACCAAACATTGCAACATAGTTCTTGTAGATTTCGAACGAAAAAATCTTACATTCGCCTAGTTTGGCGAGCAAAAAATTCACGACATGGCCTTTGCACCTAAAGCACAACGGTGCATTAATGCGTATTCCAGCCTTCTCCTTTGCGCACTCTTACCCACTCACTCCGGCAAGAGCACGCACGTGACTTTTTATTTTTGATGGTATCGTGGCGAGTTCCTTTCAGAGCCATGGAGTTGATACATCGAACATACATAGACAATTATTCAGGCTAAACAACCATATAAAAATATTTTCTGTTAGACATATATGAGAAAAGTGAAGGCCTTTAGAAAGTCAAGTGCGTACTCTTGCACGGACTTCCCCTAATGCTCATTACTACAATACCAAATTTAAGATTGCATCTTGTTACGTTTGAAAGCTATAAATACAACAAATTGAAAGCCGTGAACGTTGGTGACATCTGGTGACCTTGATATTGGCCTGACCTTTCAATCGATGGCAGTGTGCATACTTCTCGTTTCAAGAGCTTTCAAATTAGGTTTAGAAACTTGATCTAGCTCTTCTAGAAGTCCAGCTGCACCCTGGTTTTGGCAGCTTTATTTCAGAAGAACGAAACCTCCTTACAGGGCTTTAGAAATGAAATCGTAACTCATTGACTTGACCTGACCTGACGTCAGTTTTTAGTCATCGGTTGTCAAATGAATCAACCTAGAAGCATGCAAGGCCATGCGCGTCTCATTTGAGTCGGCTGAGAATCGCCCGCGAAAAACCGAGGACTCGTCCAGGCGGCGACGGGTTAAGTGAGAATCTGGAGGTACCGTCACTTTTCTAATGCTCTGACACAAATACTCAATCAAGCAAATGCAGATGTGGTGTGGAAAGTGATCTGGGTGTGGGTAACCTGGAGGGGTGACTGTTTCGGTAAATGTTTGAAGAAGAAAGTCGGCAAAACCCCTTGCGAGCAGTACGCACTGCTCTCTTGGATGTTGGGTCTTTGGCTCTGAGGCAAGTTAAACCGATCGCAAATTCAAATTGAAGTAGTATGACAAAACGAAAACCGGAAAAGACCAACTCGTGCCTGGCAGAATCTGTCAAGATTTCAGCCTACCGAATTTACAAAACGGTGTGAAGAGACTGATGATAAATAAATATTGTCAGATTCGGCTGGGAGATTCTGCCTTATGTGTATGGGCCCTAAAACGTGTGCAGCGCAAATAGGATCTCGCAATCGATCCCTGAGCAAAAAAATTGCGACAAACGTGTGGGTTTAGGAGAGGAGAGACAGGCGCTGCACCTCGGGAGGCCCAGAGGGCTGGAAGGCTGAGCGGCGCGACCCACTTTGTGTCGGAGTCCGATATAACGTGGTGGCGGAGGCGACGGCACTCTCAGTTACCGGGCGGTGGCCGGCGTGAGCTTAGTGTCGACGGACGACTCAGCAGACATGAAGTACCTCCCGGTCGCCACCGTTTGCCTCCTGGCGGGTGAGTGCGTGGGTACAGTGTGAACGCGTGCACGGTTGTACGCATGTGTAGAGTTGCGTTTGCACTGTCAGGTATGCGTGGAGGTGAGTGTATATGGACAGTCGTTAACGTGTATAGACACAGGCGGGTATGTGTGTGCAGATGTGTATGTGTGTACATGTGTATAGTTCTACGTATGATAGCAGTGGTAAGTGAAGGGCTGAAACACATGCCGCTTACCTGGAATCACATAGGAATAGCTATTTGTGTTCCCCTTATTATCTATTTTTCGCAATAGCACGAAGGATGCTGTAATCAATTACTCATAAATGTAAGGCGTACGAATAACTGTCATTATTGACATTGCATCGCTCCTGCAAGTGACTTCTCTTAGACGAGACTATCTGTAGCTTTATTGATGACCCTTGAGATCAAAACAGAGAAGTCAAAGTCAAAGCGTAGTTGGGCCCAAAGCCTTAAAGAAAATCTTGTGCAGGGATTTGAAGTGATATTTTATAAATGCTTTACAAACTTTATTGAATAGTTTTACTTAACGCTTCATTTGTATTTGTGTTCACTCGCGGTCTTACTTAAGGGCTTTTTTTAAGGCGTTCTGTGCTTGGAACCTTTGCACGCCTCTAAAGTATGTGGGATAATTTTTTCGAAGGATTGGTTACTTAAGTGTCGAAAACAAAGGGGGTTATTTCAAGTAATAGGTCGCGAAGTGCTGCAAAATTTTCAAGGGATGGTCAGAAAGGCCAAGCCAAGGGTGTTGAATCATTGTTGGAGATTCACATGGTGTATGAAGAAGGCTGCCACCGCCAAGGTAAAGTAATTTAGAGTTTATAATTTTGAAATTTCTTTTGGCATGTTACCGAGTGTCCGCTTTGCTCGAAATCTTCCATTACTGTAATTACTGCTTAAAGCAGTAATTATCGGTTATTTAGAAACTGCTGTGAGTGCTTTGCCAGCGTGCCGCCGGTTTTTTATACTGCAACCAAAAGGTGAAGTTACAGCGGCCCTCTCCGGCTGGGCAGCCGCCGCACAGAGGAAGAGAGAAGTGTAAGAGAACAGATATATTGTTAGTGAGAGTTTTGAGTTGGTTAGTTGAGACGCGTAGTTAAGGTTAGTTGGTTAGTGAATCTTAAGCTAAGGTTAGTTGCTTAGTGAATATGAATGAAAGGTTAGTTAAGGTTGGTTGGTTAGATGAACGTTTTTTTCCTACTGCCTATTTTAGCCTAGGTTGGTCGTAATTCTAAGCCTATCATACCCTAGTTCAAGTATGTTATAACCTAGTTTGAATCACTATTTTTTTTAAAATTGGCAGGGGAACTTTTATGGCGTAAATGTTTATGATAGGCAGGGATGCTATTATGGGTGAAGTTATTGTATATGCCTGTCATCATAGACGTTTATATGGCACTTTTACATAAAGCACTCTAACCTAGTAGCCTTAAAAAATGTAAAGAGCCTGTCCAGCTGCTCAGGGTGATCATTGCTGAGGAGAGTGGAAAGGTCTACTGGGATGTTTTTGGTTCGACAATAATCTAGCATGGGCTGCCCATGGACACCGTGCTGGGGGGCATTCAGTTAGGATGTGGTAGGGGTTTTCCCTGGCGTCGCAGGTACCACAGGTACCCAGATGAAGAGGTTTATTTTATCACGGCATAACACATTCCCAGATTGTACATCAATTTTACACCACACCGATTTGGGACTAATTACTTTTAATGAAGGGAAATTATGTAAAATAAATATGGTAGTCAATAACAACTTTGCAGCACAAATACGGCCGATTTCTCACTTTTAATATGTGTTGCCCTTAAACCACTCTAGTCTATGAACGCACCAAAACTTCACATTCCCTTTAATGACAGTGGATTAGGCTAGATCAAAACAAAACAAAAATTGGCAGAGGATTTGGAAATAGTTCCACTAGAAAGCATAAAACGTGAAGTTACAAATAAAAATCCAGCAAACAGTTCACCAGCACCGATGTGCCAGGAAAACATTTAAAAACGGAGCAGACCTGACGTTTCAGTGCGGAGTTTCACTGCCGGATAGTTTTCAGGAAACGACTGGAGCGCCACTCCAGAGGCCGTCCCAGTCCAGATCCGGTAACATTGCATACAATCGCCACCCCACTTTCCCCGCTCCGACCCCGCCGTGCGGGCTGACGTTCCAGCCTGGGACGCCGGCCAGGCGCCTCAACTGACACTCAACCATGAAAAGAAACCTCGCATATCGCATTCATGATTAAAAGAACGACAGAATAAAAGCGCGAAGTCTTACAGTGGTCTTGTTTCCTGTCACGAGGCATGCTGAATAAATTTTCGATAGCTGTGCACTCCTCTTTCGCAGACACGCTGGACTCGGGTATACCTGAGTGCTAGGAGGCTTTTCCAATAAAGAGAGGAGTTACGACCTGGGAGGGAGTAAGCAGGCACGCTAGTGCCATGACAACGTGGGTATCTTCGAGAACGCAAAATAAAAATAAAATAGAAATAGTACTCATTCTCCATTCGGAAGCTTCCCGATTTCTGCCAAACTAGAGCAGTTACAAAGTTTAAACGCTCGTTTAAAGTATTCCCGTAGCAAGTTTTGGATTCCACCTGGGAAATAAAATATTCTTTGTCGGAATGCGCGTTAGCTTTGAGAGAAAGGCCTGCATTTCCGAAGGGTTACGCGGCTGTATTTTCCAACGATAAAACCGAAGTATCAGTTATGGTGAAAATATGAAAGGAAAAATAAATAAATTGTATCAAACTATTTTCATGTCGATTTTCTATCATGTTACATCATAAGCGTCGCTACTGGCAATAGTGAGGGGATTAGTATACTTGTTATTCTTTAACCTACTGCTGGCAATATACTTTTTCCTCTATTACCAAAAACTCATGGAATTTGGGTTCAGTGTTGTCTGTTTCACTGACTGCTTAGCCAGTGTTACCAGTTACAAAATTTGCCCGATTTACATGAACAGTTAGATGATTGGGCGCGATTGTCCTCGTCCTTATTTAATTTTCTTAATGAAAACTGGGGCCCTGGCTCCCCTCATTCCAGCGTGCACATGTTACAAGTGAATTGAATATGGGTAAGACATTCCATTATAGCGACTGTATCTGCTGTATGATTTTGTCGCGTTTACGTTAGAGAATAAGGATAAACGATCCAATGAAGCTTTAGCCAGATCTGAAGCTGCTATCCTGAAACGAGACTATCCGCTCGGTTTTCGACAATAAAGGGGGTTTACTGGTCTTTAAAAGAGTGAATATGAAGCAAAACAAATTTAGAGTTGCATAAAATATTTTCTTTAGCGCAAGGGTTCAAAACATTTTCTTCTTGCAGATCCACCCTCTCTCCTGTTCTGCCTGGTTGTGATCATGCAGACATGCTGATCTCTGCCCAGGAAGTGGTCAGCCGTAAATTGTGTATTTAACAAATGGTGCTCGATGATGTGACAAGCACTTTGATTGGTATCCTAAAATGCTTCGAGTACCATGCATAGCGCCACTGTATACGATGCACTAACGAACGACATCCTCTAAAGTTGAGCTCTCCCTAGCACTCCTTACCCGATCCTGCTCTCCTCCGCCCGATGTGTATGTGTAGGAGCGTCGAAAGCACCAAGACTGAGACCGGTCCCCTGCGCCCTGCTCGCGAATGAAGATATGGACGTCTCCAAAACAATATTTCGGACCTCGACTTACTTTGTTTTGCTTTTCTTCCTTTTACCTGCGTAAATCTCCATAAGTGTGTTGGTGACGTGCATCGTCGTTAGTGCCTCATATGCAGCCAAAATTCTCAGAAATGTCCACCCATCCCCCGGTCATCGCCTGTCCATCCCCCCGTAAAAAATCCTGGCCATAACCCTGCTAAACTGGCCCTTGTGGCAAAATTTTATGCCAGAGTCATATGATTTCAATTCGTATCAATCGAACAGGCAAAAATGTATGTATCCTTGAATGATCACCCATATCTTTTCGAAACATGGAAATGCAGCCCAGAGACGTTTTTGTCTTCGAAAGCATGGAAACTGGGATCGGTCCCCTCCCCTTGCTCTTGAATCAAAGAAGGTTTTGTTCTATAATATAACTTTTAACACGCGCATTGACGGGGGTCTGAGCCACCTTCGCATTGACGGGGGGGGCGGGTACCCGCCCCTAAGATCTCGAGAACCACGGTAGGTAGCGAAAAACGGTAAACGGCGTTGGGCTGCCCATCCACTTCTCCATCGAAAAATTTGAACCATTTTTTGTTAGGTCACATTTAAGGTCACGAGAGGTCAAAACATGCCCGTCATAGGGATAACACGTAAATTCAGTTTTTCGGCCATTACATCTGAACAAGTAAAGATAAAGCAAAACGACTTGAACTGTATGAATCCTCTTAGCAAGCCGAATCGAATGATATATAATTTGACCTTGCGAGGTCAAATCAAGGATTTGACCTGACCTCAGGTCAGGTCAGGGTCAAATTATATAAAATGCATAGCATTAGAACTGCAAAGCCCAGGCGAGTCTAATGCAGCTACAATAAATGCTCTATCACCATCCGTTACTGAGTTATTCCGTAAAAACCATTTTTCCCATGTATTTCCTATGGAGAGGTCATGCCTCGTACCTGACCTTAGGTCATCGATATCAAAAATACCGGGACAAATTTTAGAGAACTCGGTGGGGCCATTATGTGATATGAGTTTTAATCGGATAAGTTCACCCTGTTCCGACTTTTGCTATCTTAAACTTTTTTGAGGTCAGGTCACTTGACCTGTACTGGTGAACTGACCTGAGATGACCTAACCTTAAAATTTTCACAGAAGTTGTAAAAATGATGAGGGAAAAGGTATACCAAGTACGGCGGCGCTACGCGCCGCCGTTTTTCTACTGTCTCCGAAAAACCCGAGGGGGCGGGTACCCGCCCCTTGTCAATGCGCGTGTTAAATGATAAACGTTTAGATGCATGTTGAAATGAAATGATGTCTCTTGGAAGATCGTGCAGTGAAAATGACCCTTGTTTGTGATCATATTTTCACTAAGCCTTGATTAGGTTGAGGGTGGCCAGAATTTACCTAGCCACCTAGCCCATCTAGTCACAGAATCGCTATTTACTGCTTATGGGACTGGGCGTGTTCTAGGTGACTACATTTCCACGATCAATGAACCGTATCTGATTGTCTGTGACGATATTTAATACTCGTCCACAACCCATCGCTCGTGGTTCAAGATTGTCACGCGCTGGTTGCTCTTGCTACACCCTGCTCAGTTTGTCTATTACATTCAGGAAGAAGCAGTGAAACGACTCATGAATCCGGATCCCAACACAACATTTCATGTCCGTGCTGCTTTCGAAATATCTTTACAATGTTTCCATCATTTTAAGATATCAACCAAGGTTCTTGATATATTATCAATCACCACTTGCTCAACACATAGCTTACGCCTGACTTCTTCCTGAGTAAGATAAGCATGTCGGCATGAGTTTCACCACCAGCTGAAACGGGATAGTCGATGTTTCTGCAAGTCGGAAGTGTTTTGAACTATTACGCTAAAAATATGCACCTCCAATTCTTTTTGCTCTCTTGTTTGAATGACACTAGGTCTGGTACATTTTCAATATCATGGTGAAATCAGCATCTTAGATTGACATACCTTTTATGTGCAACATGCATGAGAGAACAGTAAGTATAGGCATGATCGAAGCGTCCAAATCCTTCAATTGATTTTATCGTATCAAGCCATGTAAAAGGCTTTCAACAAATTTTATGCAGAAAGTTGACCACACTCGCACTGTCAACTACCGCGAACATCCTACGTGACACAAGCCCTGCTTTGAGAGGACTGCCGCCGGCGTTTACCGCCGAAATGCGTCTGTGTTACGCCGCATCAGTGCCGGAATGCGTCTGTGTTACGCCGCACCAGCGCTGGAATGCGTCTGTGTTACGCCGCATCAGTGCTGGAATGCGTGTGGGGCGCTCTGCATGCACCAGCCCATGGGGAGCCCGCAGCTACACACGTCTGCTCAGGCCCGACCGAGGGTTACAGGTTCTGCCGCGCTGCAGTCGCCGCCCTTTGATACCATCAGAGCTGCCGTACGTGCCGCCGCGTCGAATGGGGAACTGCAGCGTGAGCTCTCTGCCCGGCGGCACATTCCCGCGACTTTGTCCGTGTACTTAGCCCAGATAACTGCTCTTGCGCACCGTTCATGCAAACATGGAGCCACCCTGCTTCGGAGCCCAACAAAGTGGGACGGAATGTTTATGTAATGCATGTAGAAAGCGAGAGGAATGCAGACAGAAACTCATTTCTAAGGTATAACGTAAAGTTGTTGGGAGTTTGTCGGAAGGTAGCCTTCTCTCTCCCCCTCTCTCTCTCTCCTCTCTCTCTCTCTCTCTCTCACTTCACCATTGTTTCGTAGCTCAGAGTGTGGCTTGGTCATACCAATTAACAGCTTTCGCCGGCTGCCAGCGCTGGCGACGCGCTGGTGACGTATTCATGTCCATGATTCACGGAGCTCCTTCCGTTTCGGGGAAGCACTCATCGCTGAGGCGGGCGGCGTGCGCTGGGACTGGGGCAGCTGGCTTCACGTGGCCGGGGCTGGCCTGCTGCCAGCTCAGCTGGCCACCCCGCAGCTTCGGAGCGCTGATGCAAAGCAGGCGCAGCTATGCGGATGCCGGCCGCCGCCACAGTGGGTCACTGGGTGACCTGGGTCGAATAGCTACGCTTTATCCAGGCCCGTGGTGACCTTCCTTCACAATCGGCCGCCCGCAGAGTCGCCATGCGAGCGCCGGCATGGTTCACGCACGCCGCCGCTCATATTTCGGACCACTGACACGCGCGTGTATCACGCTAAGTACGTGCCATCGCAGATCAATCTGAACGATACGCTATCTCGTCTAATAGTACGTGTGGGTTTACGCTTTCATGAATGGGGAAATAGCTGCATATATTTCCCTACACGAGGCCAGAAATGATAATCAATTAAAAAGTTTAGTTTGGTCACCTAACCTGGCTCGCAAAATAGCAAACATGTCGCGTTGGTCGGGGACACCCCTACTGCTGATTGCCCACCTCCCCCTCCCCCCGCTGGTGATCGCCCATCACTGATTGTCCCCCCACTGTTCATTGCCCACCCTCCCCCACTGCTGGGGGAGGGTGGGCTCCCCCACTGTTGACTTTTTTAACATCTCCATTGTCGATGCACCGCCAGCGCTCACTGCCCTGTGAATTTCACCTGGGGGTTTCCTATAGATATGGTCAAATGAATGACAGGGAACTTTCGATGGGAAAAAAGACAAAACAGGTGCGGACTTGGTCCGCAAAATATGAGACACAAATTTGCAATTCACGTAGAATCTCACGCGACGATGAGATTATGAAACTATCCATGAAGAGTTATAAGACGCATCCAGCATAGAGCTGTAGGCTGTGTTGTGAAGAAACAAAGTTCGGCTTCGCTGGTTTAAAGGCAATGCGACACTTTTAAAATGGGATTTGAACTGAGATAGCCATGCCATGGAGCATTCTGGAAAACCTCAGGCTTGATGTCTGATTTGTCCCAGGTCTCACCCTCTGCGGAGAAGCAGCGCGTAGCAAGAGCGGGTATTGACCCTATTGAGCCGAAACGATCTCTCGAAGTGCAAGCGATTGCCGCCATAGGACCATATGGACTTAGCAATAGGCTTGCGAAGTTCTGTTTTTTATCGCAAAATAGCGAATTCTGAAAGAGACAAAATATGAAGGCGAGTGTTTTTTGGGTTTGGTCTACGCGACTTATAACTCAGTTTAAATCCCATGAGACTGTCATACTCTTTAACCTTTTTCGCTGTCGTTCAGTACAATTCAAGTAGACCTATGTTTGTATATACCTACCATTTCTAGCATATTATCAGATATCACATGAGTTTGACTGCTAAAAATGCAGTCTGTACTGGGACAAAAGTGTTATTTCACCTCTCTCAATGGTGTTAGCCCCCAAATAGACCAAGCGTGTCTGAACTGCTAGGATTGTTCGCTTCTGCTACGAGGGAACGCATATCGCTGGACATGGCAGATGTTTGAACTTTTAAAGTCCTAACTCATGTTTAGGGCTTATCGACCCATCAAATGCCAAGGCCATATGACATCGCCGACTCTTTCCCTGTTGGAAGGGTTTCAGAGGCGTAGGCGCCATATATGGCATATATGTATAAATCATATATGGGATACTGAGGCGTATTGCACCAATAAGCCAAAGGTGTCCATGACCCAGGAACCAGCCACCCCGGGACGTATCTGCCTGTTGCTCTCTGGATGTATCGCTCTGTTGCCGACCACTTCTTCAGCTTCTCACTACCTGTCCGTATTCCATGGGAGTCCCGGAACAAGTGACGGAGTGATTTCCTGTTGTGGTGATAACCCGCCATGCGATAACTCTTCTGGCTGTCACACCATTCGCCGGCTCCGGTCATTTCCGGTCTGCCACACAGTGGTCTCTCTCACGCTCTGCTCCATTTAAGGACGAGCGATCAGCGATTTCCTGGCCGTAGAAAGTTGGCGTCCTAGCCTTTCGTGAAAGTGGTGGCCTCTTCAGCGATACGAGTGATTGCTGGAAGCGACGTCATCCGCGGTTGTCCTCTCCTGCACTGAAACTGTCGGTCTTACCGATGACTCTTGGTGCAACACCGTGTGGACTGTCTGTGAGATCTGCCATTAGTCAGTTGATGATCCCATGGTGCTTTGAGTTTTGCACGCTTGATTTGAAGAAAAGGAAAACGATTGCTTAAATTTAAGCCGTGTCTGGTATGACCCTGCTGCACAAATATAACCTGTGATATCCATCACTGTAATCAAATCCAGCTAGATTAAATCTCAAGCTTGTAAGGTTCAGACAAAAGCTTAAATAAACATCATCCACATTTTTATGTGGCCTTTTTCAATACCAAAATGGCTAAATGACATGGCATTTGAAGAGACAAAGCCAACGTGAACCTGATCACTGTCGTGTCATTTTCATTAATTTCTATGGAACATAAGCTACCTATAAATCAAAACAGATTTTCTTTCAGTCAAAAAATAAGGTCGGGAGCATTAAACAGAGCACAAGCTTTCCCTCTTCTTCTTGTTTTTTTGTCCTTGTGCTACTACCAGCGTCGGTGGTTTTGGTGAATTTTCTGGACGCTTGTAATTCCAGTTCGCCGCTGGACCAACAGCCACAGTTTGCTCCTCAAACCGACACTATTGGTCAGTGCCGACGGTTCAGAGACCGCTACAACCGCTTGTTGACATAATGGCTTCGGAGCGCTTTCATCTCATTAACGGTACGTCGGACAAACCATGAATCAACCAGCCGTCTACATTGCTGTGGATTTCTGCGCTGACCGTCGTGTTTTCATGCGTGCAGAAGAATTCGTAGGTTTTGTTATTCTACTACTTCTGTGGTTTCCAAGTTCATTGGGTCTTTTCCGGATAAGGAAAACATCTTTGGGCGACATCGAGTTGACATCCTACGCTGAAGATGCATATCATCATAAAATTCTGGTTAGTTAAAAAGTTGAAGATGTAAGTCATTTGACAGGCTCGTTTGGTATGTCGAACTTCCTCAAAATCGGTTAGTAAACAAATTTGGGGACTGCAGAGTCAGACCCATTAAAGTTGTGATGAAAACGTCTGTCCGCCCGGTCAGTGGTGACGCTCAAGACATAAAAACAACCGTTGACATCTGAAGAACGCTGATTCACGGCCTGTGACGGCTGTGAATACAAACACACGTCACCTGCCGGCTTGTTCCCGCGTTTTCCGCGTTCTTGCCGTCGAGAAAGCCGAGCGACTTCATCACAAGGGGACAAAATAGGCCAAATTTAGGCCAATGTAAAAAAATTATTCATGACTCGCCGCCTAGAATAAAGCCGAGTACATCAATGCGTGTTTGTCTTGGCACAATGAGTCAAATGTTGTTTAACAGAACTTTTTGGGCAGCAGGGTGACATTAATCTCACTCAAAAGTCAGATAACGGTTATCAAGAGCTCGAATTCTTAGATCACGCTCGTCCTATAATTTCAAACTGATAGCTGTGTCTTGTTTCTTGAAAAAATACGGACACAAACACATACAAAACGTGACATTTGTTGACACCTGGTGTACTTATTATTGATCTAGTCTACATATTTTTGGTAACTTGTCGATTTCTCTTTCCCGAACATTTTCAAGAACGTCAGAAAACTTGATCTAGCTCTTCCATGAACTGGATTAACTCCTGGTTCGGTCTAACAAATTATACAAAAGTAGAATCGCCTTACATTGGTTTAGAGATGGCGTCATAACTGATTAACATATCCTAACCTGTACCGATTTTCGGTCAAATCTGTCAAATTGATAACCTTACAGGTACATACGCAAAGCGGCACGTATCTCATCAAATCGGCTCGGTGTGTTTCGTTAAAAACCGAGAGCCCAGGTGGTGGTGCGTTGGTATATATAAATCTGCATTACAGCTCCCCACCTGATGCCGGCCCAACACGCGAAAAGAAAGTATCAAAGCTCACTTCGTTTAAATAACTTATTTACAAAAATTACAGAATAGTATTATGTTGACTCGAAAATATACTAGGATGCCCCCTCCTTCCTGCAAGAAATACACATTTTAGGGCGGGTGCATCCAAGCAATTTCTGGCATAAGCTGCACCTTGCACTGGAGCCTGTAACCAGTCAAACGGGCAGTAAATCGACAACCAGAACTGAGCGGAGATGGCCCAGAAAGCATAGCCGATTCGCCCGACTTTACTCCAGAAGTAGTTCAGATGCGCATCCGCCTCTTACTGTCCCTGCTCAGTTTACTGACGGTTTGAGCGCGCTGAGCTGCTCAGAACTGAGGGCCAGTCCAATGGTCCGTCTCTGGCTGCGGTTATTAATGGTTGACGTTTCACTGATTTTCTTGGGAATGGGTGAATTTACCATTCAGGCGAGGCGTCTGTCCTCATCTCCGACAAGCGTCTGAAGTGTCAGCACTGACAAGAGCGCATGGACATATCCAGGGCAGAAGACACAGGGAGAAAGTGTCCTCCTCGAGAAGCCAGCGGTGTGCTGAAGAACCGGCTCCCATACTCAAGGCCAAAAAACGAACGCTGAGGGAATAAACTGTGAGGGTAAACTTAAACTAAGTTATTACAGACTTTAATAATAACTATAACTAAGAATAACTGAAAGCAAAAACTAAGTTATAAACTTAATCATTGCAAAAATAAAACCTGAGATATGGAGCTGTCTTACAGTTTAGTCTGATCTTCCCCAAAACGACCACACCTGACCATTCCCAAGTTTATAGCTAGCTATCTTTAAACACTGTTATATTTAACAAAACATATGACTGAATAAGACATACTCGTCTCTGTTAGGCTCCACCGGTGGCTAGACGTGAACTGTTTCGAGCTTGAGCTCGCTTGTTAAGAAGAAAAGGTTGGGAAATAGCACATGCTCGCAATGTGTTTGCTTTAATCTGATGTACGCTATAGTTCGTACATTCAGGGACGTGTCCATTCCGAGTAGCCGTTATAATCATGCATCGTTTAGCTCACAAAATATCTCAGTTCATCTGCTGTTCTGTTAGAGGTGGCACTTTGATCGGTTGCTCTGCTTCTTCCCAACGAGCTCTAGAGTTCTGGATGTTTAATCCCAATACATAGTTTTGCAGAAAGTCCTGAAGCAAAAAAACCTATTCTTCTGATTGAGCCTTGATTCTGTTCATTTTTTTCAGTCTGTTCTATGTAACTTCGTTGTAAGTGAGATATTGGTTCATTACCGCTGAACTGACGGGCCCTGATCGCGAAAACTAAACATGAATGTCGTATGGCTCAAGAAATCTTACAACCTAATCAGGGCAACGAGGCAAGATTTATAGCCCAGGGGAAATTCAGCAAACTTGTGAAATTAAGTATTTACCCCACGTCAACTAAGCCCCTCACCCGGCTGCCGCCAGAAATGACAATTAACTGGCTTCTTCATAAATAAATGGCCCTGGGGAGAGACTCCATTGGCGAGATATCAGTGCTGCATGCTTGCGGATTGGCATTGCAAGTGATCTTAGAATCGATACCTACAACAAAATAAGATAATGATGTGAATAAAAAAGAGGCCGCAAAATGCCCAGTCAGGGTTGAATTAACAAAGCTGGAGAGTTTGATTTTTTTACTTCAGGTTTGTTTTATTCAAAACGGCCCCTCAAAACAAAAAAAAGAAGGCGATATTTTTCAAAAGCTGTTTTTCGTTTTTTAGACCATTTGGTCCCAAAATAACCTTGTTCAGGTTTGTCATTGTTTAGATTATTTTTTGTATCTGTATATGAATAAGCGCGAATGTTTTACGACCATTTGACATTCCTCCCCTTACTCTTATTTTTTCCAAAGCAAAACATTCAAAGGACTTTCGGCTCTTAGCTAAGAATCATTCTTATTCAGCCATAGTCATTCAGGACCTTGAGGAATCAAATAAGTAAGAGGCACCCAGTCGGTAGTAACGCCCATCGCGATTCGGGGCAATATGGCTCTGGACAAGTCAGATACTGTATCGCTGTGTTTGATGTGTGGGGGTCAAAGTTATGCAACATACTTAAAATTCCATTGACTGAAAGTGTGGATCAAGTCAAGATCTGCTTTGCAATAATAATGAAATGCTTGGGAAATGAAAAAGAAATGTTCGAGAATGGAGAACTCCTTATTGAAAAAAGGAAAAAACAAGAAGTCAGCGGACCCCAGCCTACTGGTAATATGACTTGCATGGTAATGAAACTGTTAAGTTTGATTCCAGTTGCACTAATTCCTCCCCCCTATGAGTTCCTAACATGTGGGACCAGTCTGAATCCCCGGAGCGACATAGCGCTCAGACGACACAGGACCTGCAGGTGCTGTGTTTTCTCTGCTGGTTTGCGTGCTTGTACAGTGGATATGTATAACTCTATGCCTGGTTATTCGCCTGTGACTTGTGTAATGCACAGGTCGCAGTGTCACACACACACACACACACGCACACACACACACACACACACACACACACACACACACACACACACACACACACACACACACACACACACACACACACACACACACACACACACACACACACACACACACACACACACACACACACACACGCGCACACACACACACACACACACACACACACACACACACACACACACACACACACACACACACACACACACACACACACACACACACACACACACACACACACACACACACACACACACACACACACACACACACACACACACACACACACACACACACACACACACACGTGTTTAAGCGGCGTAGTGCGGCCCACTGTCAACCGCGGCAAAGTGCGGACCAGGACAACCATCCTTTAAATCAAAGCTAGATTTGCAATATTTTGCACATCGCTAGCACAGTCCGATTACTCTGCGATGGTAAATTTTAGAAAATTATTTCTCGGTTAGATCAAAACCCGCAAAACACGGCGGAGTGCGGACCAACCATTATGACGTCACCGTGACGTCATCCATCACAACACAGCGGAGTGCGGACCAGTTTCTGTTAGGCTCTCTAAATGGTTGAAGAACTGCATTTGAAGCGTATTTAACATCCCCCTCGGGCATTTTTGATGGTGTAAAAACAATTAAAGACCTTATCCTTAATCCTTTTCGCAGCTTTCCCAAAATCTTAAGTTTTTATCATCTCAGGCCAGGTCACTAGGTCAGGTTAAGTGACCTCACCTCAAAAAAATGTTTAAGAACGCATAGGTAAGTATAAAGGAGGTTAAGTTAGCGATCTGGAACTCGCACCAAATAATGGCCCTACTGTGGGTGGCAAAATGTGTTTCGGGATTTTGTATATCTGTGACCTGAGGTCAGATATGGGACATGACCTCTCCTTTGCAAATGCATGGGAAATACGGTATTTGGTCGAAAAGTGGTTCTCTTTCTGTAAAAACGGCATTTAATACCTGATTATTCAAATCGTGGTACCTTAGTCCACTCCCATGGTTTATACTGTAACTTTTAACCTGTGACCTTTGGGAGGTCATCTATGGTTACTAATCCAGGTTTTCCGGCGTAGGTCAGTAACTTCGCAGAAAATGGTGCTAGAGTTTTCATTTTGCCGCCAAAACGTTTTGATCGTCTTCCCGAGGAGAATGATATGCATATTGACTATACTAGCTCAGGTCATGACATTGACCTGGCCTTAGGTTAGGTAATTTTTACCATTTGCCCTAGAATGGTATCATTCCCTAGCATGGTACCATTTGCCCTAGCATATTATACATCATTCGATTCACCGTAATGAGACAAAACGAATGAGGCCGAAAACGTGTCTCTTCTTAATTCGCAGTGGTGGACACTCGATAACTTCATCCTGACTTCGCTAACGATAATTCGATAACCTTATGTAAGGAGGGCTACTCCGATAACGCTAACTCGATAACGAAATTGGGGACTTCGATAATGCGCTAACGATAACGATAAATATTTTTAGCATTCCAATAAGAAGCACAGAAACATTCAAATTTTGTTCAGATAAGCAATTTCAATCAATATATACTTCGGCGTTTGCCAAAAACAGAAAGGAAAACATAGTAAAATGTAGGTATATTCTTCGTATGGTATTGTCCATGCTCATTGCACGCAGCGGCCTTCCAATATCTCGCCGGATTCAGGCCTCTGAAGTATTTAAATACCGGAAGCACAGCTTCTGACAGTGGAATTGTCTGAAAAGTTAGCACAGAGGCTGAAAAAGTCATCTTGCCTATCCTCATCCACTTTTTCAACAGTTTACGTGCTCACTCGGTGTACTCTGTTCATTCCACCGCCTCTTCCTCTTATTCGATCTTGTACTGGAGCAGGTGCGCGTTTCCCTTCAGAAGCACAAACCGCTCGAAGTTCATGGCAGTGAGAGTGCTGCGCTTTGGCTTCAGAATGCATCAGCCCATGGAGAACACCTTCTCCACTGCGGCTGAGCTGGGGATAGCCGTGTTGTACCGCTTGAATAATCCCACAAATACCTCCCTGTAGCGTGCCGGTAAAAAGCTCTTGTCCACATCCCCCTTCGACATCCACCCAATGACCAAGCGTCGAATTCCTAAGCCACTCTGATGTCGACTGAGCGACGGGTAGTGGTGGGCTCAGTTGGCAAAACTTCCGCCAACACGCCAAAGAAGTTCTTTTCCGGACTCTCTTTGCTCAGGTCCTCTCCTCGAGGTCGTCTGTGGCGAAGTCTTTGTTTTGGAAATCCCAGTCAGGCATGCTACTCGGCGATAGACTGCCTTAAATGTCTGTTGAATATCGAGGATCCGTATAAATATCAGCGATCACAAAAATCCACTCCTCTCAACAAACTTGCCTGAGGGTAATTGAAGAAAAACTTAATTACCGCACGAGCGCCTAAGCACCTTCTGAAGCCATTGGAAACACAGCGGATTGTCGTAAAGTAAACGTTTTTTCATTTATGCAAATATGATAGGTTATGAGAAAAAGGATCACAAAAGGCAAAACAAGTTATCGTTATCGAAGTGCCCAAACCTGCGACTTCGATAACGTGACTTCGATAATCGATAATCGATTACCGAGGTCTGGGAAAACGTTAGCGTCGATAACGACTTCGATAATCGTTATCGATGGGAGTTATCGAAGTGCCCACCACTTTTAATTCAGTCAGCTCCTAGAGCCAAAAGAATATCCTGTGCCACTGTTATGACCTCAATATTGAATTGAGCAAAAAGTGGCTAATATAGTTTCTTCATCATTCCTCATCACACCACTGTTCGCGTTTTTCGCTATTACGCCCAGGGGCCGAGTTAGAGGGGGTTTCAACCCCCCCCACTCCACTGGGGCGAAGGTGGGCCGGAGGCCCACTGAGGCGGATGTTAATTCGAAA
Source organism: Lepas anatifera (assembly GCA_034440635.1). Taxonomy (NCBI): domain Eukaryota; kingdom Metazoa; phylum Arthropoda; class Thecostraca; family Lepadidae; genus Lepas; species Lepas anatifera. The sequence continues at coordinate 26,924 of JAOTON010000978.1, read as the reverse complement.
GTTTCAGTGCATAGGAGTTGGAACGTCGAGAATATTGGGAGGGGGCAACGGGCATTGTCAAGTAATTTATTTCCAGTCAACGTCATAGGGCTAATTGTCAAGAACCATGAAAGTTGTGGGGCAGTTGCCCCCTGTTTAACTGCACCACCAGGTGCTCTGCGCCGGCCTCAGTGTCTGACCGGCGCCAACCAATGAGAGCCCGTGTCGTGGGTGACGTCACGTCACCCACTGTTGCATGACCCGCCCCACGGGTCAGGCAGTCTGAGCGCGGGGGTGCCGTAGCTCAGTTGGTAGAGCGATCGCCTCCTGGGCTACAGGTCCCGGGTTCAATTCCCGGCGGGGCCTCTGAATAAGTTTGACCCGACCCCTAACTATCCCTCCCAACAGGGTGAGAGTTGGCGACGCCGTATAACCCTAGTGCGGTTGGTGCGTCGTTAAACCCCAACAATTATTTTGTCTGTGCGCGGCACTGGCCGGCCGCGGGTGCTATCAATACCGAGAGTACAATACACCGCTACTCCGAAACTCCGGCGTCTTCCTGACAAGACCCGAACATGGCGTAGCCTGCTCAGAAGATCCCCGCGGAAGCAGCGACAGCACTGGCGGAGGAGAACTTCTCTCTTCGAGAACAGATACGGCTTCTACAGCAGCAAACTACCGCCAGTCAGCCGCCTGCTACGCCCCCCCCGCCCCTTACCCATACGCGCCGGCCGCCGCCCAGCTGACCGACCGACCGTCCCCTCCGGGCAGGCTCGACCTTGGACTCGACCGCAGAGCGGACGCCTGGGTCACCTGGAAACAGCGCTGGGATGATTACGCCATGCTGACCGGGCTTTGTGCAGCACCCCTGCCTGTGCAGATGGCGAAACTCCGCGCGTGTTTAAGTGACGATGTGTTGCGAGTGCTCCGCAACCTGCAAATACCGGTAGAGGAGCAAACTCTCGACACTGTGTTGGAAAAACTTCGTATCTACTTTCTGGGTCAGGTGAACGAAGTGGTTGAAAGACGAAACTTCAACATGAGATGTCAAATGGAAGGCGAGTCATTTGAAGACTTCTTGATCTCACTGCACGAGCTGTCTTTAACGTGCAACTTCTGCCCCACGTGCCGTGACGGTCTAACCCTGACCGAATAGTCGCGGGTATTCGTGACACCGCCGTCATCAAGAAACTCTGTGTGCTTTCAGACCTCACCTGTGCTCGTGTCATCGAAGTCTGCCGCGCAGAAGAGGCTACCGAGCGCGACCTCTCCGCTCTTATCGGCGAGCCTGCTGCAACTTCGGCGTGCAGGGTGACGCGTGCTGCCCGTGACTCACGTCATCCGATGACGTCATCAGCCGCACGCGGTCCGGAGAAATCCTGCTGTCACTGCGGCCAAGCCCATTCGCCTGCGACCGATTGCCCTGACCGCGGCAAATCCTGCCTCGGCTGCGGCAAACTGAACCACTTCAAGTCCGTCTGCCGTGGCAGTAGGAAACAGTCAGCCCGGCACAGATGTCGGCCTGCTTCTGGCAAGACAACGAGAAACGACGCAGACTCCCACACCGTAGCCATAGCATCCACTTCTCGGAACGGCGCTCCAAAAGTGCAGCTGCGGGTCACATACCTCATCGAGGGTACAGCCGTAACCGTGCCAGCCCTCCCAGACAGCGGCGCCGACATCACCGTGGCCGGCACTGACCTCTTGGCCGCCATCGGTGGCGATGTCGGCAACCTGAAGACCTCCAGAGAGAAGCCCAGAGCTGCTGATGGCAGAACCATCCGTGCTTACGGCATGAGGCCAGCAAAGTTTAAGTACGGGAACGTCACCGCTGCCGACGACATCCACTTTCTACAGGGAGTCAGCAGTCTCCTCCTATCATGGAGAGTGGCCCAGGACCTCCGCATACTGCCTTCAGATTACCCAACCCAGATACCTCTTTCAGCATCAGCCTTCCCTGCAGAGGTTCGTCACGTTCAGGATCGGTGTTCACCTGCTACTTCAGCACGCGACACCACCTCTGCCACAACTCGTCCAGCAGCTCCTTCAGCACATGCACCGTTAGCTCCTGCCAATTCTTCTGTGGCATGTTCTACCACGCACACCACCGTGCGTGCGGTGACTGCTTCAGCGCGCGCTACCGTCGCGCCTCCAACCACGCCTTTAGAAAGTGCTTCAGGGCGCGCTCTAGCCGCGCCTTCAGAAACTGTTCCGATGCACGCCCGTGCTGCGCCGCCAGGCGTCGGCACAGTGCTTCCAAAGCGCTGCCAGCAGCTGCTTCGACATGCGCTTCTACAGCATCATCAGCAACTGCTTTCGCCAGCACTGCTACTGCTCGTGGACTTAACCTACCAGCTGAGGGTGGCATCGCTCGCTCAGCAACGGCTCCACTTCCAGCATCAGTGGCATGGCTGCCGGAGCTTACAGCCACCGCTCCCACACCTGCTGTTACGTCGCCTACAGCAACTTCACCGAACCACGCCGCTGCCGACGCCCTTTCTCGGAGTCCCCTCGCCGTCGCGGGGAGGGTGACAAAGTGGACGCAGCAGACACAGAGGACTTTCCCTCTCCGACATCACTTCTGGTAGTCGTCGCTAACGACGATCTGCTGTCCAGGCCTTTCGAGACCTGCCGCTTCTCCACGCGCAACCTCGAACGCGGCGCCGCCCGTCATTACGGGACTGCGCCGTTCACAGCGACCGCGGAGGTGACCCGAACGCCTGATTAAGAACACGTAGGGCCCTGACCTGTGTGTTCGCTATATGTCGTGTTAACCTGCCTATGCGAACATGAGGGGGCGTGTGTGGGTTTTGTATAATTGCACCACCAGGCGCTCTGCGCCGGCCTCAGTGTCTGACCGGCGCCAACCATTGAGAGCCCGTGTCGTGGGTGACGTCATGTCACCCACTGTGGCCTGACCCGCCTCACCGGTCAGGCAGTCTGTGCGCGGCACTGGCCGGCCGCGGGTGCTATCAATACCGAGAGTACAATATATCGCTACTCCGAAACTCCGGCGTCTTCCTGACAAGACCCGAACACCCCCCCCCCGGTTCCAACGTCCCTGTTTCAATGCCACCAGTATACCAGAGGAGATTCCAAAGTTAGCAGCTCCTAGCCCTCCTTAAACAATATTCTTGATCTCCCACTGTTCTTGGCAAGTTTCTGAATAGACGCGAACCATTCTTTGTGTCTGAGGAGCTGACACTCCACCGACAAGGGGGTGGGGGTAGCCCCTCACTACTCGTTTTCTAAAAATTACAGTTCAGACGGTGGCGGATCTAGGAATTTATTTCGAGAGTGGGCTAGGGAGCTCGATCCTCACTCGCCAGTACCTCGAGCAGCGCCTTTGCCTATGTATTAACTTTGCCTATGTACCAAATGACTCGGACATCGGGGGGGGCTTGAGCCCCTAGCCCCCCTTTCCCTGTATCCGCCACTGAGCACAGACGAGTCGGTGACAGAGACTACTGACAGAGACTGCATTATTTTTTGACAGCAAAGAGGAAGCGCTTGGATCAGAGGGGGCAATTTTCTTTAAACAGGAGTGGAACTTTCAAAGACGGTCCCCGCCTCCAAAGACGTAGGGACCGGGGCAGGGACAGTGGGAGGAGCTGCCCCCATTTTTATGGACGTGGGGGTATTGCTCCGTCAGCTTTCGAGACCAAAATGAATAAAAATGAATTGATGAGGCAGGAGAGCAGCACGCCTCCATCCCCGCCCACCAGCATTTTCACTCGGTGTTGCCCTTTACACAAGCCCCCCCGGATCTAAGGCGATGCTCACCGAAATATGGGATCGGCTGGCCAAATATGGCTCCTCGTCCTCACCCTCCCAAATTTAACCCTTCACCGCCTGGGGGTCAATATGGACCCCTCTCGGTTTTTGGCAAATGATTCCGAGGCGATTTGAATGAGAGGCGCGAAACTTGGCACAACTGTAGAGTGATGAATCTGACGTCTTCTGACCAAAAATTGAAATCAGGTCAGGTCAGGTCATCGAGTTATGTTGTAATTTCCGGACCCCTGCAAGGCGATTTTGTCCTTCTAAAACAGACCGACAAAACCAGAGTGTAACTCGGCTCCTAGAAGAGCTACATAAAATTTCTAAACATCATTCGAAAGCTCTTGGATAGACCAATCGCCACTATGCCCTCCATTTTGAGGTCAGGGCAATAATGAGGTCACCAGAGGTCACCAAAGGTCACACTTCTAAAATATATTTTTGCTTTAACTTTTGAAATAAACAAGCTACAGCAACGAATTTGATGTCATAGTAACCAGCTTGATGCATGGATTCGAATGCTATGCAAAATGACATTGAAAGGTCAATATTTGACCTTGACCTAAGGTCAAGGTCACGGATTGATCTTTCAACGTCATGTTGCATATCATTCGAATCCTTGGCTCCAGAAGAACACACTGATGTCATTTATTAAGCTCTAGGTCAAATGGTTTCCGAGTTATAAGGGATTTTCTTAATCGGTCAAATTATGACTCATTTTGACCCACTGTGACGTCATGGGTCAATCGAAATTGTTCAAACTCGGGTCAAAGGTAGAAGACCGGTAGGCGCTTTCAGCTCCGTTTCATTTTTTCTCTATCACTAACGGTTCTCGAGATCGTAGGGGATCCGATCGGACCCCCCAGGCGGTCGCGGTTGGGAAAGGAGCCCAGGCGGTGCCGGGTCAAATATAGTTCCAATGCCCCCACCTGCCCCTGCAAATTTTGGCTGAGTAGAAAATGAAAGGCAACCGCAGGAGGTGGCCGCCTGTTACGTAAAAATATCAAAAGCAGGACGTGCGGTAAGAAGAACATCGCGATGATAGCGCGTAAACAGCGAGTTTCACAAACAACCAGAGGTAGTGACATTGCAGATCCAGGCAGATAGCACGGGGGACAGTTGTCTCCTTTAAATATTTATTTGAATGGCGCCCCCACACCGTGCTCTGGTGCCCCTAGAAACGACAGACGCCCCCGGCTCTAAATGTCGCTTTGCGCACCCATAGGATGCGAGTACCGAGCCCCTACGATGCAATTTGGCGCCCTCTGATAGCATAAAACATAAAAATATGCGCCCTTAGTAAAAATGGTGCCCCCTCCCTCAGCAATAGGAAATTCTACTGATCCCACTATAAATGGCGATGGGAAGAGTAAAATTAGGTAGCGGTGGGAAGGTAAACGGGAGTGGGAAGAGCAGGGGAGACCGGGGATCGTTGATTCGAATTTGGGTCTTGGTCGCATATCTTAGAGAATGCTACAGTCAGGAGCGTCGCCACTGCCAAAAAGGTAGGGAGGGGGCAGCTGACCTTCCAGCAACTTTAACCTGATGCTGACAAGAACCTGCCCACGCTAGGACCAAATACTCTTCGGATTCTGGCTCCTCGCTGGCTTTCGCACCGGTTCGTTATAAAAATGTTCGGTTTCCTCCCACTTTCAGATCAGGAAATTGCTGACCCAAAATTGTGGGGGCGGCCCTCCTGCCCCTCCCCTAGGTGGCGATGCCTTTGGCTACATCTGTGCAGACCGACGGTTTGCGGGGGGAGGCACGTGCCCCCAATCCACCCTCGGCGCCCCCTGAAAGGTCAATGGTGCCCCCTGAAATGTCGCCCCCCAGGATGCGAAAATTGGCGCCCCGCGATAGGATTTGGCGCTCACCTGATAGGTTTTGGCGTCCCCTGGGCCAAAAGTGGCGCCCCTAGGCAATGTGCTTCCCCCGATCGGCGATCCTGGATTCGCGCCTGCCACACCTCACCCCTTGGATGCGAAAATCGGCGCCCCCCGATAGGATTTGGCGCCCACCTGATAGGTTTTACTTGCCAAAAGTGGTGTGCCCCTGGTCCGGGTGGCGCCCCCCCTCCGCAAGGTGCCACCCAGATCTGTGATCCTGGATCCGCCTATGTCATCTGGACCTAGGGGGCTATATTTAGCACACAAAAAGCAATAAGTGGCCGCCAAAACTCTTTCGGTGGGGGCGCCGACGTTCACATCCTGAGAGAGGGAAACGAAATTTCATCGGTGCCGAGGTCCGATGCGAGGGAGTGCCCCCTTGTCTCCTCCCTGGAGATAAGGCCTTGTGAGGAAATTTGGCCTCTGGAGCGATCACGACCACGATTTGGGCCCCCTAGATCCGCCCCTGCGTTGAGAAAGAGCTTTACTGACAGTTAAAACGTAAATAACTTGAAAGTTCACGATCTTAATGCTAATAAATTATGTTTTGCACGTTTTAAGTTCTTATTAAAAGTTTAACCGCTACCGGGATTCGAACCCACGCCTCAAAATCGTACCAGAAACATGGGTCCAGTTTTCGTCCTCTAGCTCGCTGGGTAGTGGCACGGCTGGCAGTTTTGACCCAAACAATGAAAGTAAAAATGTTTAAGCTTTAATTTGAGCCCCCTTTTGCCTATCTCAGGAAGTGCAAACACCCTTTTCTGTGGGTCCAGATTCCAAGCTTTTAACACGCAACCCCTATGGGCTAATCGGAAATGCCAGCCTTTTGGTAGAAAAAAACTTTGAGCTGCCCCGGCCCAGACCAGCTCCGGGCGCCCCAACACAGCTCACGGAGTCCTTAGCTGAGCTCAGGGGCCCGCAGCCTAACTCAGGGGCTCAGCCCAGCTCAGGGTGTCATTAGCTCGGCTCAAGGAGCCCCAGATCAGCTCAGGGGGCCCAGCCTAGAGGGATCTTAGCTAAGGGGCCCCAATATCAGCTCATGGGGCTCCAGTTCAGCTCAGGTGGGTCATTTCAGCGCCGGGAGCCCTAGCTTAGCTCAGGGGCCCCAGCCCAGCTTAGAGGGTTCCACCTCAGCTTCGGGGCTCCCAGCTCAGCTCAGGAGGTCCCGTTTGGCTCAGGGGCCCTTTTCAGCGCAGGGGGCCTTATATTAGCACAAGGGAGGCAGCTCAGCTCAGGGGCCCCAGCTCAGCTCAAAGGGCCCCAACTCAGCTCAGGAAGCACTATATTAGCTCATGGGACATCAGATGCCAGTTCAGGGCCCCTAAGCAGCTCAGGGGCCCCGAGCAGATCAAGGGCCTATTTCAGCGAAGGGGGCCCAATATTAGCCCAGGGGCCCCGTCCAGCCCAGGGGAGGGGGCAGCTCAGCTCAGGGCCCCCAGAAAAGCTCAGAAGGCCTACATTTCTAGTGTGCCCCTTTGTTCCAATTTTTTTCGGGGGGCATGGTTCCCTACCCCCTATTGGTTGGGCCACCATTGCCGGATGCAGATGCCCCCAAGCGCTCAAAGGGGGAGCAATATATCTTTTGCCCCCCCCCAGGCAGGGATCCCGGGACAGACCCCCCCGGGAGGCCAGGTCTGTCGAGTAATAAAATCTACGCCCCCAAACCACCCCCCTACCCACCCATCCCCCTGCAGGGGCGGATGCAGGCCGACTGTTGGGGGGGGCAACAGGGGCCAAAAATCATGAAAACATTTTTTTTTAAAAGAAAATGGGCAAAAATCAGGCGGTTGGGGGGAATTACCCCGTTTGCCCCCCTCCCTCCCTGGATCCGCCAGTGCCACCCCCCCAGGGAGAGCGATCATGTACTTGGAGAGAAGTTTATATTAGGTCTGTCGAGCCTTCGAATCACTGGTCCCCCTCCCAAGCCCAGGAATAGGTCAGGGTCTGATGGATCTGCCCCCCCCACCTAAAAATCTCGGCTCTGCGTCTGCCCCTGGGCGCTACTGACTGGACCTCACATACAACAAAATGTATCTCATCAATGCACGATTACTTACCGTACTCTTCATGACTCTGTGATGCCGACTTGTTGCACGGTTACGAGACTTATACTTAATAACATTCAAAGCACGTAAACACACTGAATAGACGCACTGCTTCGAAGATGATGGCCAACGCGGGAAAAACAAAGCCTAGAGCAGGACAGTTGACTTGTATCTTCGCATTATTGCAAGTACAATCATATGACCATGCTGAAATTTTCTTATCTTGAAAATGTGACAATATTCTGATATGCTTGAATGATTGCTTGATTTATATTATTTTACAAACTTGATTTCGTACATGCATAGGTACACTGGTAATACGCGTCTATTGATACCAAGTACCTACTCCAGCCTGCTTCCCCAAACTAGCCCCGAGACTTGGAACACTTAAAAAAACAGTTCGCTTTTTTCCAAAAAACATTTTCGGCATTTCCAATACCGTAATAGATGCATTTACGATATTTCGCAGTCAGATGTACATAAATGAATACTTTCAATCTCCCCACCTCTATCATATGCAAAAACACCCCGGAGTGAGGACCGCTGTGGTGTGACGTCATCAAGCACGCGGCTTAGCCCGAATTCCGCTCTGGTGGATTTGTTCAAACTCGAGTTTGTCACGTGATATGTACAAACACACACATTTCAGGAAAATAAAGCAAAGTATGGACCATCCTAAAATCAAGAGGGGACATTATTTTTGGCAAGAAAAAGAGGTTGCGACCAGTCTCCGGAGTGCGGACCGATTTTCGGTCCGCACTCCGGAACCGGTCCGCACTTCGTGGGTGTTTATCCAGATAAGGTCCGCACAACGCTGCATTTACAAACACACACACACACACACACACACACACACACACACACACACACACACACACACACACACACACACACACACACACACACACACACACACACACACACACACACACACACACACACACACACACACACACACACACACACACACACACACACACACACACACACACAGTGTAAAATACAATGTACCTGTCACAGTCACATACACAATGTGTATATTCTACCGGTGGACTATGTTTGTACGTTGCTCATCTGTATATATAACCTAGAAGCAGGAAACTGTAGTTTTGAAATCTTGCATGCCAATCTGAATCTAGCACTAAGTGACTCTTGCCGCTTTCATGTCCTGAATTATAAGGCGAACTGCAAGTGGATCATTACGTATCTGAAATATATAGGCTGCTCTAAAAATTTGCCTGATTTTTTCCATGTCTACGCGTGAAAGTAACCCATGTGTTCTTCTGTTACAGTGATTGTTGCAGTCAGTGCTGATGACTCCCAACATTTCGGTAAGACGAATATACGTTTCGCGATGTGTAAAGTCATCTGTTTGTCCAATAATCATTGGAGTTATTTTTGCCTTCATTGCCAATGCCAACTCAACGCTTCTCACAGCGTCAGGGTTTATGTTTAGAGTAATTGTTAGCGAAACACGTAGGCTTGGATGAGAGCATCGTCCCTCACAGCGGGCTATGCTCCATACCTTACCGTCTACGAGGCAAATACTTTATCCTTCTTAAGAGAATTGCAGACAGCAAAAATTCCTCAGCAAAAGAAAACAACATCAACGAAGTACTTGAGAGCACATTTTCTAATTTGGTATGCTTAAGCGAAACTAGTTTGGACAGAAACTGAGCTGGCGAGTACCACGTGCTGTCCTTTACCTGCGAGAAAGTAGGTGAGCCCCGAGACAACTGACCCGTGGCGCGGTGCGGGACAGGTGCGCAGCAGGTGCAGCATCGCTTCCGGAGACCTCCGTTTCGGCTGCAGTCGCCCTACCCCCAGCGCCGGCAGAGCAGCGTAAGTGATGGATAAGATAGTTCTGCCGCCCACACCAGTTCTGCCGCCCGCACGCACCAACAGAAATGTCGGCGACACCGCAGCTAACATCAAACAGGACCCATGGCCGCGAAACTTGGAAGATGACCCTTCTGCAGTACCGCGGGCTGCTGGTTTATGTAGGACCGGACGTGGGGTGCACTGTGCGCGCGTGGTGGCACCCCACCGTCCCACACTGCCATCACACAGGCACCATCAATTACGGAGAGATCAGCGCAGCCCCTGGGCTGACCCGGACGGCAGTGCGACCCACTTCAGGCCGAGCGGCGGTCATCAGGGCGGCCTCAGGCGCCCACGCCACCATCAGTTCGTTACCAGGTTGTCCAGCGCCGTTGCCGCCGGCTAGGTCCTGCGCGCACGCGCGCTCGCCGGCGCCGGTCGCTGTTGACGTGCGGTGGATCGTTCGGCTGGTTATTTGGGTCTAATAGCGCGCCAACCCCTGGGTTATAGGACCTCTTCAGCGCCAGCACAATAGGAGCTTAGTTCTGAGATCTTGGAAAAGTGATGAGCGGCGCAGTTTTAAGAACAAATATGAATTAGCTTGAAATTTAGATACGACAAAAATACCAGCTGCTTACAAAAAACTAGGCCTTTATAGCCGTTTTATCATCTACAATTTAGAAACGGAGGCCAACCCCTTTGAGTCTATAAATGATAAGTGTAAGCAAAACAAATGCACTTTGACCGGAAGCAATGCCTTGCGGAGCTTATAAATAATATGAATGCCGTCATAGACACTTCCAAGCCAAAAGTCGGTTACGAAATATACAGGCTGAAGACTGCAAGCGGATTGGAACCCGTGACCCTCAAATTTATCCTAAATTTTCAATGGCCTCAATGCAGTTCCCAACTTACACTTTTTCCATGCCACCTGATACATTTTTTCAAATACATATGCTTTTAAAATTAAGCGAACATCAATGGAAATTTGTATTAGTTATGATGAATTAAAATGCAGCTATAGTCTCAATACGTCAGCGATATGGTCAACGTAAGCAAAGACCAGGACTGCCTGCAAAGTTCACAATCAATTGAAATTCCAGTAACATTGTACAAACCTTATACGCCTAACTTCTGTCCTTGTCGTCAAGGCTTCTTTATATATAATTTAAAAATCCAAGTTTCATCATTGTCATTTTTAGAGGCAGTGATCCGACTATACTGACAAAATGCTTGAATTCAGCAAGGGCTTTAACGAACTAAGGAACCAATCGCCAGTAAGCTGGCGAAATTATCTGCCGAGAGATGGCCTTCAGCCTCCCAAGTTCCATATTCAAGCACACTCATGGACGTCCCTCCGTCCATATGAACATTTCCCCGAAAAACCTTAAACAATCAGTTTGTGCCCAGTCAACTTAAATCAAAACATAACCGAAACATATAATTGAATCCACAGAACTGGGAACCCAACCTATATCCAGGCCCGAAACTGCCAGAATCCTCTGGCTCAGACCGTGAAATCAAATTCACCCACATTCTGGGATCCACTCGGAGATCCAACACATGACAGGCACTACTCGAGCTGTCGATCACGCCGCCCCTGGGGCCTAGCGAGGGGAGCATAGCTAGAGGGGGATGTTTAGGCGGATCCGGAGGGATACCGGATGCCGACTCCGGTCCTTTCCGACAGCCAACACGCGAAAAATGTCCACCAGCTGCGTGCAAGTCGCTGGGGCGATATCGGTCGCCTCCCCACACAGGCTGTGCCAACAGTGCGCTGATCAGGTGTGCCTGCTGGGCGGAGCCCGGTCTGCTACCAGGGTGCCCAATCTCTGGCACACAGTGCGCTCAGGTTTGCCTGCTCGGAGGAGCCCGACTCCTCAATCTCCTCACCACCCATACGAATCATTTACAGCTCCAGGGTGGCGTGGCCCTGACGCCCTTAGCCTACGAGTGCTTACGACACCGAGAGCCCCTGGGTAACGGTTGGCCACCGAGGGAGCAACAGTGGCGGATCTGGCCGGTAGATTTGAGGGGAAGCCTTTGTCGAAAAAAACAACGTCACATGGTGAAACATTTTGCCAATATTTGACTGCACTGTAGTTTTTATGGGCAAGTCAAAAAGTCGATCAGGAAAAAAAAAACAAAAGCAAATAGAAAATAAAAAGAAACGTCAGGAGTGAAAGACGTGGTCACAAGATGCTTGTTTTTGCTCTCCAAGGCCCCAAATTTACCCTGGAGTTGACTGGTTCTGTTTGAAGTTGAGAGTTGAGGCACCAAAACCTTGCTTTTAAAGCAAAAATGAGTCGTGGAAAATATGAGGTCGACAACTTTGGGGGGAGCCAACAATAGATCTTATGACGTCACATCATTATTTCATCTAGTTTGCCATCAGAATATCTAATGGATTGTTTTCCGATGTCACCCACCATTTTCAGACATTATTTCATTGAACACAGGGAAGAGAAAAGGATCAGTCATACATTCTGCAAAAGTCAATGAACAAAATACATTCCTCACTATTTGATAAATTAAACAAATGCAAGCACCGTGAAACCTTACTTTATCGGCGTTAACAATCCAGGGAGATTTTGAGACAGCAGAGTGCGTGTCTCTCACCGACGCCGGCTTGAGATATGAAAATCTGGCAGTGCTATCTGATGTCCGCTTTTTAAAAGTCCGCCTCACTTTCAACGTCGCCGCACATCGTTGAGAAATATAGAAGACTGTAGGAGCGTGGAGCCATTTGATACCAAAATTACGGCCAATATGTCTGGCTTTGTTGGTGGGGACGTTAAAATGTGGGGAGAGTGTGGCAGATTGTTTGTGGCCCTTCATAAAACTTTCACTGGACGCCGGCGGCAGTTAACGACTCGGGTGATAACGTTTAGTACAGACAACGCAGAGAACGAAGTGGTTCTTCCTGAACATGTCCGGACGAAAGCTCTAGTAAAAGCGACCACAAATCTGCACCTATTGGAATCTTACACGGAGGTGTGTCGCCGGAATCTAAAGAGATATTTCATCTGTCTGCTCTTTCCATGAGAGCTTTCTCTTTCTGTTGACATTGGGAGCAGCCGTCTTGGTTTATCTCCTGGATTGACGGTAGAGCGGAGAAATGGGAGCACCGTACCCGCCGTCGGGGATCCGGTGGCAGTTCCCTCCATTGGTGCTTACCTGACAGGTGATTGATTTGTGATAGTCATGGAGGTGACCAGAACGCCGTTATTTTTTAAGCGCTCTAGGCACATTTGATCCAGGCTGATTGATAACATGACTACAGAACCGAAGAGAGGATTATTGATCGTTATCGTTTTCACGCTTGTATGTGATATCTTGACCAAGCCTAACGTTGCGTAACTCTTGAAAGGTTGTCTTTATACATTGGGGACCTAGTTAGTCGGCTCAGTTTTCTCCTGCAGGTGCACCTTGCAGTTGCTTGTACTTATATATACAGACAATGGGCCAGTGCCCAGTATCAGCGAAGCTGTACTTCTGACGGCTGGAATGTGGTGAAGGGATATGAGCTTCGGCTGGTCCTCTTGAGCAAGATTCACTCATTGGACTCGTGTCGTCACTTTTTCCTGATGTGCCACACTGAATCTTCTGCACGCTTACAAAACCATATACACTTATATGTTAGAAGGTTGGGGGTATGTATATAGGGTATATAGGGTATGGGGTATGAGGTAATATTAGAATATGGCGGCGGAGCTTAAAGATGCACGAAGTGTTAAGTTATAAACAGGAATATGGCGCGGCGAAGACTGTCTCTGTTGATGTTATACGCACTGGGAGTACTTAGTCAAAATCTTTATTACTATTAGCATTATCACCAGTGGCAGTATAGCATGTACACCTGCAATCTGCTTTTGGCGAAGCCGCTGTTCCTCCCAATCTGCAATTCGTACCCGATAAGAAGACAAAGCTCTAATGTGGTGTGGAGACACCGACCAGCTGACCTCGCTTTGCGCCGGCAGGGCCTCACACGCGCTCGCCAGGCGATGACCGGCTTCATGCAGAGGATCGTAGCAGCCGGCAGGCGCTTCCGTCGCATGGCCAGCGCCCGGCTCTTCGCGGCCTTCAACCGGCGGTCACTGAGGCGCTCGCAGCCCAACCGCCAGCGCAGACCCTTCCGCCAGTAGGCCGGACCTCGTCCGGTACTGTCCCCAGCGTGCAGCGGGACGCAGGGCGAACAGAGAGCATTCGAGGCCTGCTGTTGAGCTGAACAACTTCAGAAGAGGAGCCAGGTTACAAGAGTGGTTGTTATGTCCACTTGAGGGTATCATGACGTTATCTTAGAGCAATGCAAGGAACGGTGGTGTTGTGTCGCTGGAGGGCTATTCCATAAAAAGACCGGTGCCAAAGTTAAGCAAACACAAATCATCAACAGGGTCACCAGGCAGCCTAGCACAAGTATTCAGTTCATCTCGTTTTTAAGATATACTATCAATGCTTTGATGTAGGGTTTGTTGTTGTGTATGTACAATAAACCAGGATCCGGGCACTTACCTTCGCACCCCTGGAATTCTTTGCAATTCGAAGCTCTATGTAATGTCTATTTATGAGGTTTACCTATACCTATGAGTGTTTTCTATGCATTAGTTCTGTTCAAATGTTTGATTGTTTTGACATGATTATACCAGCTAGTTTTGAAAGCAGAATAATTTTAATGACTTTTGATTTTCTATAACTTGACTGTTGCAAAACTTACATTTCTAATTTACTTGCAACGACACCCGCCGTAGTAGTAAAATAATATGTGTAGTGCAGTTAGAAATCACTACTTTGCTCCAGTGTTGTTTTCTTGATCGTGAAGCCTTGCTTGGTTTATTCACTAATGGCTTAAGACAGACGTGTAAAATGTTATTTTGTTTCGTGAACATTGATGTTTGTCTGTTTCGTTTCTTTATGTCTGGGCGAAATCATAGGATTCACGGAGGTGTTAACAAAAATTGTTATTGTATATTTATTGTATTTTTTTCTGAACAATAATAAATTCGTGATAAGGAAAATCACTTTTTCATTTCTCTTCTCTATCATTTCCCGTACAAACATTAGAAGCACATCCGAGTAGAGTTTTCAGTTCTTTTGATCTAGTCTCTATTAGCTCTTGATTCCCCGGAAGAAAACGCGCGGACACTAGCGATAGCGCGCGCAGTGCTGATGGCGAGTCGGAGAACCCGCATATCCTCAGTCAGGGGGTGCAGGCAAGGCCCTAGAATTCCAGGTTCGTTCAAGTTTTCTACTAGTAAAATTTTGGTTGTTTTCTTGGTATTCACTAAGAAAGGAAACAGCTCCTTATTTAGAGGCTGAAATTTAAGCTTTTTGGATAAATTGGGTTTAGATATTTTTAAAAAAGAGCCACGGAATACACTTTTTTGCACCTTGATGTCTGTGAAGTGAAATATGTTGACAAATCTAGTAGCTTTGGTATGTTATACTAAAAAGTATACTAGTCTGGAAATCCTACTACGGTTTTTACTGAGCCGCAACACTGTAAAAGAGTAAGAAACATGACGGGACCGAGCGAGAATAAAAACCAATGAAACGACATACGGGGTGAGGGGAGTGGGTTTGGGTAAATACGGAAACAGCAACGATAGTAGGAAAGATCGCACCTCAGAGCCGGATTATAGCCGCTGCTCAAGGCCTAAATGCAACACGTGCCGATCGCTCTAACAGTTGCAGTTCATGACTGTCGAAAGCAGCATGGACGTGGGATGTGCTCCCCATTGGCTATTGGAGGACAAAGTGCCCCCCCTGTCTCCTGCATCCGCCAAGTGCCAACTCTTCCCCCTCCCCTTGTCATCATCGCCGGACCATTCCTGTCCCCCGTAAAAATTCCGTGGCTACGCCTCTGACTCACCCCATTGAAACCCTGACTCAACCATTGAACCTCAGCCTTAACCTCTGACTCAACCATTGAAAAGTGATGGAATTTTACCTAAAGTTTTTGTAATTGGGCTGTTTATATATACATAGGGCACTAGTCATAGGCGGATCCAGGATTGCCAGTGGGGGGGGCGGGGGTATTCTTCCCGGGAGGGGGTGTCATCCAGACCAGGGGGTTTCATTCGTACCAGGGGGCGCCACTTTTGGCTGGCAAAATCCATTAGGTGGGCGCCAAATCCTATCGGCGGGCGCTGCTTTCCGCATCCTGCGAAGGGGGTAGGGGTGGGAAGCGACATTTCAGGTGCCGCCATCGAACTTTCAGAAGACGCTGTGACCATTTCAGGAGACACCTCGAGGGCCCATCGGGAGACACCCGCCCCGACTTTGTCCCTTGGCTCCGCCTATGGTACCAGTGGCGGATATAAGGAGGTTATGGGGTTCATGAGCCTAATAAATTTCGAGGGGGCCCCTCCGAGATCTCTACTAATATCTGTAAAAGCAAAGTCTGTTCGGAGGTTATGGCGGGGGGCAGTGGCGGGAACAGGACTTTTTTGGGTGGGGGCAAGGGGTTTCGAGCCTCCCCGTCATTGCCTCACATCAGCATCGGCCTATGCATTTAGGTACTAGACACTAACATTGGGGGGGGGTGGGCTCGAGCCCTAGTCCCCTTGTATCCGCCACTGGCAATGGGGGAGGTTTGAGTCTTAGTTCTAGCCTCCCCAAAATAAGTCCTGAATCCGCAACCGCGCGGTGCCTCAAACAATTTGTTCGTCTCGCTAAGAAACCTCCATTGGAAAGACCCGTATTTCGTATTTTCATCTAAGCAACGATGACGTGAAGGATGAAATTACAATGCTATTACACTAATAAGGACTCTTAAGAGCAACGGACCACTACTGCGAGAAAAACCCCTGAAGTCCGTGTAGGCCGGTCTTAGGGCTGCAGAAACTCTGTACTGGCTAGAAATATGATCAAACTTGTCAACTAAGCCATTTTTGACTTCTTTCAGTCATTTGCAAGCTTTACTGACCATTTCAAATATACCCAGTTTGCCGATACTTCAAGCCGCAAAACGCCTGCGGCATCGCGGCGATGATGTCACCGTCGCAAAATGCCAGGCAACTTCAACGGGGGCTGGGTGCAGGCAAGATACGGGTGCAGGTACATACCAAGGTGGCGCTAAAAGGCAGCGCAGGTGCATGAAGAGTATGCACATTTTCATATATGCATCTCTGCATACAAGTTTATGTATCGTTTCTTATCGCACCTGCACCGCGCGTTCATTGGTCGTTGATCATGAAGCCTATAACCTCGCTATGCTTTTGTACGAGGTTGTAGCATGACGACCTTTCTCATTTAGAAAGACCGTCAGTCCCAAAAAAACATGGGAGCGTAAACTCCCTACAAATGCGACCCCATAGAGCACGGCCATATGACAAAGTTTCCCAGTGCTCCGCCACCCGGCCTTCCCAACGCGCTGCAAAACAGTGGCCATTGCCTCAGTACCACGCAGTCCGGGGATCGTCGCCCCGCTGCACCGCTGGTCAGCGGGCGTGAACAGTACTTGAGCACTCTTGTACTTAACAAAGTGACTCGGTACATAAAGCACTTAAGTATTGAGTAACAGCACATTCAGTACTGAAAAGTACTTAAGCAAATACTTGGAGCACAGTTATTTACAGATTTACCCGAAACCTACTCGGTGGAAAAAACCCTTTGGGACTACGACATGATGGACATCGAACTTTTTGTTCAACTTTTGATGGCGATCGACTGGACATCAATAACGGAAAAGGAAACTCACACCGCAGTAAATGAATTCACTAAAACTCTCCTAACGGCCGCGAAAACAGCAATTCCCACTAAAACAATCAGCCTTAGACAAAAAGGCAAATCCTGGGTTACAAATGAGCTTAAGAAAAATATTCGGAAACGAAATCGTCTTTTCAAGAAAGGCGAGCAAACTAACCACGCCCAGGACTGGACACGCTGGAGAACGCAACGCAATTTGGTTACCAAACTCAACAAAATATTGTTTTCGGCACATCTAAAAACACAGTCAAAAATATTAATAGAGAACAAGCAAAGCTCGTACAAATATCATCAGATCCTAGGAAACATTGTCGGTCGTAGAAAAGAGCATACCATACCTCCATTAACTGGACCCAGTGGCGAGAGCGTCCAAGATAATGTCAAAAAAGCTACTCTGCTAAACGACTTTTTTGTGTCCCAGACAAACCTTGACATTCCACCGACTCAGTCACCCACCGAAAATTCCACCAACACCCAGCCAGTACCGACCCTCAACGACATAACTGTACGCGAACAGGAGGTGCTATCTGTACTAAATTCTCTTACCCAAATAAATCAACCGCCCCGACGAGCTCCCACCAAAAGTCCTGAAACTCCCTGCAGTAATAATAGCACGGCCTTTAACAGAAATTTTCAACAAATCTTTGCAGAGTGGTATATTTCCGGATTCATAGAAAGTAGCAAATGTTAAGGTCAGACACCATAAACTACCGTCCAATTCCGCTATTAAGTTGTACCTCCAAAATTTTAGAAAGACTAGTCTTCAACCGTATTTACAAACATCCCACAGATCATCAACTCCTGGTTGAAAAGCAAAGTGAATACCGACCAAATCATGGCACCCAGCTTCAGTTCCTCTACCTGACTCACAACTTATACAAGACGCTTGACAATGGACGTGACTTTACTGCTATATATCTCGATATCTCAAAATATTTTGACAAAATTTGGCACGAAGGACTTCTCTACAAGTGTGAAAAAGAATTTGGCATTTCAGGACAACTTCTAAAATGGTTAAAATCGTATTTGTCAGGACGGAAACAAAGAGTTGTCTTAGAAACTAGCTCATCAGCACTGCCACCTCCAACATCACCACCTTCAACATCACCTCCAACATCACCACCTACAACATTATCTCAATCATCACCTTTAGCATCATCAGGCCTAAAAGAACTCAACGCAGGATGCTCACAGGGATCTGTGCTGGGCCCACTGTTGGCAATTATGTATCTAGATGATCTATCAACCAAAACTGAGAACGACACACTCTTTTTCGCAGACGATACATCTCGATACGCCACTCACACACCCGACGACATAGTTACGACTCAGACATCGCTTCAAAACGATCTGGACAGAATTTACCAGTATGGACAAGAATGGGCTATAACCTATAATTCGGCAATGACAATTCAACAAACATTCTCACTGAGACGTGAAACTATTTAGCCCAGTCTAAAATTTGGCCAAGACGAAATTTCTAACAACGCCAAACATAAACATTTAGGGATAATCATATCCAATGACCTTAGATTCCACGACCACATCAACAACATAATGAAAAATGTGAACCGAGCACTAGGACCACTTTATGCAATAGCCCCCTACATCCCCAGACCCATTCTTGACCAAATATACACTATTTACGTGCGGCCGTACTTTGACTATTGCGACATAATTAGAGGAGACGGACTTATGACTAAGAACGACGTTATGAGACTAGAACGCACTCAAAATCGAGCGGCTAGATTAATAACTGGAATTAGGTTGAGGACCCCAACCTTAAAATGATACCATGAGCTAGGATGGACACCCCTAGCTACTAGAAGGAAAATACACAAGCTAACTGTATACCACAAAATACAAACACCTGA
This sequence comes from Lepas anatifera, assembly GCA_034440635.1. Classification (NCBI taxonomy): domain Eukaryota; kingdom Metazoa; phylum Arthropoda; class Thecostraca; family Lepadidae; genus Lepas; species Lepas anatifera. The sequence goes on along the minus strand of JAOTON010000978.1, from coordinate 7,832 downwards.
TTCAAGAGTGCCAACATATGTCAGATCTTTACTCCCTGACACGCGATTTTCTCATACGGGTAGAATACTAAGAAATTCCCAAAATTTAACGCAACCAACCAACAGAACGTCTTTATTCAATCATTTATACCCCAAACAACTAAAGAATGAAACGCTCTCCCCGAAAGTTTAAAACATCTTGATCACACCTCATTTAAAAAGGAAATATCAAAACATTTTGGCCTGAAACCGGCAAAAAAATACTTTTATTTTGGCTCCAAACTTGAAAGCATAATTCACACACAGTTGAGGGTCGGAACATCCAAGCTAAATTTGCACATGTTCCAATTACAGCTGATCAATTCTCCAGATTGTAATTGTGGCGAAGCAACTGAAATCACAAAACACTTTGTCCTCGACTGTCCTCTTCATGATTTTGCTTGACATAGGCTCTTCGTCTCAGTTTCACAGTCATTGGGCTCCAGTCTAGACTCCCCTTACACCGTCTGCAAAATTACATCTACTCACTCACGGAGTTGGCCTTAGCGCCGGCAGCGAGCGAGATGTGGCGTACGCATTCCAAAACTTCCTTGTGAGCACAGGCAGATTAACCAATTGAGCATGAAACGAATCGGGCCAGTTCGGCACAGTGGCGGCGGCAACATCTAAGACTACTATGTCGGGCCCTCGCTCAGGGCGAGGTTCACTGGCCAATGAATAGATAATTGTCGACATGTAAGTGTGTGTGTGTGTGTCTGTGAGTGTCTGTGTGTGTGTGTGTCATCGAGTGAATGCCTATTGAGTGTACACGGGAACGTGCTGGGAGAGGCGTCTCGACTTAAGTCATGCAACGACTTTTGCACCAATCCTATATGCCATAATGCTCTGTCTTTATTCTGTATGTGAACTAATAAACTAAACTAAACAGTTATCTGGCGACGAAGCTTAAACCTCCTCCCATCGGGGAGGGGGAGCATCGAGCCCCTAAGGTTTTTCAGGATATCAGAAAAATGACGAGACGTAGCACCGCAGTTGAGAGCTCTATCTCTCACCCCATCATATTCCCACCATCCCTGAATTTTTCTACCTCGGATCACGCAAGGTCAGGTCACCAGGCGAGGTCAACCAAGGTCACCCCACTTCAACTTTTAAGCTCTATAAGAGCTACATTTCTTAGTTGATCGATTTGAAACTTCATACACTTCATGTCCCTCCAGGGTCTACAAGGTGTATATCCGGGATTTTTCGATTTCGTGACCGGAGGTCAGGTCACGAGGTGACCTCTCCCATAGAGAAAGCGAGGGAAAAGCTGTCTTATGATCTAAAAGTCACAACAACGACTGCAAATGCTCAGCTTGCTCAGAAAAGCGTTCTTGGACACACTTTAACGGATCCCAGGGGCCACATTTGCCATTTGACATCTCTGAGGTCATCCAAGGTCACCAGGAGCCAAAAACAGTATTTTTTTCGTACTGTTTGTCTCTCGTGGAGACACACAGTGAGTAGCTTGACACTGGGTGCTGAGCCAGAGACATATTTACTGCCCGTCATACAACGACGTGTTTTGTATATTTAGGATGATGATGAGGTGAGAGCGACTGAAGATAAGAGCATGAATCAATATATCTCCCTCCCTTGCCCGCCAGGGCGAGCAAGCGAGGTGAAAACCTGTTGTTCACCAGCCCCCGGGAGCAACGAAGGGAATGGTGATTTTCTTGTCGGGTTGTCGATCCAAATGATGTCGATGTCAGAAAAAGAAAAAGACAGGTCTATACTCACCTTTTTAGACTCCCACGGCTTCTATTCTGATAAAGAGATGATGAGATGCGAGTGACTGAAGATGAGAGCATGAAGTGAAGCATGGATTGATATTTGTGTCAGGCGTGGAAGCACCGCAATGTGAATCAACACTGGGTGCTGAACCACAGACATGTTTAATATACGTTGATTATAACGCGTTACGCTTCCGGAAAGATGCAAAGGCGCCAGACCTCCCAGATGCAACCCGCCCGACTGAAATCTGACAGACCCAAAGGGAGCCAAATCTGTTGGTGTTGAAACATCTGTCGTCCCTAATGAATATCGGTATGGCACAGATGGTTCAAAGCTCCCCCCATCCCCCAGGCTGCCGCCGAACAAGAGATATTTCCAACATGTTCTGGTCATGCAAGAACAGTATATTTTTTAGAGAGCACTGAAGTCATACAATTTATTTTTGTACTCGTTGTTTATATATCATTGTTCTACTCATCCAAAAGAACTATAAGTTTTCTAAATGTAATATTTTACTGACTTTGACCGGTGAAATGTTGTTTCAACATTTTCTTGATAATTAGTTTACTTCTTGGGATTTCCTCAATAGATTGGAATTTATCGGAAAATATGCTATTCCATAACTTAGGGGCCAAGCAAGGGGTCGTGAAAAGGCGGTAATTCCTATTTGAGAATGGTTGATCCAGTTCTTCTTACCTCACGATATCCCAATTCCCTGAGGCAAACAAATTTTGTATGGCTTCAGGAAGCTGACCAATGAGGAATTTATGAACAATAATTAACATTTGCGTTTTCGCGAGCTCAGACACTTTGATGATCGAATACTTTTTAAAGACTGGTTCTGAGCCTCCAGGGAGTTAGGGTAGAGTGGGGTAACGTGCCCACCTGGGTAAGACGCCTACTAGCATCTACAGACTGATGTAGGATCTGGAGCCTACATCTATTATTTTTTTCTGGTCGTGATCTTTCTGATCGGGTCCTGAGCGTGTTTGGACACGCCTGGTCTGCTCCGGTAATTTTCAGCAAACATTTGTTGTTTTTTGCCCCTCCGGATATAAAAACAAGCTATCTTAAAGTTGTGATTGTACTGTATGTGATTTAGATGCACTCACGGAAATTTTTGAGGTTGAAACAGCGAGTTTGTGCGACATTTTGACTATGCGGCATGGAAACGCCGCAGAATTGAGTAATATTTGTTGCGACGCTGCCGTTGCTACGTGGGTAGGACGCCCATGTGTAGTGCGGGGTAAGACGCCCCAGGCGCCTTATTACCCCAATATTTTGTAGGCGTTTTACCCCAATGGATAAGTGTGTCCTTACGATAGGTATGACATGGAGGTAGGGCTGCGCTATCGCTATTACCACCATCACGACCACTGCTGGTCGTGATGGCGAAGCACGTTGGGTTAGAGAAAAATCACCGTAACAGAAGACATTGAGTTTCAAATATTACTTCCTATAGCACACATGAAAGTTTTCGCGTTTGCTCTCATTGGGTTATTTTTTTGGGGTGGTCTTAAATCACTGACGGATCCAAAGGGGGCTAAAGAGGCCGTGGCCCCCACCAAAGCCTAAAAAAGTATATTTTCCCTCAAGGCCAAATTTTGGCCGTTTTTTAAATACTACGTTTTCGAAATTTCTTCTTGATTTAAAAATTCAATTCTGATTTTAATCAGCCACATTTCAAGCGTCCAAGACAGGTTAAAAATTTCATGTTTCAGGCGCCAGATTGGCCGCCCGGCGTTGCAGTCTCCCGTTGTTACATTGGGATGAAAGGGGTGCATAACCAACCAGTAAAGGCAGCGCAGCATGTTCATATACGTGCGTATAAGAATGATAAATGGACTTAAAAAAACATCCATTTACTTGTCAGATCTATTTGCAGCGTAACATAAATACGTGCTATTCCACATGATACCTGGAATTGCATGGTTCAGCAGCCTAGTACTCTATGTAAATCCCCACAGAACAGGAATCCCTTCCGGAAGCGACCCTTTACTCTGGTAACTTTCGTTGGAGAACGTCGTTGAGGCAGGTGCTTCTCTCTATTCTCCTGCGAACTATTTAAGGGCTCTGATCAGGGGCGTAGCGAAGGGGGGCAGCAGGGGCAGCCGCCTCCCCCTGAGGGCCGAAAGGGCCCTCCTGAGGACACGATTCTGTAACAAGCAGGGCACTTTTTACTCATCAGGGCCCTTCCGGCGCTGTCGCAGGGGCCCTTTTCGGGGCGCCGCCTCCCCTGAGCGAAATACTGGCTACGCCTCTGGCTCTGATACTGCTAGGAGAAGATCCTGTTGCATATTTTTACCCTTTAGATGAGATTCAGGCGCTCGAATAACAGCCAGCTTTCAGGAATGACAAATTGGCAGAGGCTTGGTACCGAGCCCTTCACTGAGCTCTTCATAGGCTCTGTCGGAAACTTAAGCGTCCCCAACTCAAAGGTGGATGGTTTTGCTGTTTATGTCGGGTGTTGTGTCACTGCCTTCCTACCTCCAGCATTGTGATTCTTATTTGCGAGGCAGAATACAAATTTCTGGGCACAGATAACAGTGGCGTTTGCACATTGACTTCAGTGCCTCTTCACAATGCCGGAGTATTTTTATTGGGAGACCTATCAGGGGGCGTTCCTCGATCATCAGGCAAGACAGTACTTTAGTTCTTGAAGGCATGCCAGCTCTATTTTGATGACAACGCAGACCTCAAAATTGCTGAGGCAATCCACATTCGAGAACTAAAACCCAATATGAACAGCGTAATTTACCCGTGGAAATTGACTTGATTCAGTGGTACCGCAGTTGTCTCATTAAACCTCGCCCAAAAATAAAAGTAAATGTGTTACCATGTTCCTTGCGTTTGTTTTCTGCCCTCTAAGATTGAAGTTGTCCGGACTGTAAAACATGTATACTGTACCACGATGTTGGATTTTTTTGTGCTGATATTTTTTAGTAATTTCATCACTCTAGGAAGATGGCGGAAACCGAAACTTGTGGGGTTTTGTAATACAACTAAAAAATTTGTAACTTCATTTTTTCCTGGTCAATGCGTTCATAATATTATTAATTTAAACTCTAGTTCTGTTTTCCTTGAGAAGATTATCACGAATTGCACAAGCTGATTTGCGTGTGGCTGTCAGAAGAGTTGCTCCAACAAATTTCTGTTTAGAAGACCCGGAGCCCACCAGCGAGCCAGATTTCGTGGGCCATCCAAAGGGTAAAAATATGCAACAGGATCTTCTTCTAGCAGTATCAGAACTCTTAAATAGTTCACAGGAGAATAGAGAGAAGCGCCTGTCTCAATGATGTTCTTCAACGAATGTACCAGAGTAAACGTTCGCCTCCGGAAGGCATTCCTGTTCTGTGGGGACTTAGAGCACTAGGCTGCTGGACCATGTAATTCCAGGTCTTATGTGGAATAGCATGTATTTACGTAACGCTGCAAATAGATCTGAAAAGTCCATGCCTGCATGTTAAAGCCTATCTACCGTTTTTATACGTACGCACATGCCACGCTGTCTTTGCTGATAGGTTATGCACCCCTTTCATCCCAATTTAACAACGGGACACTGCAACGCCGGGCGGCGAATCTGACGCCAGGAACATGAAATCTTTAACCGTTTTGAGGCGATCTTCCCCGTTTTTAGGTGCTTGAAATGTGGCTCATTAAGATAAAAATTGAATATATAATGGGGAAAAAGTGGGTTCCAGTCTGAAAAGTAAAAAAATGTTTTTTTAACGACCCTAGGGTAACATGGCACCCTGGTATGCTCATGCTGCATATCAATCATGTGCGACAGGTGTGACAAGATAAGCACAACTGAATCAAAATGAAGGTTTTATTTCAATCCAATGCAAGGTTATTGCCAAAGTAATCACTGTATGCTCATGTGACCTCACATGTCCTTTGAAAGGCCATTCGACGACTTTATTTTGGCATCCGCCTTCAGCGGCAACTCGATGTATTGGGCACGAGTGCTGGCTGGCTACACTTCAAAACCATTATTATCACCAAAGAGTAAAAAGTAGACTTTGGGACCCAAGCATTGAAAATATTTAGAAAGTGATGCTCAGTTTCCTTTTATTATATATGTTAAGTTCATCTGATTCATTCTCATTCGGAAAGGTAAGCAGTAAAAACTGAAGCAAATGTTTACACATTATCCTCATTTCGTTAAATATATCCATGTAACTTCATCAAGGCGTGTCTATAGGTACAATTCTAATCCGTTGACAATGACAGGTCAAGTGGTCAAAAACTCAACTGTATTGTAAGAATCGTGGGAAGAATGCGCGGTATGAGGATTTTCAAGTTGTTCTATCCAATATTCACTGAAAACGAACCCTTTCCATTTTCAGCATAGACTTTTAATGGGGTGACCAAAAAATTGATCTCATCTGAGGTCACAGATATTAAAATTCCGAGATATCAGATTTTCGATATATGCAGAGGTTCCTTTGGCGCCGCTTCAAAATCGTGATGTCGGGTTTTGAGGTCGGGTCGCTTTTCCTTGAATAGCTTCTTGGCCTGACATGACTTGACCGGGTTTTATGGTCAGATGTGCAAAATTAGTCCGGGATAAGATAACATAAATTAAGTTGTTTTGTGTTCCTTTTCTGCGTTATGTTGGGAAAAGCAGAAGGGGTGAACTTTGCCCCTCACCTCCAGTGGGGCGCGTGTTAAGTTGGTACGTTATCATTCGTGAAAAGTGATGGGGTCTGATCGGAACCCCAGGTGGTGATGGGATGAATGATCAGATTTCAATATAAAGACCTTTTTATTATTATAGCCTCTGAGCACTTGCCTCCACCTGAGCTACTTAGCTTGGTCATCGGGGTTTTTGCGAGCTCTTGAAAGAAATCAATGAAGATACGATTAAAAAATCACGACTGCCACTGTGTCAATTTGGATTTTAGGACGAATCGGCTGCTGACATTGTATTACATTGTCAACTCTCATCTTGCCGCGAGGGTATTTTGCATTGGAAATACTTATGCAGAGTACTCGTTTAGGATTTGAACTGGAACCAGTAGCGTAGAAGAGCACGATGCTTCCCGACGGCAGGGCATCCCCTGGACTGTGCAACAGCCGATTCCGCACCTGGTGATGGTTGAGAGGCAGGTACCACTGTGATTGTCTCTGAGGCGCGCACTACAGCAGCATAGGCGGATCCAGGATTGTAGATCGGGGGGGTAGAGCACATGGGTGAGAGGGTGCCTTACAGACCAGGGGCGCCTACTTTTGGACGGCAAAACCGAAAACGTTTATCGACACCCGTCCCGGTGGGCCTTCAAGCCACCTTCACCATGGCGTGGGGGAGTTGGGTGTTCAAACCCCCCCCCCATTGAACCCAGCTCCTGTGCGGGACAGCGAAAAAACGCGAAAGCTGATGGAGAATTTTTAAAAGTTCATGAAGAAACTACATCGACAGTTTTCTTTACTCAAGTCAATATTGAGGTCATGGCAAGTCAAAGAAGGTGGCCTGTAAAAAAAGACTTTTTGGGCTTTAGAGTCCGACAGAGTAGATTTAGAATTATTTTTAGGCATCATACGCTTCTTCTCGTTATGGCCAATCTAATTCTGCACCATATGACTATGCTAGGCTGAAACATAAAAATGACCTAACCTAAGTATAGCTAAGTATAGGTCAAGTATGGTAGTAGGCTAGGTCAGGTCAAGTATAGTATATCTAACCTAGAATATTCAATATGCATATAAATCGACTCTTAATAACAATCTAACCATAATTATATCAAAATAAAAGCTTTATCATCATGTTCTGCAAAGTTATTGACCAAAGACTGAAAACCTGCTCAAGTCGCACCAGATGACCTCTCAGAAGTCACAGGTCCAAATTTGTCACATGAACCTATAAAGGGGCTTAAGATACTATGATTTTGGAAATACGGAAGTATTCCAAACGGTGTTTTCAGAAATAATACAATTTTTCGGCAAATTTCCGTTTTTCCCATGCATTTCCAATAGAGAGGTTGTAATGCGTACATGACCATGGCCATCTATGTGAAAAATCCAAGAATATATATTTTGTAGCACTCAATGGGCCCGCTATCTGGTGTAAGTTTGAATTC